>CM053785.1:225983467-226305967 GCA_028749045.1 Cupressus sempervirens | reverse complement strand
TGCTGTAAGATGCTATACATGCATAGAACTTAGTCATATAGCTAAAAACTACATGAACATAGGAAGAGTTGAAGATGAAAAGAAAGCTAAAGCTAATAACATTTAGAAGTAGATGAGGCAATAGTGGATTCCTAAATGTACTGAGCAAGATAGTTTAAATGATGGCAATGTCACTTAAGAAGTGAGTGACTCCACCATCTCCAATTAAGATCCGTAAACAAAGATATGGAACTGCATCTTCTAGTGATATCTCAAGTAGTTCCAAAATGAAAGAAATTAAATGATCCAATCAATATTTTAGATACAAAGGGTCACAAGAAATCAGGTCATGCCAAGCAAGGTCAGTCACAAACTCAACCGAGCTAGGTCAGGAGTAACTAAAGTTCTGTTCTATCACCAAGTTGTAGGCACCTACTGAGCAAGTGAATGATAGTCTGTCAAGCACTATGTCATCTCATCTACCTCCGTACCAAGCATTTATGGTAAAATTTTCATCAAAAGGGGAAAATTTGATTTCATTCTTCACCGTGATTACAGAGCTAAGAAATTTCTAGCAATTCAAAGCAAATTCCAAGCGATTTCAAGCAATTTTCAAGAGGAGACTTTGTTCAAAATTTTCTTACACCTACCGAGCAGTGATGGCATCTGGGAGTAGTAGCAGTACCAAGGCACAAAGAGGTTTAGAAATACTAGTTAAATGTGTGGAGTGGAAGGTGTTGAATTTCAAGATAGTTCTAGCAATTGCAGAATCACTTGACCCCAATGGAGCTCAATCACAAACTCCACCAAAGGTACTTCTCTTAAACAAAATTTGTACACATTTCAAATTTTATATTCAAGAGATTAGAAACCTAGAGATGGAAAATGCCCTAGGAGAAATGAGTGTTGATGGCTCTTTGAAACTTGAGCATAAACATCTAGAGACCAAAGGGTTAACCCATATCTTGCATATGCCAACAAGTTTCCAAATTAAGTGGATCAGGTACATACTCAGTCATGTTCACAATGAGAAACTATGGTTAGAGTAGCTAGTGTTGATCACCAAGAAGATGATTCATAAGATTACTGGTCTCCCCATGCTAAGTAAAGTGAAAACTACCGAAACCCTAGGTCAGGAGGAGTTACAAAAGAAAACACTAGTTGAATGGGATGGTAGAGGTTTGAAGGTCAGCACTGTATCTGATGTTGAATTAAGGTTTGTCATTCACATCATTGCCCACAAAATTTATAGCTCCAGTCATTTGAACAGTGTGCCTTATGAGGCTATTGATTTGGCATTCAAAATTGTGAAGAAAAATCTTGAATTTGACCTGTCAGAATTGTTGTTGAAACAATTGAACAAGAATATGGACAGCATAAGGACTCAGAATAATACCTACAAATTTGGTTCCCTATTAATTTGTTTATTTTTCTATATTCAAAATTTTTTTCCATCAAAGGGCTCAGTTGTATGGAGAAAAGATATTCCAATTTTATATCAAATTAATGAGTTTATTGCTAACATGGGTGAAAACTTTGAGAAGGTTATGGATAATTATTTTGAAGATTTCAAGGAAAGAATGAATAATATGTTCTGAATTCCATCAAAACTGGTTGAAGATTACAAAGATGATGTATGCTTCATGGTTGACTGTGATAGAGTATACATTTAGGCAATCAAACCTCGAGTTGCATTGGTGAAACCTCTTCCTTATGAGGTGAATATTGATGAAGCCAGGGACATTATTGAAGCACTGGTAAATGAGCCTATAGATCCTATGCTTCCTACCTTTGGCACTTATGATGAAGCCAAGACTAGAATTGAGCTTGAAATCAAGCTACCCCAAGCTATAAGCAAAGGTAAGAGAAAGATAGAAAAGTTGAAAACTGCAACTAGCCCTCTTATGCTTACTGAAGGAAAAGGTGAGGATGAAGAAGAAGAAGAAGAAGAAGGTGAAGAACTTGAATCTAAAAAAGAAGAGAAACCACCAAAGAAGAAAGGGAAGGTGATTATCACCAAACCTAAAAAGTAGCCTACTGCAATATTCTCTAGAAAAACCAGAAAAGGCAAGTAGGAAACTATACTTATCAAGCCTCCACTCACATTTGAGGAAAGGCTAAAACAATTGGAAGAGAGAGTTGACATCACAAATTTCAAGGCATTGAAATTTGAAACAAGGACTGATGTAGAGAAAATGCAGATTGAGGAACTGGTACTCAATAAGATGGGAAAATGGAAATACTCCCCATACCATCTCGCCCCTCAAATCTCCAAAGATCTATTGGAGAGATTGCAACCAAGATGGGAGTTAGCCACCCAAATGGCCAATGACATATATAATCAATCCCTGAAGAATCTTCTACTGAGTCTTACTGAAGTATAAATAAAGGTAGCAATGAAGAACAATGAAGGTAAAATGATGATTAGATTTCACACATGTTTGATTTTAATTAAGGACATTGAACATGTTGTAAGAGATGCAACAAACATGTGGAAGAACATCTATCATCTACAAAAGCCCAGTGATGATCCTATTGAAATCAAGGATGATGATAGTAGTGAAAATGATGATTTTGATAACACTCCATCCATCATAGCTAGTTTAGGAGAGTTGCATGCACTAATGGAAGAAAAAGAGGAAGAAGACAAGGAGGAAGAAGCACTTGAGGAAGAAAAAGATGAAGAAGATCTAGTAAAAATTGTAGTAGAAGTTATTGCATCCCTTCCTCACTCTCCACCAAAGACAGTTAAATCTACTATGGAGAGCTTCTGTAAGTGAAATTTTGAGCACAACAGTCACTACCATACTCAATCTTCACCAAGCACCTCCCAGCTCCAGGTATCTAAAAGAGATGTGCCAAGCACTTCATCTACCGAGCTATCTGTCACTTCTTCAGCTACTAAGTCAGCCTCCTTAGCTCCTTCACCATCAGTGAGTGTAACAGTAACTTCTAAAATTATGTCTCCATCAATTCTAGTAAGTTCTATAGTTTTGTTCTCATTAGCATTATCTGTATCCACTTCAACTCCAATCAGTTCAGATACTACTATGGGTACTCTATCGAGTGTGATAGCATTTTTGGGAACTGTTTTAGTTTTTGATCTGATTAGTTCTTCTGTTGGTAGTCAATCCTTGAATCCTATCCCATTTTTCACTGCTAGCCCTTCTATCTCCACTATTGTGTCTATTCCTACGGTCAAACTAGTCATCATGGAAGTCAAACAAAAGCATCCATTAAAACTTCTCATCACTAGAAAGGAAATTGGAGAAGACATTGACTTAGACACAGAAATAGTGATTCCAAAGATTGACTATGAAAATGCTACCATTGAAGAGATGAGGTTAGCCAGTCAACTCATAGAGATGAAAGCTATGCAAAAATAATTAAGATCAAAAGGGGATAAGGAATATAGAATAATTGAGAATGCCAAGGACATAATTATAGATTCTATAGGTGTTGAAGTAGATTCTACTCAACACATTTTGATTCGGTTAGAAGAGGCAGTACAAAAATTTAATGAAGATTCTTCTAGAGAAGAGAAACTAATTGATAAAGCTGAAATGAAATTTGATAATAACACGCTAGAGCATATTGCTCAAAAGATAGCAATCAAGCAAGTTGAATTGTCAACTTTTTTGGGTAATTTTTAATTTTTTTAAAATAATGCAGCATCACTTTTTGCCAAACTTTGTGGTGTTTCTAGTTTTACTAAAGAAATAAAGGATAAGCTAAATAATATTTACATTGATATGGAATCAAGTGCATCCAAGTTAAAGGTGGACTCCTCCTTCACAACATCCTATCACACCAAAATTAGATATTTGGCAGATGTATAGGCAGAACTATTGAGAGAGGAAGCACAGATCCAGTCTACACTCATAGACATCCATAACACAATCCTTCCTATCATGGACACAATGCCAAAACATATTGCTCATTGCAAAACATTGGTCCAAGATCCGAACTTCGCAGTGGCTAATCACATGATCCAATTATCAGTAGAAGTTTAAATTGCTCTCTCCACCTATCAAATTTTGTAGCAGATTTGGGATAATACATTTTCCACCATCTTTAAGGGACATCAAGATTTTCTATCTCAATTTGGTGTAGTCATATAAACTATATATTTAATCCTTTGGCATTATCATCAAAAAGGGGGAGAGATTCAGCATAATAAGTAAGGAGAGTTATCACTATAAGTGAAATGGGGAGTGAGCACTCAATAGAGTTAGCATGTGTACATAAGTATCTTTATATATACATTATAAGTCATCAAGAAGATATATAGAAATGTACATATGCAATAGTTCTACAAAGATCAATTTTGAAAAACCAAAATTCATTGAGTCAAGTTATGTACATATGTTTTGGCTTATAAATGTTTGTCCCTAATGCCAAAGGGGAAGATTGTTGGCATTATATTGTATTTGTAATTAGTGATAACACTTACTTTCTTCTAAATGATTACCAAGTTCATCACTCAATCTACAATGTATACTGAGCATTCAGTGGTTACCTTGTAGGTTCATCACTTAAGTAGTTTGTACCAAGCATTCCTGAAGCTACCGAGTGAGTGTGCAGTCAAGCAGTTCATACCGAGCATTCATGAAGCTATCGAGTGGGTTTGCAACCCAATAGTATCTATCGAGCATACAATGTTCATTGAGCTTCATAGCATTTATCGAGTGATGGAAGTCCAATGTTTACCGAGTAATGAAAGTGTAGTGCTTACTAAGTGAAAGCAAGGTAAACAAAGGATTCAGTTTTTACTGAGTGATACTATATCTACCAAGTCTCCAATGGTTACAAGGTTCCAAGCTATGTTGTGTGATTAGTATGGACTGAGCTTCTACTTCTACCAAGTGCATGCCGATGCCAAGTAATGCAGTGGATTTTGAGTATCAGAAGGTTACCAAGTCAGCTTGAAGAACTCGAGTTTTCTACTGTTTGGCCGACTTAGTAATATTTTGTTCACTTGTGCTTTGGCTGACCTTACAATTGTAATTATTGGAATGGTATATATGTAATGTATTATATCATTTACAATGTATGCATGAGAGTATCAAGATAGACATGTAATGCTTTGAGAAGATTGAAAGTGAATCAGCAGTAGAGCAGAGTATTTAGCAAGTTCTACAAGGAGCAATAAAGATTCATCAGTCACAAGAGGTGATCTATACTTCAAGAATCTAATTAGCAATCAAGTTGTAAGTAGATCAACTATTTCATCCTAACAAGTGAATCAGTTTTGTAAATCCTTTAACAGGGTAGACTTAACAGTCTTTGTATAAATCTCCTAATAGAGTGCATACTTCATTGTATGTTTGTAAATCTTCTAACAAGGTGGACCTAGCAGTCTTTTGTGCTCCTAACAGGGTAGATCACCAAAAGTGGTCAATGTAAACCTTAACAGGCTAACTTCATATTGTAGTAACAAAGTTTTGTGGGTATCATCCCCACTCTAGTTTTACTTTCTATTTGGAAGGTTTCTGGGTTATCAAATCACTGTGTGCATGTGTTATAAATGTTTGATCTCTCATATATGTAGTAGATTAGATGAATGAATAGTGAATAATATATATGGTTAAAGTGCTAAATTATTTAAAAGTTTTGAGGTTACTAATTCACCCCTCCCCTCTCAGTAACCTGTCATATCTTGAATATTTCCAACAAGAATACCCATTGAGCCTAAAGACTTGATGAAGGTGAGATAACTCTTGTTCAATGTTATCATCATCATAAATGTGAAGGGCCCTAAGGAGAGAGTTTTTAAAAGCCTATTCTTTTGGTGAGGGTGATGATGAGATGAAGAATGGAGATACAGATTAGTGTGGGTGGCTTTACGGAAGACTTGACAACCCAGTGAGCCATCTGGTTTCCTCAAAAGCAACACGTTGAGGAAAGGAAGGCTATCCTTTGACTCCAATTCCCTAGTGAAGGAAATGCAAGGAGACACACTATTGAGGTGAGTAAAAAACTCCTCTAATTTTTTGGGTCCATGTGACCAATAGACATTAGTGTCATCGACGTAGCACTTCCACCATTTGGGTTTGAGAGGGAAGGAGTGTAATGCCATTTCTTCAAAGTGCTCCATGTAAAGATTGACAATGACTAGGGATAGAGGGGAGCCCATTGCCACACCCTCAACCTATTCATATATAATACCTTGGAAACAAAATAAATTTGATCTTAGGCGCAACTCTACTAAAGTGGCCACTTCCTCATTAACCTTGCATTTGATGATTTCAATAGAGTCAAGAATGGGCACCTTAGTGAAGAGGGAGACCACATCAAAGCTAACTAATATGTCACTTTTTTTGACTTTGCAATCTTTGATGAACTCAACAAAAATTTTGGAGTCTTTGATGAAAGAGTCACTTGTTCCCACTAGCAGAGAGATCAGCTTAGCAAGGAATGAGGCTAAAATGTAGGTGGGTGAGCCAATTGTATCAACAATGGGCCTTAGGGGTACGTTAGCTTTATGAATCTTAGGGACCCCATAGATATGGGGGGTGACTTCCTTGGATGGAATAAGACATCTCTTGGTGGAATCATCAAAAGTGGAACCCTTGATAGCCACTTTGACTTTTTTGAGGATCTTGGAGCAAGGGTTGTGCGCAACAATTTTGTAGCTACCACAGTCAAAAAGAAGGAAATGCACCTTGGAGATTTAGTCTGACTTATTCATGATGACTGTGGAATTTTCTTTATTAGCTCTAGAAATAATAATGGCATTGCTCCACAACAAATTTTTGAAAGCAAAAAATTCAGCTTTAGGGATGTTGCTCTTGGGCGGCTTGGCACATCTAAGGGAGACAGTGCAATCTTCCCTCACTTCCTCATCAACCTCCCATATATACCATTTAGATTATCAAGTCAGCTCAATTAGAAGTCACAATCACCTATAATCATTACCATAGTCGGCTATAAATAATAATTAAAACAATTAAACATTAAATCATAAATTAACAAATTTATTTACTGGCCAACCCTGCTCAGTAAACACTGCTTTAGAAACAATTTCTTAAGTTAACCATCTCAACTTAGTTAACACTGCAAATTTTGCAAAATCCTTTGGCTATTGAGTGAACTCAGTAAGAACTGAATTTCCTTCATTGACCATGAGAGCTTGGTAAGAAACAAATTTCCTTCCTTGACCATGAGTTCTCAGTAAGAACTATTTTCTGCCACATTTTTCTTTGATGACTAAGTGAGCTTGGTAGACACTAAATTTCCTTTACTAACCTTGAAAGCTTAGTAACAACTATCTACACAAGTTAAATTCTAAGAACACTTAGTAGACACTGTAAATATTCTTGCAAACCAACTAAGCTTGGTAAGTGCTAATAGATGACTTGTATTACATTTATGTAACATCAAAGACAACACATAATTGGATAATTGTATCCAACAATCTCCCTCTTTGGCATTGATGGCAACACAACATGCCATTGCATAATGAAATTTGAGAACAAGGCTTTCTCTAGTAGAAGGTTTTCACCCTCTAGAATTTTACACCTCAAACTTTAGTTATCTATAGGAAAACTCTCCCTCTTTCATAGTAATCTCTCCCTTTTGCATAAACTCACTTTCTTGCAAATTTTAGAAAGGTATGATAGTAAACTCCCCCTCTTTGAAAACACATGCCAAAGACAACACATCTCAAATGAATTTCAATGTACCTTAATTATTGATTCATATGCAATGACTTCATTACTTTGTTGCATCAACTTATAGATCTTCAACACTTTTCCTATTGATGCATCACTAAAATTGTATTTTAGTGAGCTTCAAATAGAGGAATGACCCCTAACTTACCTCTTAGATACAAGAATTCATACTTAGGTAGTGGTATAGTGAATATGTCTAGAATTTGTTCCTTTGTATGGACATATTCCAATTTGATCTCCTTATCCTGCACCAATTCTCTAACAAAGTGATAAAAATGTGCTTGGTTTTTAAATGCATCACTGGATTTTTGGATATGTTAATTGCACTTGTGTTATCAAAAAACATGACAACTAGTTGTTTGATTTCTTCCTTCATACCTTCTAATAACTATTTGAACTAGAAAATATTATAATAGTTTACTTTTGCTACAACATACTCTGCTTCTGCTGTGGACTGGGATGTAAAATTTTTCTTTTTACTTGTCCAAGAAACCAACCTCTTTCCAAGAAAGAAAGCTCCTCCACTTGTACTCTTTTTGTCATCAACATTTCTTGCCCAATCTGCATCAGTGAACACTTTTAAATCCAAATTTCCTTCAAGTTTATACCACAATCCATAATCTTCAATGCCTTTCAAATATCTCATGATCCTTTTGATTTCCATCATGTCATTTTGTCTTGGTTTTGCTGAAAATCTTGCTACAATACCAACTACAAGGGCAATATAAGGTCTTGTATGCACTACATACTATAACTTTCCAATCATAGATCTATACAATGTTTGATCCACTTCCTTTGATTCATCATTCTTGGTAAGTTTCAATCCAGTACACATAGGAGTCCCAACTAGTTTGTAGCCTTCCATACTAAACTTTTTTAGTATCTCCTTGATGTATTTTGATTGAGTGATGTAGATATCATTCTTATTTTTCTAAATTTGAAGACCAACAAAGAATTTGATCTCTCCAAACATTGACATCTCAAATTCCTTGTTCATTTGTTCTGAGAATTCTTTGCAAAGATCATCATTTCCTATGAAGAAAGTATCATCCACAATTTTTTTGTGAAAACAATCTTATTATCTGGTCCTTCCTTGATATACAAGCTACTGTTATCATTAGTTCTTCGAAAACCAATCTAAATAAGATAGTTATGCATTCTCTCATAACATGCTCTAGGGGCTTGCTTCAGACCAAACAATGCTGTATGTAATTTGTAGACCATGTCCTTCTTGTCTAAATCAACAAAACCTTTAGTCTGTTCAATGTAAACCTTTTCATCTAGTATACCATTGAGAAATGCTAACTTGACATCCATTTGATAAAATTTGAATCCTTTGTATGCAACATATACAAATAAGGTCCTGACACCTTCCAATCTTGCAACAGGAGCAAAAGTTTCTTCACAGTCTATTCCTTCTTCTTGAGAGTATCCTTTGCATACCAGTCTAGCTTTATTTCTTAACACCTTAACATCTTCATTTAACTTATTTTTGAATACCCACTTAGTTCCAATCACATTTTTGTCTTTAGGCCTAGGTACAAGAGTCCATGTTTTATTTTTCTCTATCTGCTATATCTCTTCATTCTTAGTCTCAATCCAACTTTCATTTTCTAATGCATCTTTTATACTTCTAGGTTCAAAATTAGCAAGTAAAAAAGTACTTTTCAACTTTCTTCTTGTCATAGTTCCTTTAGATTTATCTCTAATGATCTAATTTGGTCCATGATGCCTCTTGACATCCTTAGCTAATACAGGTTCCTTGCCTTTTGAACACTTTACATTTTCATCATCTTGCACTTCAGCTTCAGGTTCTAACTATTCTATCTGTTGCTCGAGTCCTTTAGACTCGATAGACATTGGCTTGGTAGCATCAGAATGCGACCTAAGTTCTTGTAGCTTGGTCTGAATTTCCTGCAACTTGGTTACTGAAGACTCTAGAGTAGAAGATTTTTTATTGATAGGTGTAACTGGCACTGTATCAGGTTCAATGAAAACAAATCTCCTATAGTCTTCTAGTTCCCTTTTCCTTTCTTCTTCAATTCTTTCTGCAAACTCATCAACTTTCACATGTGCACTTTCTATGACTTCATGAGTAGACAAATTCAAACATCTATATTCTTTACTCTTGCAAGAATATCCCAAAAATATTCCTTCATCACCCTTCACATCAAAATTACCTTTTCTATATTCTTTCAAAATGTAACATTTGCTTCCAAATACTTTTAGCTAACTTACATTGGGTTTGTAGCCATACCATAACTCATAGGGGGTTTTGAATGAGTCCAACTATACTCGATTCATTGTATGAACTATAGTGTTGATAGCTTTCTTCCAGTATTTGATAGCAATGCTCTTTTCAATCATTAAAGTTCTTGCATAGTCCATGATAGATCTATTCCTTCTTTCAGCTATTCCATTTTTATTAGGAGTTCTAGGGGCTGGTACTTGTCTTTTGATTCCTCTTTCAATACAAAAGTTATTGAACTCATGTGAAATAAATTCACCACCTCTATTTGACCTCAAGCATTTTAGTCTTTTACCTGTTTCCTTCTCTACTCTAGGAAAATACCATTTGAGCAATAAAGCATGAACATTCACCAAGTTCAAGATAAAACAAGTTACCTTTTGTTTGAGTGCTTGATCCAATCATCTTTCCTTTGCCATCTAGTAGTCTTGCTTTTCCATGCATGAATTGCACTTTGAATCCATTATTGAGTAGCTGTGCCACACTCAATAGATTGTGTTTAAGTCCTTCTACCCAATATGCATTATCACATACAAGTTCTTTGGTTAGTGAGATTCTTCCTCTTCCTTTTATGCAACAAGGTTCATTATTACCAAACCTCACACTGCCACCATCATAGTCTTCAAAATGTTCAAACTTAGTTTTATCACCAGTCATGTGATGAGAACAACCACTATCTATAATCCATGTATCATTTTTTCTCACATGAGAAATAAGTTCCATTTCCTCATCATTATCAAACTCATCATTCACAGCAATATAAACAATTTCATCTTCTTCTTCATCATTAGAATCATTAGAGTCCTTAGCCATGAAACATGCTTTCTTACTTTTGTCCTTGAATGATTTGAAGTCTTTCTTGCAATTGCATTTGTGACCTTTCTTCCCATCCTTTTTCTACTTTTTTGGGCACCTAGTAGCAATATGTCCAGTTTCTTCACAAGAAAAATAGATTAGAGAAACCTTACCTTTGTATATTTCCTTGCTAGCAGAGCTTCAGCCACCTCAAGATCACTGTCTGAACTTTGTTCTGATTCTTCTTCACTATCTAATTGAGAATCCTTTATCTTTTTCCCCTTCTCTTTGAGTGAAAGCTTGGCTTCAAATGCTGATTCAATGTTCTTGGTAGCTGGAACATAATTATCATAGTTATCTAGCTCAAATGTAGTCAATCTTCCAACTATGGCCTCTAAATTTATCTTATGATTTTTTTCATATCTTCTTTCTAAATTGAAGAAACTCTAACTGCATAAATGGGAAGTAGTGTTCTAAGAACTTTACTTATAATTGTTTCCTCTTTGATATCTCCTCCAAAAGCTTTGATTGCACTAACACTTTATTTGACTCTTTCAACATATTTTACAATGTTTCAATCTTCTCTCATCCTCATTTGATCAAATTGACCTCTCAAACTTTTTACTTTGGCTCTTCTCACATTATCATCACCTCCATAGATATCTTTCACCTTGTTCCACATTTTAAAAGTAGTTTTGTAATCGTTGATATCATCAAATTCTTAATAACTTAGGGTAGATGCAATATCTATCATCATGTTGTTGTGAGTATTCTTTTCAGCAATATCATTGATAGATAATATGCCAGTAGGTTCTACATATTCTATATCAAGGCACTTCATCCCTATATCACCAATAGAAGCTAGATGAAGTCTCATTAGTCCCTACCATGCTGAGAAGTTGTTCATGTTAAGTCTTGGAATTTCCCTCTTGTAAGACATCCTGATCTTTAGCTTAGATCCTTGAAATCTTTTCCTACAAGCACCAAAAGGTCTGATACCAATTATTGGAATTATAGATGGAGTAATTAAGAGGGGGGGGGGGGGGGGGGGGGGGGGGGGGGGTGAATCAGTTACCACAAAAATAATTCCACACATCCCTTAGATGTCTTAAAATTTAATTACTATTGATACATAGTGGCCAAAAGAAAATGTCATAACTCAGTAGATTAACTTGTTATTCACAATTATTAACATGCATGCAAAAGGAAATGACATGAACACAAGAGACACCAAATTTAACATGGAAATCCAATATGGAAAAAATCACCAAGTAACTAGCTACCAATTTTCACTCTTCTAAAGTGAGCCCTATTAGGAGCCAACCCTGTTAAAGGTTACAAAACACACTGTTAGGTCTAACCCTGTTAGAGGATTTATTCACCCTGCTAGGAGTGGCCTTGCTAGAGTTCTATAGAACAATTCAATGGAACTATCCACCTTGTTAGAAGATTTACAAAATGGCTATTAGACCAACTCTGTTAAGAGATTTAGGAATTACTGTTACAATGGTTAGAAAGTAACAATGAAATGACTTGAATGAGATGCAACTAAATTTGTTGATTACAGATCTCTATTCTACACCATTAGATCCTCCTTGATAAGTTATAGCTTTTCCACTCCTTAATGATCTTTGATCATCCTTCAAAATTCACTCTCACTATAATCAATCCACCTTCACATTCGTATCACATCAAATTCATCACACTTAAAATTCACAATTCGACCTCTCATATATACCATTCAGATTATCAAGTCGGCTCAATTACAAGTCATAATCACCTATAATCATTACCATAGTCGGCTGGAAATAATACTTAAAAAAATTAAGCATTAAATAATAAATTAACAAATTTCTTTATTGGCTGACCCTACTCAGTAAACTATGCTTCAGAAATGATTTTTTGAGTTAACCATCTTAACTCAATTAACAATGCAAATTTTGCGAAATCCTTTGGTTGCTGAGTGAACTCGATAAGAACTGAATTTCCTTCCCTGACCATGAGAGCTCATTAAGAACTATTTTCTGCCACATTTTCCTTTGATGACTGAGTGATCTTGGTAGGCACTAAATTTCTTTTGCTAATCTTGAAAGATGAATAACAACTGTTTGCACAAGGTAAAGTTTGAGAATGCTTGGTAGACACTGTAAATCTTCTTGCAAACCAACTGAACTCGGTAAGTGCTAACAAATGACTTCTATGACATTTGTGTAACATCAAAGACAACACACAATTGGATAATTGTATCCAACACATCAAGTCTTTAGGCTCAATGGGTATTCTAACGAGCATATATCCAAAGCCTTTCGACAAGTGAAGACCTTTCACTCCTTTGTGAAACCTATCCCTTCTCAAGGTATGAAGACCCCCACTATGGTCCTCCCTTTTATTGAAGGCATCTCCCACAAAATATCAAAAATTATGATAAAAGAAGGAGTTCGTTGTGCCTTCAAACCCCTTTCCACTATTAGAAAACACTTGCCCCCACTTAAGGACTCTAGAGACACCTTTTCAAAATCTGGAGACTACAAAGTGTCATGTTCTTGTGGTATGCCTTATATTAGTGAAACAAGTAGATCCTTTACTACAAGAATCAAGGAGCACAGTGCCGACATCAATCATGAAAGAGTGGTTAAATTTTCCTTAGCTGAGCATTCATCTTTAACCAAACATCATATTTGTTTGGAAAACTCTCAAATCCTAGCTAAAGAAAACAATTATTATAAGAGAAAGATAAAGGAGGTAATTGCAATATTTAACCACCCCACCAATCTCAACCAAGATGAAGGATGGGTCCTCAGCCTAGCCTGGCATCCACTCTTATCCTCCATCAAGAGACCCCATCATTCCCTTGTTTAACCTTCTTAGCCCTCTACTACGCTTGTCTCTTCTCTTCTCTTACCTCTTTTCTCCTCATCTTTGCCCCCTTCCTCTGCCATCCCCTACTCCCCCTTCTATCTCTCCCCCCACCAACTTTTTATTTTAGTTTTTTGTTCTTGTAATCTTTTCTTTTCATTTTTACTTTTATTTTAATTAATTAATTAATTAATTAATTATTGTCTTATATACGTTTATATATTTACATATTTTCTTAAATGCACTTATTATTATTTTCATTTCAGTTAATTGTTTCATTAATTGTTTTATTTTTCTACTTATGTATTTATCTTAACTTTTTATTATTATTATTATTATTATCCTCTCTTTCTTTTGTATCACAATTATGTATATATGTAGGAATGTACATATATACACTCCTATATACATACATAAAACCCTGTTTATATATATATATATATATATATATATATATATATATATATGTATGTATGTATGTATGTATGTATGTATGTATGTATGTATGTATGTATGTATGTATGTATGTATGTATGTATATATGTATGTATGTATGTATGTATGTATGTATGTATGTATGTATTCATTCATATTTAGTATATTTATTATTATTATTAATTTACTATTATTTTTATTTTTATTTTTATTTTTTTTCTCCTTTTCATACCTTTTTTGATGCAGGTATGTATATTTTCTTGTATGTATATATGTTTTATTATTTCTATTACATCAATCTATTCATTTTTTCTTCTCTCTCTCTCTCTCTATATATATATATATATATATATATATATATAATTTCTTTTCTCTAAGGCTACTCTTTTATTTATTATTCTTGTGATTTTATCTTAGGGCTTTTTAATTTATTATTGTCTTTTCATTTATTTTTCCTTTTATGTCTTCATATTATTATTATCTTCTCCATTTTTGTGGCAACTATGTATATATATAGGAATGTACATATATATACACACCTATATACACACATATAGCCCCAAATACACATACACACATAGATATTAGTATATTTATTTTTGTTATTATTATTAATCTATTTTTAATTTTAATTTTTCCTCTTCATTTTTGTATATATGTATATATGATTGTATATATATATATATATATATATACATACATATATGCATGCATTCGTACATTCACTTATTTCTTATTTTTGTTCATATACATATATATATATATATATATATATATATATATATATATATATATATATATATAATTTTTAGTATTAATCTATTGATCTTTAATTTTTAATTTGTATGTATGTATGTATATATGCTCGTATTCTATTCACATATATGTATACGTACATACATTCACTTTTTTTTTCTTCTTATTTTGTCATTTTATTTATTAATTTATCTATTATTTTATTGTTTTGTTATATATATATATAATAGTATAAGTTTCTTTTCTTCTAGGTGACTTATTTATATTTTATTATTATTCTAATATTAGTATTATTATCAATTTTTGGCTTTCACTTAAAACTTTTCAACTTATTTTTCTTAAATTATTATCTCTCTACTATTGTTATAATAACCTTGTTCTTATATTTTTTCATTCATTGTCTTATTTTGCTTTATCTTAGCTCTCCCCTCTATCTTTGTTCCCCTTCTTTCTTAATCATGTGTATCCTTGACCTATGTACTACCTTCTTTGCCCCCCCTCTCCTTCTCTATTTTTATTCTTCCTGAGTCTACAACCTATTATTATGCTCTCTTAGCTCTCTCATCCTAATGGCACTATATCATTGAGTCTGATCCGAAACGTTGATGCTGTCAAACTTACACACAATCACACCTAGAAGCATAAATATTGAATAGCATGGATTGTGGAAATCTATTGCAATTTATGCTTGCATAATCTTGAGATAGATGTTGATTGCATCATTGGAGCATCTCATTTAGATGTACTATAATCAAACTAGATGAAATCAGTGATAAACCAAACATATAATGAAGAGGAAACTTGAAAACTTTAATGTTGAAATGAAAGCTATCAAGGATCAAAAACCTATGCCAGAGTTAAAAAACAATGTGAAGTTGATTTTAGATATAAAAATAAAATACAAGATAAATCATTCCACATTTTTTATGATTGTTAAGAGTTGCATACAAAAGAGGGTGGAGAGCTCTAAACATTGATGGAGAGCTCTGAGACATTGTTTGAGATTTCATTGTCATTCACTTGTGATCATTACATTTTGTTTCTTTCCTTTATGATATCTATTTTTTATTTTTGTCCTCTTAGTTGGGGTTAGTGGAGATCTAGGATTTCAATGTTGTTCCCTTGTGATCATTGCGTTTCATTGTTGTACCTTTGTGATCTCTACATTTGTTTGTCTTTCCCTTGTTATCTTCATGTCTTTACTTTGGGATTTTTTTTTTTGTGTCATACCTATAATGCAATAACTTGCACAATATAATAAATAATATGAAATATTATATCAGTAATTGATAATAGCTGAGATTAAAAGACCACTTTGAGGGGGAAACCTCCAAATATCTCCAATGAGAACACACTTCACAATATGATGTTGAAATAAGACTTACAACTTCCTATATATACCTAATTAATCTTAGGTTAAATGGACAAAACCCTACATAACAACTAGGCTTTCCCACCTACCTAAATAATAATATAATAATGATAACATGACTTAATTTAGGATAGAGATAGCCAAAAGTTGACTATTCATAACCCTATATACACCAATATTAAGGATGTAGCATGCCCCCTTTCTTGAAAGAAGCATTGTCCCAAATGCTAACCAAGTGTGGATTCTTTTGAATGAACTCCTCCTCTTCCCATGTGGTCTCTCCAACTAATAAGTTCTTCCATTAGATGATATATTGAGTCAGAGTTCTATTCTTCATCTTTTTTGTGTGTGCTTGAAGAATGTACTCTAGTTTCAATATTATTCTTCCTTCTTAATCAAGTTATGGTAGTATTGTTTGAGTAGGAATATTCTACCCAATTACCTTCTTCAAACAAGAAAGATGAAAAACTGGATGTATCTTTGTTGTTGGTGGAAACTCAAGCTTGTAGGAAACACTACCAATTTTTTTTCATTATTTGGTATGGTCCATAATATCTTGGAGACAACTTATTATTCCATTTTTGTTATTTAATTGAGATATTTTTTATAAGGCTGTAATCTCAAGAAGACCTAGTCCCCAACATAAAAATTTCTTTCACTACAATGTTGGTCTGCTTGTTATTTCATTTGATTTTGTGCCATAGCTAAATTCTCCTTGCTTCCTAAATTTTCCTATTTTCGATGAAGAAAGTGGTCCTCTACTACCTAAAATTTTGGTGACACCTTTAGTGATGATGTGATGGAAGGAGGATGATATCTATAAAGTGCCAAAAATGGAGACATTTTTTATGAGCTATTAAAAGTACTATTGTACCACCATTCTATAAGAGGTAGCCAATCTACCCATTGAAATTGTTTATCTGAAGTGAAACAATGTAGATATCCTTCCAAACATTTATTAACAACCTCATTTTTTCCATCTAATTGAGAATGGTATGAAGAACTATGAGTCAATTGAGTACCCAAAAATGAGAATAAATCTTTCCAAAAGTGACTAGTAAATATAGGATCATGATCACTAACAACAACCTTAGGTGTACCATGTAGCTTTTGGAAATGCTCCAAGAAAACTTTTTCCACTATACTTGTTGTAAAAGGATGTGATAATGCAATTAAATGTGTATATTTAGCAAGGTAATCAATTACTACCATGATGACATTATGACCTTTAGATTTGGGAAGCCCTGTGATGAAGTCCATGGATACCTCTTCCCAACGTTGGCTAGGAGTAGATAAAGGGTACAAGAGACCTGGTGTCTTAATTTTTCCCCCTTATTTCTTTGACAAACCAAACATTTAGCCACAAATTTGTGAACATCACCCTTTAGCCCTTCCCAAAAAAATATTTCTTGACCAGATGATATGTCTTCAAAAATCTTAAATGACCACCAATTGGGGACTCATGTAGCTCTTTGAGAATCTTGTGTTTAAGAGTGAAATTCTTGCAGAAATATAAGTTCTCTTTATACCAAAGAATATCCCCCTTTAAACAAAACTTATCTAAACTACTGAGGTCACTTTTTATTTGTTGGATGATATTACTTGGTGCAACATCATTTTTCCACTCTTGTTTGGCTTCTACCACCCAATTTTCTTGTAATATTGAAAGGGCATATAATAAGGATTCATCTTTTTCATCCATCCTAGAAAGTGCATTGGCCACAACATTTTCCTTCCCTTTCTTGTATACAATTTCAAAGCCATATCCCAATATCTTAGTGACCCATTTTTGTCGCTCTTTTGATGATAGTCTTTGTTCCAAAAAATATTTTAGGCTATCATGATCTATCTTAACTTTGAAGTATTGACCCATTAAATAAGACCTCCATTTTTTAACTACATGAAGGATTTCTAGCATTTCCTTCTCATAAATAGGTTTGAGTTGATTTTTATCTTTTAATTAACAACTCTCAAAAGAAATTGGTCAACTTTCTTGCATGAGAAATAATCCTATCCCATTTCCAAAAGCATCACATTTGATAATGGATTCCTTGGTGAAAGCTAGAGTGGCAAGCACTAGAGTTGTACACATAGGCTTCTTCAATTGCTAAAATGATACATTAGTAGATCCATTCCAATGAACAGAATCCTTCTTCAATAGAGTGGTAAGGGGTGCTACTATACAACCATAATTGTTCATAAATCTTCTATAGTATCATATTAATACCAAGAAACCCCTCAGCTTCTTAATAGTTTTTGGAATAGGTCATTCCATGATAGTCTTAATTTTGTTATGATCTACCTTTACTCCTTCATGTGAAACTATGTGTCTCAAATACTCCACCTCCTTAAGACTAAAAGCACACTTGGATGGCTTAGCATAGAGTTGATGATCTTCAAGTAATTGTAATGCTTGATCTACATGCTGAAAATTTTCTTCCTTAGTCTTTCTATAAATTAATATATCATCAAGAGACACTAACATAAACTTTCTCAAGAACTTCTTAAAAATGGTATTCATCAAACTTTGGAATGTAGATGGTGCTTTGATAAGACTGAATGATATCACCAAAAATTCATAATGACCCCCATGTGTTCAAAATGTTGTCTTAAAAACATCTTCCTCCTTAATCCGAATTTGGTAATAACTTGATCTAAGATCTAACTTAGTAAAACACATAGCTCCATTTAATTCATCTAGAAGATCATCAATGAATGGAATGAAAAAGTTATATTTAATGGTGTACTTGTTGAGAACTTTATAATCTTGACACATGTGCCAAGTTTCATCCTTCTTATGCACCAACATAATAGGTGAGGAGTAAGCATTTTGGCTATGCCTAATAATTCCTTTCTCTAGCATTTTGTTAACATTTTTTTCTATCTCACTTTTTGGTATGTGTGAGTACCTATAAGGACTGATGTTGGTTGTTGGATCCCTAGAAATATTTGTATGTCATGGTCATGATCCCTCTTAGGAGGAAATCCTTTCACTAAGTGATGATCAATTATTGCTTGTAAATATAGATTAGTAAGAGCATTAGATTGAGAGACTTCTAATGAATATAGTTGGGCCACAAATCCATCCACGCCTTTCTTAAGAAGATTTTTTATTTGATGAGAGCTTACCATCTATGGGTATTTTTCCTTCAATCCTCTTAGCTCCACTACCTTTCCTTTTGATTGAAATTGCATGAAAAGTTCTTAGAAGTTCATCTCAGTTGTTCTCAATGTAGTAAGCCATTGTACTCCCAAAACAATATCTATTACACCCATGGATATTGCATAGATTGGGGTATCAAGTTGATAATCTCCCATGGATAATTTGATGCTATCACACTTCCCTAAACAACTAACTATTCCCCCATCTACAACCTAAAAATCTAGGGCTAGATATAAAAAAAAATTTAGAAGAGTTGCCAACTTTTTGTTGATGAAATTATGAGTACTACCTAAGTCGATCAACATTGTTACTTTCTACTTCTTTAAGAAACCCACTACCTTGAGAGTTTATAATGCACTAAAACATGAAAGTGCAAGACAAGAAATTATTTTTTGAGAACCATGTGATTCCTTACTTGACTCCCTCTCTTTGTTTGATATGGGTTCATCCTCTTCTTCCTCACTTGGACCTTCAATATAGAACAATTTCTTTTCATTACATTTATGTCCTCGACTATATTTTCTATCATAATTGA
The DNA here is from genome assembly GCA_028749045.1 of Cupressus sempervirens. Lineage (NCBI taxonomy): Eukaryota > Viridiplantae > Streptophyta > Pinopsida > Cupressales > Cupressaceae > Cupressus > Cupressus sempervirens. The sequence continues at coordinate 226,286,155 of CM053785.1, read as the reverse complement.
AACAAAACCATTTTTTCTCTTTTCTCCTCATTTTTTTGTGGATTCAATCTAGTAGGTTGAGGAAGAGAAGGTGTTGAATATCCTTTTTCTCTTGTCACATTAGCCCCTTTCTTTCTAGGAATCAAGAACTTCTCCTCTACCTTGCATGCTAATATAAAAGACTCATTTACTGATCTAGGGAAAACCATGCATAACTCATGTTGAATGTGATTCTTGAGACCACCTAAGAATAAATCATTCAAGTTCTTATCTATAATTGTATCCACTCTTACGGATAGATTTTGGAATTTTGGAATATAATCCTTAACTGATCTTGTTTATTGAAGCTTAGCTAGTTGACTAAAGAATTTTTTTGTCATAGTATTACTGTATTGTAATTGGAGTTCTTTTATAAAAACTGACCGTGATATAGTGAGACCCTTTTTCCTCTTATGAGAACAAAGTCAATGATACCAAATGAATTGATCTAGTTCTAGATACAAGGAAGCCATCGTGACCTTTTGTCCATATGGGATTTGATGTACTTCAAAAAAACTCCATTTGATTTATCCATGTTAGAGGATCCTTGCCATCAAATTTGTGCATATCCAACTTTGGAAAAAAAATGCATAGAGCCCATAGAATTAATAAAATTTTGTGTCATTATTAGTTGACTTGAAGGTTTCACCTTGATTGCTTGAGAGCTCCTTCCTTGTTTCATTCATATAGGTACTTAACATGCTTCGTATATCTGATATATCTCCTCAACTTACTTAGTTTCTCAATGGGATTACTATATTCTATTGTTTCTTAATCTTGATCCAAGAATTTCTCTAGTATGGTAGCATTCTTTTACCTCTTGTTGAAGGCATTGTCATGATGGAAACCAATATTTTTGAAATGAATCGTGCGAATGAAATGTAAATTCTCTAATTTGTTTATTTATTTATTACTATAACTTAATAGGTCCAAGATACCCTTACTCGAAAAAAAAATCCAATTTTTTAAAAGTAAATTTTCTCCCTTAAGAGAGAATTTTTCTAATTTTTGCAATATCTTTTTTTTTTCTTCAATTTCTTCATGATTTGAAAATTAGGCTCCTCTAATATGTATTCAAAAACCAATACAAGTTATGCTCCAATTTAGAAGTATGTAAGAGATATGAAGGTCTCAAGAAATTGTGTAGAAATAGTAATTTTGTAATAGATTTCTCAAATTTGCTCCAATTCCTCTAACTTTTGGACTATAGATTCTTTAATATCAACTTCAAAAATAGTTTTAAAATCTTTGAAAAAATCTCTATAATTTAAAAATTATGCTCTTCTCAAAATTTCTCCAATGTTAACAAAAAATCTTGCCTATATGGTGCCAAGATCATGCTTTGATACCACTTGTAATGAAATCACTTGCACAATAGAAGAAATAATATGAAATATTATATAAATATTTGATAATAGTTTAGAGTAATAGACCACTTGGAGGGGCCAACCTCCAAATATCTCCAATAAAAACACACTTCACAATATGATGTTGAAATAAGACTCACAACCTTCTATATATACCTAATTAATCTTAGGATGAATAGACACAACCCTACATAACACCTAGCCCGACCTACCTACCTAAATAATAATATAATAATGATAACATGCCTTAATTAAGGATTAAGATAGCCACAAGTTGACTATTCATAACCCTGCATACACCAATATTAATGGCATACCAGTGTCCTTGTGATCTTTGTGCCCTTTCCCCTACAATATTTGGGGTCAAATTATGACGGTAGTGTAATTTATGGCAATTTTCATGTTTTTTCCAAAATTTATGAAAGTGGTTTAATTTCTAAGGTGATTCAAGCCCAACTGTAGTACTGCTCGCTTTGCGATTTTGTTCAAGGGGAGAAGAGGCACCTATGTAAATGTTCTTTTCTTTCCCTTGTAAGCATGTACCTCTTTATATTTTCACCAGCAAGTGATGAGAGAAATTTGTCCCTAATGTATATTTATGTGTATATATACATAAATACACACACATATGTGTGTTCCTGTATATTTATGTATATATATGTATATACATACATACATATACAAAGATCACAAGGGAATGACAATTAGATGCAAAGATACATACATATATGCATACATATACACATACAAACATCGATACATGCATGCATGTATGCATGCATACAAACATACATACTGTTGGTGTTTTAAAGCTACTAAACAACATAGGCTCAATACCAAAATAATAACACTCACATAATCTAAGGGTTAGCTATTTTCTATCAACAATTATGTGTGTAAACCATTTGGAACCAACTTCAACAAAACTAAGACTGGCTTTCTACTCTTTAGGCTCTACAGAACCAAGGTGGGTATACCTAAGGAATGACTCAGAATGAATGCTATTGCATGAGAATTATATTAGTTTCATTTTGATTCTCATTTTCATTCCCTAATACATACATAGTTTATTGATTTCTTCATACTCTCAAATGAAATACACCCCTTATAAATAGATTTGGTCACAATTCTTCTGTAATTTGCAAGGACTTCCAGCAATAGCAACTAACTAAAGCTAAAATGTTTCATGCAAACAAGTGTTGAACACCTTTTAAGCTCTTTAAAATAGTGAAATAAAATTGATTTTTATTATAGGCTTGATGCTTATTCATGATCTACCTTTCTGCAAATTGGATTAATTTGATCAGTACCTATTCCATTGGGATTGAGAGTCTACTACAATTTATAGATCTGATTTGTTGCATTACAAAAAATATGATCATCAATTCTTACTATAATTCATTCTTACATACATCCTTTCTATTACCATAGAAATCCCATAAAATTAATTAGAGCTTTTACTTAATTCATTGAATGAATAGCTATAATGAATTGACATAGAACCTATAAGTGAATTGCATTCAATTAGATAAGCTTTTCTTCACACAATATCAGAATAACTAGGTGATAACTAAGGAGACAAAATACAACAAGAAAAGATATGGGGACAACTTGATTTTGTATTTATTTTCCTTGAAAATCATATATAGTTGTATTAAAGCTCAGAATGACTCTAAAAATACACAAGTATGACATAATATCAATGTATTCTCAGAAAATTTGCAGAGAAGATACATCATAAAGTTTGCTCAATAACTAAACTGAAACATACTTAATGTAACACTAAAATTGCATTAGAAATTGGACCCTTCTCTAGCCCTAGAATCTCACTTATATAGTGTGAGATGCAACAAGCTTCAGGCATAGAGAATTGGTAGGTGTCCTTTACAAAGGGTATTTACAAACAACCATCACAAAAAGAAAAAATTGTGTGTAATAAAAAGACTTATACATCAAAATATTCTTTTGGTAGGTCCCCTTTCTGTTACCTCTGCTCATGTTGTTGATTTCCTAATTGGCTATTATTTTGAATCTTCTGTGTATACAACTACTAGACTAGCCAATGATGAAATTTGTTCTTGTTTTTGCAAATCAATCTCAACCTAAGGGTTTTTACCATCTTCATCATGGAATGACAAGGTTACTTTTACTCTTTTATCTTCCTCGGTCATGTCAAAATCTTGGACCTCTAGACTTGCCACTGAAACTGAATGATTACCTTTATTTTCTTCTTCATGTTGGCCTTGTGTTATTGTATCAATGATTTGTATTTCATCATCCTGCACCTCATCACTTTCACTCTCAACTTCTTCAAACTATTCATCAGGAGAAATGTCTACCATCCACTTGTCAAATAGTGTATCGTCTAGCCAATCAAATTGTAGAATATCCTATTGCTCCTTGATAACACATTCACCTTGTTTATCAATATCAATAAAATCTTGTTTCAAAGAATCAAAAAATATTTGGGCTTTTACTATTTCTTTTGTTGTGGTGGCACACCATGCATGTCTTGTTTCATTTAGGATTTTATTCATTCTCAGACAAAACAAATCATCTAATTCCTTAGCCCATTTCTTCTTTTTCTTTACTTTATTCTTCCTATCTAGAACATAAGGGAATAAAACAAATTTATGGCTCTTGTATTTGCTCAAGTAGCCCACTATTCTTCTCTTGTATTGTTGTGGTGGCACACCATGCATGTCTTGTTTCATTTATGATTTTATTCATTCTCAGACAAAAAAAATCATCTAATTCCTTAGCCCATTTCATCTTTTTCCTTAATTTATTCTTCCTATCTAGAGCACAAGGGAATAAATCAAATTTTTGGCTCTTGTATTTGCTCAAGTAGCCCACTATTCTTCTCTATAGGTAAACCCTTTTATTATCAAATTCTGGAAGATCATTAACAATATCATTTTATTTTTCAATTTGATCATGTGAAGAACTTATGACAGAGCAGCACAAAAATGTCATTTCTTTCCTCCTCTTTCTACTTCCCCACTTATTCACAATAGGCTTCAAAGCCTCATCATTTGCTTTTATTTCATCCTATTGCTCTTGCCAGTTGAACATAAAATAGTGGCCATTCAATTTTATCTCCTAAATACATGAGAGCCTTCCTTAATTTGTCTTCATACTATACATTCAACTCTACATGTAATGCCCACAACTTGCCCTTTTTCTATTCAAACTCTTCACCTGTATAATACTTAGGCGTCTATGGTGTATCTGGGATCTCTATAAGAGGAGTGGAATTAAAATGTTCCAATAGAGGGTGAGGATATGTGATTATTGGCTTGGTAGACCTTCCCATTACCTTATTTTCCAGCTCAATCCTCTTTTGGACCTATTTATTGTAAGCTTCCAAAATTCTTTAATACTTATTCTATAATTCAAACATGGCCTTCTCTTCCTTTTCAATAGTGACCAAAACAAATTGAGATGTCCCTACATTCACGTGTGTATCTTGTACATGGGAAGTGTTAGCTACTCTTCTTACTATAATATTTCCCATTAATCTAGATTCATCTAGTTGTGATGAGGTAGCTCGTGACCCCTTCCTCAATGATAAAATGACTAAAGTAGCCTAGTCTTCACTAAATGTAGTACCTCGTAATTCCCTTTTATTCTGATCTTGTAAATCCAATTTATTAAAAATAGAATTAACAACCAAAGCATTAGTTATGTCCCAATTGGGTAGCAACAAAATGTCTGATGCTTTCACCATTTGCCTTCCTTTGTCAAGGCTTATATTTTGAAATTCTTGCATCATTTCTTCCTTCACCTAATTTTTCAATGCAGTCTCATCCATTCCTAGATGCTTGATTCTCAACTTATTACATTTCTCTTCTAATCTACCCATATTGGCCTACCATGCAAATTGGTGGAAAGCTCTACATTTAATAAAGCTATCATCTAATAAAAATTGATGACTAGCTTGCTCTATGATAGGGTCCAATTCCCTACCCTTGTAATCTGCTACTGTCAATTCAAGGCTTGGCATAGGAGGCTCTTGAGGGTTTCCCTCATCCAATTCTACCTGAGTAATAAGAACTCCTTCTTGTGATCCCATTTGTTCAATCTATTCTCCTGTGAGTTGTTCCTCTCCAATTCGCAAAGGGGATTGTGTAGGAAAATATTACTCAACGTGAGGATCCTATTCCTTGATTATTCTTTACCTCTTAGGAGAAGGCTCATTATGTCTCTCTTCCAGGACAACACTGGTGGATCCCATTATTTGTTTTCCCTTGTCCATGGTGGCCTTTTTATTTTGAATTATACTGTAAGCTAGCCTTTTTTGATCAAATAAATGACTAGATCCTACCTTAGGAGTGAATGCCAACCTCCTTGTTACCTCTGTGGCCTTATCTAGGTAAGAATTAATAAATAATTATTTCTTCTCATTGATAGTCTCCATTATTTTAGGAAAAGTATTCATGAACTTTTTAATTTTATTTGCCTCTATTACAACATTATCCAGAGGACTATAATCTTTATCAAAACAATGTATGAATTCTAGAACCCTTGAGTAAACTCTCCACTTTTCTTTTTTAGTTTCCTATTCCTACAAGGAAAACTAATTTCTTATGATGTCCTCAGGGTAATAAAATTCATGGACAATTTTGCCAAACTTAATCCTATGTCTAAAAGCCAAGTTGTAAAATCCCTCAGTATCACAAAAACGGGAATCAGAAATAGCCATTTTGTACTAATCCAAAATTTTATACAAGAAAAGCCAACCCCCATTAGAGACTACAAATTGATGGGCTACAATACAGGTAGAAAAAATTGACCCCCTTTGCCTTTTCAGCAAATAAGTTTCCTCTAGTCCTCCTGATTGCCATAAAACTTCAGCCATTCCTACCTTTAAAGGTACCTAGTAAGGAAACACATGAGGAGTTCCTTTAAAACATAAATTTTAATGATAGTAGAAATAGAGTATGGAATAATGTCTCCCTAGTTGTGTGAAACTTTCAAACCAATGGGATTATCCATAGGCCTAATGAGACTCATTAGTGCCTTAGGGACTCTAGTATTGTCATTTAATATGAGGTATCTCAACTTTGAAGTGAAATACCTATCAAAGATGATAAAGCTAGCATTCTTTGCATCCTAGGTCATATCTACACTCCATAACTGGATTGACATTTTTTCTCCATCCTACTCTCTATTCAACTCCATTTCTTTACCAAAATATGTCACTCCCTTAAACAAAAACATATGCATCAACAAAGAATAATGGCCAAAAGTCTTCTCTACTTTCACCTTTGCAATTCCTAGCTAGCAAGTACGAATTTCTACTGGTAAATAAGAGGCAAAGTAAAAAATAATGTCTACACCAAAGGAAGCAATCTAAACAATTGTATACATAAAATTGATGCGCATGACATTCTATTCATCTTCACCAAAAACTAAGCATAAAGTCTTGTATGCCTTTACAACCCAAGAAGTGAAAAATTCTTTATTGAAGGGTTCCCTAGAGGCTATAGTGATTATTGGAAAATTTCCAATTCTGCCAAAATGTGTCCTTAGTGAACCTCCCCTAATTGCATCCTTCTTTAACATATACTCTTTTTCTAATTCTTATAAATTAATAGGCACATGATAATTTGTCAAAGGCTCTAGACAGAAAACCTCTCTAATTTGTTTAGGACTAACTATAACCAAAGGCACACCATCAGTTCTCCTTATTACCCTAACTACTTGATTATAATTTTTTGCAATGTCTTCAAGAAGGTCATAATCCATAAAAACACTTGGAACCATTAATTTCCCTAAATCAAAGTTCCAGATATTGGCATGTGCGAAGAACAGATTCCTCTCTAAAAGCCATTTCCTAAATAGAGCAATATCAGTCTAAGAAGTTTTGGCATCCCTAACCCAATTACCCTTATCATATAACTCATCTGCTATTTTAAGCCTTTGGTTTAGTGAAGTTAGGTTCTTAACTTGTACAGTCTTAGTGGTGGATTCAAGGAGTAATTCGAGTAAGTCATCATGAATATTTCTAGCTAAATAATCCTCCTACCCTGAGAATAACTTCGTTAGAGGCATTTTGACTATAATTTGTAGAAATTGAAATGGTATAGAGATTATAGTATATGGGGACTTAATTAGTCTTTTTCTTGCTCTTCTCTGTAATTTTGTAACCTCTCGTGAACAATGGGGAAACTACTTCACGTTCGAATTAGGCTTAACACAATGTTCTCAATAATTTCACCTACTCAGAAAGCTTGAAATCTTGTTTGTGTAAAATGAAAATGGTGCAATCTTCTACAATATACTCTATTTTTTCTCACATGCAAAGCCTTCATACCTCATAAATGAACTATAAGGGAAATAGAGTGGCACAACCTTCCTTTTTCAAATTTGTGCCTTCGATCTTTAGATAATCCTATGATCCAAGAGTGAAAATAGGGATGACTCATCTTATTCTTGACACACTTGTAGTCAAACCAATGAAAATTCTCCAAGTGTACCTTTCTTTTAGTATTTGCATTTCAAACTAGATCCTCTAGTCTTCGAGGACACATGTCACCATGTCACTATCTCGCTATGTATAAAGAGTGACCATATTACCTTTGTGAGATAGAGACAACCATTGATCTTATTTTGATAGAGCAGAGGATATTTGTTTCATTATTTAATATAAATGTGGTGGGTCCCCTTTCCACTTGCTTTAATCATTGTGTCACTACCCTTGAACTTCGAGCATTTCTCCATAGCAACTAAGCGATGACCATAGATCTTACTTGATTTGAAGGCAAGGAAATTGCACTTCAATCACATAAACTATGGTAGGTCCCTCAGTTTCCAAGTCACATTGAGTATTTTATTTCATATGGTGACATCATGTCTTCTAGATATCACTGCATTTCACACTTTCAGGCAAGTCACTACATTGCTACCAGCAAGGCATAAAGCTTTTCCTATCATGATATAGTGACCTCTGATGGATTCAAATTTTTTGATGCATACATATTTAGCATGATGTCATCATTTCATGTTAGTGCATGTCTCATTTATGATGAAGCATTCACTGGGATGTACCTTTTGGAACTGTCATGACATTATTATTTATCGACAAGTCACTATGTAATTACCAATGAAATCCATTACCCTCCTAGTCGTGACATGGTGACCTTTGGTGATCTATTAAAAATCTAGTGATGAGAGAAAAGCTACTTTGTCAATCATGATTACATTAATCAATACCTTTGCTAGAGAAATCAATATGCACGGTTATGATATTACATACGTGGGAACTTTCACTATCACTATCAATTTCAAAAGGTTGTCGCTTTCCTAATTTTTTGGCAAGGCACCATATCACAACCAGTGAGGCAAAAGGATTTTCTAGTTGCAACAAAGTGACCTACTAGAAAATCTAATTTCTAGTGACACCAACTACAACTTGCTCTACATGTCTCATTTCTCACACTAACAACTTTGACACAGAACACATGACTAAAATTTTTCCAAATCAATACACATATCTGGCACTAGTTTTCACTTTACAATAACGCAACTCCATTTCCCAATAGTCACTATGTCATTATGTTAAAAAACCTTGCACTTTGTTATAACGCTAGTGTGACGACCATGGATCTAACCAAGATCAGATGGTGGCAAAGATTTTGGCAAGGCACTCAGGATTACAAAAAATTTAAGTAGGAAAGGGATATTCACACCTTTTAAAAGATTTCATGCCAAAATAAATTCAAAAGTAACAAGACCTAGGGTTTGAAAAAGATTTTCAAAGGGTAATAAAATTGCAAGACCAAAAATGAAAAACCCTAGCCTCTAATAATGTACTTAGATCTAATTTTTTACACCTAGATTGGGAAAATTTATCATGCAAAATATCAAACCAATAGTGGCTATGTCTGGGGATGATAGACTACCTGAGTCTATGCAAGAATTCAGAATCTATGGTTGAGAAGACCACATACCTGACTTTCTTTGGAACTTGACGAAAATTAGAGAGCAATAATAGTAGGGAACAATATGTATAGGGGACTACACAAAGATCAAAGAATTTACAAATGTACAGAAAAACCCTAGACTACTATTCATGGAAGAAACAAGTATATTTTTAGGAAAACTAATTCTTCAAGAACTATCCATGAACTAGCAGTTCAGGAATGTGGCCTAACAAATTCTTGAGGATATAAGCGTCTTCTCCCCATGTTTTTTCAATCATATAGGGACCTAACCATATAGGATCAAACTTACCATATTTTCCTTTATCCTCAATTTTGGCATTCCAGATAAGGACTAAATCTCCATCTTCAAACCTTTTTATTACTATCCTTTTGTCATATAAGGTCTTGATTTGTAGTTGCAATTTTTGGTTCTTGAAAGATGCTTCTCTCCTAGTTTTTTCTAGCCCTACAAGATCATTCATCCTCTCTTGCATGTTATCAATGATATCCTCATCATATATTTGAATGTAGCTATACAAGCTCATTATTTTATTCTATGGTATACTTGCTTGAATTCCATATACCATATCAAATGGGGCTACACCAAGGGATTTCTTCATAGTCACCCTATCTACCCATATTGCTAATTGCAACTTGGAATCCTAGGCCTTCTTATTGTCATCCAGGGTTCTCTTGATTGTTTTCAATAAAATCTTATTTGCAGACTTAGCTTGTCCATTTCCTTGTGGATGATAAAGGAAAGAAGTTGATCTTGTGATTCCAAACTTGTCAAAAAATTTCATGGACTCAAACCTAAAACACATTGCTTTATCTTTTACAATTTTTAGAGGACAACCAAATCTGGAAATAATATTATTTAGCAAAAAATTATTGACAACTTTACTGGTTGTATTTCTTGTAGGGACTGCCTCCACCCACTTTATGAAATAATCAGTAGCAAGTAAAATCCAAGAAAAACTAGTGTTAGATTTAGGAGAGATCTCACATATGAAATCCATACCCCATTGCTGAAAAGGTGCTTGAACCTTAACTAGTTTTACTGGAGTATTACTTGAAAATTTCAATTTTCCAACAAACCTTTGACAAGCATCACATTTCCTAATCATGATTTGAGCATCCTTAAAAAAGGATTGCCACCAAAATCTAGTTCTCATTACCTTGTGTGTGGTAGCCTTGGCCATATAATGTCCTCCACAAACTCTAGCATGCATTTCATTCAAAATTTCTTTTGCCTTTTCTTGATCAACACATTTCAGTAACACTCCCTCAAAATTTCTCCACCATAAACTACCCTTGACAATTATGTACTTGATGGCTTGTACTTTAATGCTACTCTTCACATTCTCAGTCAAATGGGATGGGGCTTCCATGTGTTGTAGATAATGAATAACATTAGCATACCACTCATAATGATCCATGTCACATAAATCATATTTGAGGTCATCTGTTACCATATTAATTTGATTAGCATCCAAATTAGATTGAGCATAAGTTTAGCTAAACCTTGACCTCTGACCAAATTTGTTATCTTTATTTCAATGTTAAACTCTTGGATCCTTTTGATCCACCTACATCTTCTCCTTGACACTTCTTGTTGAGGAAATATGTCTTTTACAGCAGCACTGGGCACAAATACAATGACAATAGCACCTATCAGTTAACATCTAAAAGCCTTAAAAACCTTTACCAAAGCATATGCTTGTTTCTCATTTATCTCATATTTCAATTCAACATGCTATAATGACTTACTAAAGAATGCAATTGGTTGTTCATATCCTTCCTCATTTTTTTGCAACAAAACTGCAGCTATAGTATGGAAAGATACAAAAGAAAATATGTGCATTGGTTTTGTATAATTTGGGGTCCTAAGGACTAGAGAATTCTTTATGGAAATTTTAATGTCTTGAAATTCCTATGAAGGTTCACCATTCCAATTGATAATAGCTCCTTTCTTGAGCATTTTTGAGATAGGTCTGCTAATCTTAGCAAAGTTAGTGACAAATTTCCTTAGGTAGTTAACTTGCCCAAAGAAAGATTGTATTCCCTTCACATTCTTAGGCTTAAGAACCTTATCAATAGTTGCTACTCTCTTAGGGTCTATCTTCACTCCATCCTCTGACACCATCTATCCCAATAGCTTAACTTTAGTTACCCCAAATGTACATTTCTTAGGGTTTAATGACACTCCGTATTCTAATTCTTTAATAAAAATCTTCTCCAAATGGCTACTGTGGTCTTCAACCTTTTTGGAATAAGTTGTTAAGTCATCTTGATATACAACCATGAACTTATTGATGTACTCATAGAAAGCCACATCCATGGCTCTTTGGAAAGTGGTACCAACGTTAATCAATCCAAATGACATTCTCACATATACACAAGTTCCCCAAGGAGTTGTAAATACAATTTTAAATTGCTTTTCTTCTTTTATCAGGACCTGGTTATACCTCGTGAATCCATCCATCATAGAAAGAAGTCCAAACCTAGTTACTTGCTACAACATAGCTTCCATAATTAGCTTTTAAGGAAGCAATGTTCAGATTTCTAAAATCGACAAATAGTCTGATGCCTCCATTCTTTTTCCTAACTGGTACTAGATTTGTGACCCAAGTAGAATGTCTAATTGGTTTAATTATTCCCCCATCCCTTAACTTCATCAGTTCTTCTTGCATTTTAGGGGCTAGAGTGGGATTGACTAGTCTATGTTTTTGCCTAAAAGGTTTTACAATGTCCTTCAATGGTATAACATGTTGAAAAAGATATTCTCTATAAGCTTTTAGGTAATCATATGACCATGCAAAAACATGTATATATTTTCTTAGTAGGTCAATCAAAGGCTTTCTAATTTTAGTTGACAAATTTTAACCAATATAGACTTTCTTAGGGGCCTCATTAGTACCTAGATTTATCTCTTCTAGCTCTTGAGGTTTACAATCCTTAGCCCCAAGCCTTACCCTATCTTGGTTATCAAACATGTTCTCCAAAACAACAATACCTTTAGGTACTTTATTAGTTTTTAATTGTATGACCTTTTGACCAAAGATTGTTTCCTTCCCATCTATGGTTTCAACCAAATCACTATAGTCAAATTCTTGACCATAGTACTTATCTTTATTCAATAAGAAATTGACAATGTCTTTGTCATCTTCAAATACTTGCCAATGTTCAATATTATCAGGTATTGAATGTCTTTTTTAGACCTCAATCTATGAAATTCCTACAAATGATACCTCTTGTGGCTTAATTGCTTAATTTGCTAACAAGTTAGCCATTTTATTCTGAGTCCTATCTCTCCATGAAATACCAAATGCATCAAAGAATTCTATCTTATCCCAGACAATGTTCCTATATTGTTTCAATCTCTTATTTTTAGATGCATATGCACCCTTTATCTACAAGATGACCAACTCATAATCACCTTTTACATGCAACTTCTTAATTCCATGGTGGGTAGCAACCTTCAATCCTAACAACAAAACCTTATATTTAGATATATTGGTTGTGCATAAAAATTTTAGGGTGAAGGACTATATAAAAGTATTCTTCTTTGGAGAAACAAAAACTACACCCACCCCTACACCTTCTTTAGAGCTGGCCCCATCAAACAAAATGGTCCATAATAATGGTGAATCCAAACAACACTCAACCTCATGCTAAATCATAGTAGGTAACTTTTCAACTTCTTGGATAATCAATTCATCTCTGAATGCATTCACACCAGTGTCTAAAAAACAAGTAGCATATTTATCAATTTCTTCACCCAAAATATGAATGACTCTCAGCTCTCTATTTACCTTGACAAACTTATCTCCTATGTGAAAAGTGGCATAGGTTAGGTCACATTATAGACTACCTCCAATAGTAACACTCCATTTTCTAAAGAGTAACATCCCATAATGTGGAGGAATATCAACTTCAAGGACTGACATGGTCAACTCTACCTCAGGGTATGTAGCTAACTTAAATGGTAAAGATTTAATAGTACCTATGACTGGAACTTCTCTAGCATCCATACCCCTACATCTACCTTTCTTAGTTTCTACTTTAATCCCTAGGGCTTCCATTACTTTGAATGGCATAATGGTGTTAGAAGCTCTTGAATGTATCATGCAATTCTTTAGGGTTTTTCCTTTTATAATTAAACTGAGAAAAAAATGGGTCAATATCTTCTATATATGCTACTGATGAACCATCCAAGAACATTTGGGTAATTTGAAACATAATAACACTATCTTCTACTACCAATGGGGTTTTCTGAATGGCATTTTTTTCTATGTTGTTGTTATTATCTCCTATCCCCCCAACCATGAAAAAGCTTTTCTCTTATGTTTTTCAATTCTAAACAATTTAGATAAGGGCACTTTCACAGTAATTTGTGATAACATATATATCATGTCAATAGGATCAGATATAATGGGTTTCATAATCATACCTAGAATAGGAACCTTTTGAGTAGCAGGAACTATTGTTTTCTTGATAGTATGAGATCTTGATCCCTTTTCCTGCACAATTACTTTTGTTGTTTCATTTGTTTGGAAATGAACTTTCTTCTTGGGTTCTCATTTCTTGGCTTTGATGTTTTCATCTTTGTTAGAATTCTTTAGAATAACTAAGAGGGGGGGTGAATTAGTTATTCAAGGTCCAATAACGTCCAATCCAATTTTCTAATAAAACAGAGGTGAATCGAAAGTAGTATCCTTTTTACTTTCTTATCATGCACGCAATTAAACATTAAACAATCATGAAAATTAAACATGCATCACCACATAACACAGGATTTTGGTAACCCAGAAACCCTTTAGGAATAAGAAGGTAAACCTGGGGTGGGGATAATACCGACAAAATAATTGCACAATTGATTTCAACCACTTCTGATGGTTTTCCCTGTTAAAGGCTTTACACATTGTAAAATGTGACCCTATTAAAGGATTTTTACACCCTATTAGGAGTGTGCCCTATTAGAGGACTTAAGAACATTCAACTTAGAATGCCACTTTGTTAAAGGATTTACATAGAGTTTTTAGGCCCACCCAAGTCCATGGGATTTATAGTCACCTTCTCAAAAGAATCTTTTATCCCTCTCTAAGGATCTTTTATCCTTCTCCAAAGGATCTCTTATCCTTCTCCTGAGGATCTCTTATCCTTCTCCTAGGGATCTTCTATCCTTTTCGTGAGGCTTATCCACCTAGCTGTTAAGCTAACCTAGCAATGTAGGATTTCAATGTCTAATACAATGGTAAGAAAGTATTAGAAAGGTTTTGACCTGATAAAGATTGCAACTCTAACCTTGCAAATTTCAGATCACTCATCAGTTCTTTTCTTTGCTTGGCTTTTCTTCCTTACAATGCTAACAGCTTGTCCACCCTTCAAGATCTATCAACTTGAGTTCTTCCACTCGTTATGCCAATGCACTCTATGGTCACTTGATCAACTCAGAGTCTTGATGCTCTGTGCTTACTCCTCACTGTGTCCTCTTCTTGACACTTCACACTAGCCTTCTCTTGGCTTCTTCACACGACCACTCTTATGACCAACTCCCTCTCACACGCACTTGATCTCTAACATGTAACTCCTTATAAAGAAGTTATGTTCTTCATTTCCTTCTCAAATATTCCCACTCCTCAATTTGATTTAATCTTGAGAAAATGATATTGTTTTCCCTTCAAATTGTTTCTTCCAGAAACTTCATGATAAATCCATCAGCATTCACCTTGAATTGGTTTGCATGGTTTACATAAAATTTTGTGACATCTACTCATCATCCTTATCATCCAACTAATTCACAAAATTCAATGTAACAAACCTATCGTTACTATTCTGGTGAATCTTTTGTCTTAACAAACAATGCAGCAAGTCAACATCATTGGTTTACTAGTGCTTGACACCTAAAGTCTTTTTCTGAGTTACTCGGCACTTGAACAATTACTCAGCACCTAAACATTCCTATGTTACTCAGCACCTAAAGGATTTCTTAGCACACATTGAAGTTGAACTTGCTCGGTTTCAACTAAGAATTTGCTCGGCTCCAACTAGCTTGCTGGGCTTTCTCTAATGAACTTAGTTAGGCTTTACAAATGACTTAGTTAAACCTTACATCTTTGATATGTCTTAGTGTGTCCATCCTCTTAGAGTATTTCATCAATACACTATTTCATCAATGGCTTAGCTAATCCTTATACTTCATTACAACATCATAACTTCAACCTTTCTCTAGGTGCTCTAGTTACATCTTATTGATTGCCTCCTCCTTGTCAATCAACCAATTGATACTATTTGGATCACTTAAGCAATTGTCATTCCTACAAGTAGAAAGTTTGACATCAATGACAAAACAATGATTGAAAACATTCTTTACTAGTTCCATTATTCTCCATTCATGATCTTTTCAATCATTTCCAACAATTATGTGTAATATCTTTTATGAAGATACTAGAAGGTATCGCAACATCATTGTTAGCTGTTCAATTTCTCAAATTGTAATTGCTATGTATCTAGGAGATCATCTTTGCAGTGATCCTATCAATTTCCTCTTTGAAAGGCATTCTCAAGTTCACATGACCAACTTTAGAAGATGTAGCACATATCTAATCTTCATCATACCCTTCATTATCTGAGAACACTTGTTGATGGTGTAACTGATAAAAAAATTTCTTATCTTCATAATCACTTTTTGTTTCTTCCAAATCAGAATCTAGACAATCATTGCACATGCTCACCATATTACAACTTACATCATCATGGCTTTTTTCTTCTTCCTCCTCATTTTGTGCACTATGGTCTGAAGCAAATGACTGAGAAACAACATAATACTCTAAAGAGTGAGGTGACTGAAAAATGATACATCATGGCACATTATCATTAATATTAACAGAGTTTTTTTGTAAAGGATCTAATGTACCTTTATCTTTCACATTTTGGGTCTAGTTAGGAATTGGCTTACCATCCTTTCATTGAGTAGTATAAGGATAGTTCTACATTTTGGGTTGTCTAATGAAATTGTTATTATTCGCTAGGGCTTTCTCACCAACATTTATCTTATAAATATTCAAAGTATTTGGGTTCATCTTTGTTGGAATATTCAAATATGGAAAGAGTACTTATGAGAGGTGGGGGTGAATCATAAGTATCAAACTTTAGCCAATAAAACTTTTAACTGAAAGTAAGTTGCATGCATGTAAATACATCAAATAAACATGTAACAAAACACATGCATCAATAACACTTAACATTGGAATTTGGTAACCCAGAAACCCTCCAGGAATAAGAAGGTAAAACTGCGGTGGAGATGATACCCACAAAAATTACTGCAGCAATATTGTTCAACCACTTCTGATGGTTTTCCCTGTTAAAGGCTTTACACTGTGTCAATAGTGACCTGGTTAGAGGCTTTCAAACACTTAACATGAAGTGTTACCTTGTTAAAGGATTTTATCACCTAGTTAAAGGATTTATCGAAATAGCTGTTAAGCTAACCTATCACCATAGGATTTTTATTCTAATACAATTGCTAGAAAGTATTAGGTACAATAAACCTGACTGATTACAATCCTTGATTGCTGATTGCAGGCACTTGTTCTGCTTTCTCTGATCTGGATCCTTTTGTGATCTAATAATCCTTACTTCTAAAAATAGAATTCCTTGCAAACCCTTGTATGTCTTCTCATGCCTCTCGTCTCTATTTTTTTACAATGAAGTTTCATCTTCCTTATAAAGATATTTGAAGATTTAGGGTTAGGTATGGATCTACGATCCATATTCAATCTTCATTTTCCGCTCAATACTTATATTTTTCTGATTGGTTGCATGCCTTTAGCATTTTTCTTATTGGCTGCATGCAAATTACATAGGAAAAATAAAATATTCAATCTCATCATTAAATCCTTCGAGATTTACCTTATGTCAACTGTAAAAACTGTTTGCATCATAGTTTGTGCAATTACAAACTTTTATGCTGATCTACTGAATTACTCGGCTCCTGAAGTATTTCTGATTCTCGGCACATGTTGTTTCCTGGATAGATCAACACCTTAATAGAAATGTATTACTCAGCACCTTATGTTACTCGGCACTTGTTACCACTCGGCACTTATTAACACTCGGCACTTGTTAACACTCAGTGTCTTGTATTGCTTGGAACTTATACTTCACTTGGTAACTGATCTTTACTCGGTATCTAATTTTCACTCGGCAGCTAATCTTCACTCGATATATAAAGATCACTCGGCATGCATGATGTACTCGGCATCCAATGTGGAATATGATTAAGTGTGTTGGCACTCAAGTGTCAAAAACATTATGATGTTAACAATCCTTTTTAACAAGTCGAATACCTAGCTTATTGTGGGTTCTTCATTCTTCTTTCTCATAGGGGTTTTATCAGCATCCCTTTTGTTGTTAGTCTTGGGATTGAATAACTTTGGATCATCTCTCCTACCAAGCTTGACAGATGTTTTTCTATTATTTTCAATATTCACTACAATCTTATAAGCATCCCTCAAAGTTTTGGTATCTTTATCCCTCAACTAGTAAGCCATCTTGCTCTCAACAACATTAAAATAAGTACATACCCTTTTCGAATCTTACATTGAAATCAAATGTACATTCATTAGGGACTTTATTGATGTTATTGAAGTCATTCAACATAAATCCAACACTAGTATTATCTCCATACTATTCTTTGAAAAAACTTTCCAAATTTCTCTATGAACTAATGTTGTCATCAGGCAGTCTTCTGAACCAATCCTTTGCATCTTCGGTCAAGGAATGAACAAATAACTTCATCACCACATCCTCATGTTCAACCTCAATGTCATTTAGCATGTCTATGAAAACTCTTAAATTCTCTTCACTATTAATAGCATTATTCCTAGAGAACTTGACAACTTTATCTCTCAAATCAAAAGATATAGGGTTTGGGGCACTAGGAATACCTAGAAATGACACTTCTCTATATTTATCCATATAGATAGGTTTCTTCTACAATCTAGCCACATTCAAGGTGCTTGCCATATTGGCTTGGATAAGAGCAACACTCTGAGATTATTGAGGTTGGCCAAAAGGAAATTGAGTACTAATAGTGGATGATAAGGCAGGGGTAGGTTGAGATGTTCCTTGAATTGAAATTAATGGACCACAAGCTAGTATTGGATTTGTCACTAGGATAGACAAATTTGGCCATGAAGCCAATGCAAAATTAGATTTTATGAACTAGATTTTCCTCCTATTTTCTGCGGCTTGGGCTTCATTCTCAACCCTTTCAAGTTCTTTTGCGAGATCTTCTTCCTCCTTCCTCACCTTCTCCAAATCTAGATCCAACTTAGACATGGGAGGGTCTATGGGTTTTCTTGGTAGAGTTTGGGGTTCATTTATTCAGATTCTGATAGCTTTTCCTTTGCCTTTATTAGTAGCTTTCATAGTAGGTTCTATAGGGTCCACTTGGACATGCTTATATGCTTGAACTTGAGTGATTATAGGTTCTTGCTTCTAGCTTAGGAGTTTTTCTTGTTCTAGAATCTTAGATCTTAGAGTATCTATATCTCCAAACACAGTAGCATGAAGGATTTAGATTCTTTCTTCTAACTTCTTGTTTTGTTCTTTTAGGGTAGTCATCCTTCTAAGCAGATTATCTCTCTTAACAATAGCATCTAGTGTGGCTTGCTCCTTCTCCTTTTCTAGATGAACGTGCTTAGCTTCTTCCTCAACAACCCATTTTTTCAAAAATTCTATCTCTAATTGTACTTCTTTAGGATCTACAGAAGTAGCTTCTGAATCAACAGGGTCATCTAGGTCTATAAGATTAGATTCCATAAATGGGACTGTTCTAGGATTAGAAGGATCTCCAAATGAACTCCTGAGTCCTAGCCTATGATGCATCTTAGCTATTAGATCTAGTCTAGGGGATTTATTCCCTACTAGTGACATATCCTTGTGTTGATATGTTCTTTCATCTGGTAATGGGGTATTAAATATTCCTCCTAGGAGTCTTGTGGTTTTTGATTTAGAACTGAGTGAAGAAGACTCTCTCCCTACCACTGGTTGGTACTGAGAAGTAACTAATACACTACCTCTTTCTTTCCAAGTGGGATTTGGATCTACCTTTTTCTTATTTAGATTCTTCCTACCACCCTAAGGTAAGTCAGTATACATTGACACATCAATATTGGCTCTTCTGTAAGCTCTTATGTTTTCCTTTTGTTGGCTATACTCACTATTTATAATATCAACACTATCTTGAAAACCTTGATTGAGTTGCCACCCTATTTGTAGGGGAAAGTAAAAAAATAAAATCTCCTAGCTTTAAGGAAATGAAAAGAGATAATATATCACATAAAACACACAATAGAACCAATCACACAAATCATAAGACTGTAACTCTGGCTTGTAGGATAAGACATGTGGAAAGGGAGTATACACTAGTGCTCATATATGAGACTTTCTTTTTCTGCAAAATGCTTAATGTTTTTCAAAAGACCTGACAAATATGTACACAAAACTACCAAAGACACTGTAGTACTTCTCATAGATAGATTACATAATTCCCTAGCAGAGTCACCATTTTGTTTGTGTTTTAAAACTACTGAACAATAAAGGCTCAATACCAAAATAATAACATCACATAATCTAAGGGTTAGCTATTTCCTATAAAAAATTATGTGTGTAAACCATTTGGAACCAACTTCAACAAAACCAAGACTAGCTTTTCTACTCTTTAGGCTCTACAGAATCAAGGTGGGTATACCTAAGGGGTGACTCAGAATAAATGTTGTTGCATGAGAATTATATTATTTTCATTTTGATTCTCATCTTCATTCCTTAATACATACATAGGTTATTGATTTCTTCATACTCTCAAATGAAATACACCCCTTATAAATAGATTTGGTCACAATTCTTCTCTAATTTGCAAGTACTTCCAATAAAAGCAACTAACTAAAGCTAAAATGTTTCTTGAAAACAAGTGTTGACCACCTTTGAAACTCTTTACAATAGTGAAATAAAATTGATTTTGACTGTAGACTTGATTCTTACATGATCTACCTTTCTGTAGATTAAATTAATTTGATCAGTGACTATTCCATTGGAATTGAGAGTCTACTATAATTTATAGATCTGATTTGTTGCATTACAACAAATATGATTAGGAATTCCTACTAGAACTCATTCTTACATACATCCTTTCTATTACCATAGCAATCCCATAAAATTCATTAAAGCTTTTACTTAATTCATTGAATCAATAGGTATAATGAATTGACATACAACCTAAGTGATGGGGACACAACCCAAGCACAGAATGGACACAACAGAAAAGGGGAAATTATATTAACTAAGAAAATAAGCTAGTACAAATAGTACAAGGAAAATAAACTTCAAAACATGCCCTAAGGGCTCACAATAGCATAAATCTGGAGATAATTTCTCCTTTCAATACCTCCTCTCAAACTCCACTCCGAATTGCCTTTACAATGCTTGAAATCTCCTTAAATAGACCCTGGAGGGTTAAGGACTAGGAGTACATTCTAGAAAGTGCTAGTAGGCATCCATCGATCAAATAGAAGGTTCTAGAAGCTGCATTAGAAGTCGGCGCAAATCTAGAAGAATTCAGAAATGGTAACCGAACTTCCAGGAGGCATAACTTTTGAACTGTAGCTCTGATTGACGAACTGTTTACATTTTTTAAAAGCTCTTGAAGCACTCTATAGCCCTATGGACCAGCTTTGCTTGTCCTCCATTTTTTAGCCCTTTTCAAGGTCATTTAATTCCCCTAACCTGACTTTGAAGCATTCTTAGGAGGTCGCCAAAACTTGAAAAACTGTAATAACTTTCAAACCGTGGGGCCTTTTGACCTGATTCTTTTTTTGGAATGCTCTAAATTACAATTACATTCATCTAGCCAATTTACACCTTCGAGTTCACCAAAATGATGGCTCAATTACATACTCCTATTTTTTTGAGATTTAAACGAACACTCATAGTGGAACTGTGAGAGTTGGAACCTTTATTTGACCCAAATGGGTATCCAAAAATGAAAACACATGAAATAGAAACTAAGTCTAAGTTTTTTGTTTGGGTGAGATAGGATTTCCCTTATACCTCTGGATGCTCCTACATCAGACACCTAGGGTAGATTGAAAAGTGACCCTGTCACTTTATGAATGGTAGAGGAAATCCCAAATGGGAAACCTCAGATACTGAAATCCAAGTTTAGTCCTCGATCGACCGTCCTTTCCACTTCACCAAATACTCTTCATACTACCTATTTTTGGTACTCCTACCCACACGATGATCTAGAATGTCTTCTATCTCCTCCTTCTTAGAAGCAGGAATTGGACATGGCTCTAACACTGGCTTGTCATCTGCACCATCATCATGATACTCTGTTAAGTCTGCAATGTTGAAAATAGGAGAAATGTGAATACCATCTGGTAGCTCCACCTCATATGCATTTCCTGAGTCATGTTTCTTCAGAATTTTGTAGGGGCCAAATTTCTTCATTTTCAGCTTGTTGTAAGTACTGGCTGGAAATCTTTCTTTTCGTAAGTGCACCATGACTAAATCTCCTACTTGGAATTCCTTATGTCTTCTCCTTTGATCAGCCCTAGCTTTATACTCTTGGTTCATCTTGGTAATGTGTGCTTGAACCTCCTCATGTAGGTGCTTGATATGTTCAGCAAATTCTTCCTCTTCAGCACTTGTCCTCTCCCCTTGCTCTATCTTCCTCAATTCTGGTGTAGTCCTTGGGCTATTCCAATATATAATTTGAAATGGTGATTTTCCATTATTCCTATTTATAGAGTTATTGTAAGAAAACTTTTCTTGTGGTAGAATCAAATCCCATCCCTTGGGCTTATCCCCAACTAAACATCTCAACAAATTGCCCAAACTATTGTTTACCACTTCTTTTTGGCCGTCAGTTTGTGGGTGATGTGTGGAACTGAACTTCAAGTCTGTTCCCAACTTTTTCCTCAATGTCCTCTAGAAATACCCCACAAATTTAGTATCTCTATCAAAAACTATACTCCTTGGAAGACCATGTAGTCTTACCACCTCTTTGAAAAACAAGTTTGCAATATAGACAGCATCATGAGTTTTCTGGCATGGAATGAAATGTGCCATTTTGGAGAACCTATCAACCACCAAAAATACTGTGTCATTACCCCTTTGTGTCCTTGGAAATCCAAGAACAAAATCCATACTTATGTCCTCCCATGGCCTTGATGGAATAGGCAATGGCTGATATAGTCCAGTATTGTGGCTAAATCCCTTAGCAACTTGACAAACTTGACAACTTTGTACAAACCTTTTCACATCCTGTGACATTTGAGGCCAAAAATAATTTTCTCTCAGAATGGCAATGGTCTTATCTCGACCAAAATTTTCTGCCATCCCTCCACTGTGTTTCTCCTTAATCAAATTTTTTCTCATGGAACTCCTTGGAATGCACAATTGACTACCCTTGAACAACATGCCATCCTGAATCAAATATTCTAAACACTTGGTTCTATCCATAGCAACAGGCTCTTTACAAGCTTTGCATGCTTCAGCAAAATCAAGATCCTCAGGGTATAAATTCTTGAGTTCATCAAACCCAACTACTTCAACCTGCATTACTGTAAACAACAACTATCTCCTACTTAGTGCATCTACAACCCTGTTAGATTTTCCACTTCTATGCTTCAACACAAATGTATAGCTCTGCAAGAACTCTACCCACTTCATATGCCTCTGATTCAATTTATCTTTGCTATTTAGGTACGGTAAAGCCTGATGATCAGTAAACAAAACAAATTCCTTTGGCAATAAATAATGCCTCCATTTCTTTAAGGCTTGAACTATTGCATAGAACTCTTGATCATAAAAAAAATACTTCTTCTTTGCATCATTCAATTTTTCACTAAAATATGCAATAGGCTTACCTTCTTGGCTTAATATAGCCCCAATAGCACTGCCACTAGCATCACAATCCACTTGGAACACTTTTTTAAAATCTAGAAGTGCCAACACAGGCTATTGTGTCACCTTCTTCTTCAGCAATTCAAAACTTCTCGCAGCTGCTGTAGTCCATTTGAACTCTTTTCTATCCCCTCTTATTGTATCAGTTAGGGGTGCACATATGCCACTGAAATTGTTAATAAAATTCCTATAAAAACTAACCAGACCATGAAATGATCTTACCTCAGTAGTAGACCTTGGAGTAGGCCATTCCAATATGGCTTTTACCTTCTCTGGATCCATTTTGAGACCTTCAGGTGATATAACAAACCCCAAATAGACTCACTCCCTTTTTGCAAAGATACACTTTTTTAGATTAATTAATAGTTTCTCTTCCCTTAGCCTTTCAAGGACACTACAAATATGCAATAAATGTTCTTCCAAAGTCTTGCTGAAAATTAAAATATCATCCAAATAAACAATAACAAATTTTCCCAAGAACTTCTTAAGTACCTCATTCATGAGCCGCATGAAGGTGCTTGGGGCGTTCGTCAATCCGAAGGGCATGACTAACCACTCATAAAGACACTCCTTGTTCTTGAAGGTTATTTTTCACTCATCTCCTTCTCAAATCCATATCTGGTGATAACCACTCTTCATATGTATCTTTGTGAAGTACTTAGCTCCACTCAAGTAGTCCATAAGATCATCCATCCTTGGCAAAGGAAACCGGTACTTGATGGTTATCCTATTTATAGCTCAAGAATCTGTACACATCCTCCACCCTCCATCCTTCTTTGGTGTGAGTACTGTAGGTACTACACATGGACTTAGGCTCTCCTGGATGAGGCCCTTCCTCGAAAGCTCCTGAACCTGTTTGTTTAGCTCCTTTGTTTTAGTAGGAGTCATCCTGTGAGCAACCTTGTTAGGAAAACTAGCTCCTGGGATTAAATCTATTTGATGACTAATTTTCCTTACTGGTTGCAATCCATCTAGAACATTATCAGAGATAATATCTCCAAACTCCCCTAGTAAATCTAAAACTTCAAGTGGTATTTCACTACTACCTTCTTTATCTTTCCTAGGAATCAAAGCATAGCACATATGCTGATGTTTCATGCCATCTAAAAACTTCCTTCCATCAAAAAGACAAATCCTAGCACTACTACATACCTTTTCACCTTCCTTTTTCATGGGCTTCAATTTGTGGCGAACTCCATCCTTTGTCAGAGAGTATGTGTTTGCATGTCCATCATGTACTACATGTCTATCAAACTGCAATGGTCTAACCAACAATAGATGGCAAACATCCATCGGAATAAAATCACAGAGAACTTCATCATGGTAACTCCCAATTTTGAATTTCACTAAACATTGTTCACTTACCATGACCTTATGATCATATTTTACCCAAGCAATCTGATAGGGCTGGGGATGTTTCTCCCTCTTGAGATTCATCTTAGAGACCATCTCTTCTGATACCAAGTTATCAGTGCTACCACCATCAATGATCATGTCACAACATTTATCCTCACACTTGCATCTGGTATGAAAAAAACTCCTTCGTTGTCCTGGTTCAATCTCACCACTTAGTATGAATCTCTCATTTACCAAGGTCTCTCCTCTTTCTGCATCCTTTGAATGTGATGATTGTGCATCCTCATCCACATGAGAAACCCTAGCTTGGCCCTCAGCTCTCCTATTTGTCCTTCCTTGTTGTTGGGGGCATTCAAAGGCACAATGACCTTCTTCATTGCAATGGAAATAGGTACCATGGAAGCCTCCTCTTCCTTGTCCATGTCCTCTACCTCTTCCTCTCTGATTTCCAAAGTCTTGGTCACAGGAGCGGTTGAAACCCTCATTCCTCTGGTTCCTGCTAGTACCCTCATCTTCATTTTTCTTTTGGGTTTCATTGCAACCTCCAGATGACCTACTATTGCTCCTTCCTCCTTGACGGCACCCTCTTTTTCTTCCTTCAAACCTTTTATTCAACTTCTCTTCAACTCATAGGGCAAACTGGTATGCCTCTTCAATGCTGGTCATTCTTACCAGACTTAATTCCTCCTAGATGCTAGGTCATAACTCACTGATATAATGAGCAACTTTCTCCTTATTTGCTTCTGCATGCCTTGCTCTAATCAAGAGTCAGTAAAACTCCTCTGTATATTCTTGGACTGATCTTCCTACTTGCTTTAACCCATGCATCTTCTTAAACAAATCAAGCTCGTAGTCCATAGGAATGAACTGCTTCTTCATTTTGTCCACCTTGTGGTCTTCTCCTTTCCTCTTCTATTTCTTTCCAATTGGACCTCTTGCCACCAAATTTTGGCATGGCCTTTGCAAACTTAACCCTATCTGGGTCCCTGATATTCTCATACTAAAAGTATTCTTCCAGTTCATTGATCCAATCGATCAACTCATCTGGTTTCAGATTTCCTAAAAATACACCCACTTCAATTTAGGTCTTTTCGCAAACTTATTAATGGCCCTAAAAAGCCTTTCCTCTTCATGATTCAGAACTTCCCCATCAAATTCCCCTTCTAGTCCAATTTCATCTTCTTCGTTGTCATCTTCACTTTCATCACCTGCGGCCACAATTGTTTCTCTACAAAGCTCCTCCTACAATGCTTGTACCTTCCTTTGGAGGGCTCTAACCTCCTCAAGATTAATAGCTCTGGCCCTTCTGCCACGCTCTCTTCATGGAGGCATCTTCTTAACTCAAACCCACAACCACACAGTCCTGGTGCAAACTACCTCACAGTCGGTGCTCTGTCTACACACTCAGTAAAACTAGCTCTGATACCACTTGATGGGGACATAACCCAAGCATAGAATGGACACAATAGAAAAGGGTAAATTATATTAACTAAGAAAATAAGCTAGTACAAATAGTACAGAGAAAATAAACTTCAAAACATGCCCTAAGGGCTTACAATAGCATAAATCTGGAGATAATTTCTCCTTTCAGTACCTCCTCTCAAACTCCACTCCGAACTGCCTTTTACAATGCCTAGAATCTCCTTAAATAGACCTCGAAGGGTTAAGGACTAGGAATACATTCTAGAAAGTGCTATTAGGCATCCACCAACCAAATAGAAGGCTCCAGAAGCTACATTAAAAGTCGGTGCAAATCTAGAAGGATCCATGAATGGTAATCGAACTTCTGGGAGGCATAACTTTTGAACCGTAGCTCCGATTGACGAACCATTTACATTTTTGGAAAGATCTCAAAGCACTCTATAGCCTTATGGACTAGCTTTTCTCATCCCCCATTTTTTGGCCCTTTTCAAGGTCATTTAATGACCCTAACCTAACTTTGAAGCATTCTTAGGAGGTCTCCAAAACTCAAAAAACTGTAATAACTTTCAAACCGTGGGGCCTTTTGACCTGATTCTTTTTCTAGAATTCTCTAAATTACAATTACATTCATCTAGCCAATTTACACCTCTGAGTTCACCAAAATGATGGCTCAATTACATACTCCTATTTTTTTGGGATTTACACAAACACTGATAGTGGAACTGTGAGAGTTAGAACCTTTATTTGACCCAAATGGGTATCCAAAAATGAAAACACATGAAATAGAAACTAAGTCTAAGTATTTTTTTTTTGGGTGACACAGGATTGCCCTTATACCTCTGGATGCTCCTGCATCACTAAGTGAATCACATTCAATTGGATAAGTTTTGCTTCACACAATATCAAAATAACCAGGTAATAACTAAGGAGACAAAATTAAACAAGAACAAATATGGGGACAACATGATTTTGTATTTATTTTCCTTGAAAATTGTACACAGTTGTAGTAAAACTCAGAATGACACTAAAAAGACACAAGTATCACATGATATCAATGTATTCTTAGAAAATAAGCAGAGAAGATATATCATAAAGTTTTCTCAATAACTGGACCAAAACATACTTAATGTAACACTAAAATTGCGTTAGAAATTAGACCCTTCTCTAGCCCTAGAATCTCACTTATATAGTGTGAGATGCAACAAGCTTCAGGCCTAGAGAACTAACATGTGTCCTTTACAAAGGGTATTTACAAATAGCTATCACAAAAAGACAAAATTGTGTGTAACAAAAAGACTTATACATCAAAATATTCTTTTGGTAGGTCCCTTTTCTGTTACATCTTCTCCTGTTGTTGATTTCTTGATTGGCTGTTATTTTGAATCTTCTATGTATGCAACCTCTAGACCAGCCAATGATGAAATATGTTCTAGTGTTTTCAAATCAATCTCAACCCAATGGTTTTCACCATTTTCGTCATGGATTGACAAAGTTACTTTTACTCTTTTCTCTTCCTCAGTCATATTACCATCTTCGACCTTTGCACCTACCACTAAAACTGACTGATAACCTTTATTTTCTTCTTCCTGTTGACCTTGTGTGATTGTATCAATTATTTTTATTTCATCATCCTACACCTCATCACTATCAGTCTCAACCTCTTCAAACTATCCATCAGAAGCAATGTCTACCATCCACTTGTCAAATAGTGTGTCATCTAGGCAATCAAATTGTAGAATATCATGTTGCTTCTTGATAACATATTCACCTTCTTTGTCAATATCAAAAAAATCTTGTTTCAAAGAATCAAAAAAAAAATTGGCTTTTACTATTTCTTTTGTTGTGGTGGCCCACCATGCATGTCATGTTTCAATTATGATTTTATTCATTCTCAAACAAAACAAATCATCTAATTCCTTAGCCCATTTCTTCTTTTTCTTTAATTTATTCTTCCTATCTAGAGCACAAGGGAATAAATGAAATTTTTGGCTCTTCTATTTGCTCAAGTAGCCCACTATTCTTCTCTGTAGGTGAACCCTTTTATTATCAAATTTCTAAAGATCATTAACAAAATCATAGGTTTTTTCAATTTGATCATGTGAAGGCCTTATGACAGAGTAGAACAAAAATTTCATTTCTTTCCTACTCTTTCTCTTTCCCCACTTATTCACAATAGGCTTCAAAACCTCATCATTTGCTTTTATTTCATCCCATATATTTATTGCTCTTACCAGTTGACCATAAAGTAGTGGCCATTCAATTTTATCTCCTAAATACATGAGAGCCTTCCTTAATTTTTCTTCATACTGTACATTCAACTCTACATGTAATTCCCACAACTTTCTCTTTTCCTCTTCAAAATCTTTAGTTGTATAATACTCAGGCCTTTGTGGTGTATCTAGGATCTCTATAAGAGGAGTGGATTTAAAAGGTTCCATTGGAGGGTGACGATATGTGATTCTTGGCCTGATAGCACTTTCCATTACCGTGTTTTCTAGCTCAATCCTCTTTTGGACCTATTTATTGTAAGCTTCCAAAATTCTTTCATACTTATTCTATAATTCAAACATGGCCTTGTCTTCCTTTTTAGTAGTGGCCAAAACATTCATGTGTGCAACCTGTACATGGGAAGTGTCAACTACTCTTCTTATAATAATATTTCCCATCAATCCAAATTCATCTAGCTGTGATGAGGTAGCTCGTGACCCCTTCCTCAATGACCAAATGACTAAAGTAGCCTTGTCTTCACTGAATGTAGTACCCTAGAATTCCTTTTTATTCTGATCTTTTAAATCCAATTTATTAAAAACAGAGT
Source organism: Cupressus sempervirens (assembly GCA_028749045.1). NCBI lineage: Eukaryota > Viridiplantae > Streptophyta > Pinopsida > Cupressales > Cupressaceae > Cupressus > Cupressus sempervirens. The sequence continues at coordinate 226,257,275 of CM053785.1, read as the reverse complement.
TAAAAACAAAAGCATGAAATATGTCCCAATTGGGTAGCAACAAAATGTTTGATGCTTTCACATTTGCCTTCCTTCTGTAGGGCTTATATTTTGAAATTCCTACATCATTTCTTCCTTCACTTGATTTTGCATTGCAGTCTCAATTATTCTGAGATGCTTTATTCTCAACTTATTACATTTCTCTTCAAATCTTCCCATATTGGCCCACCATGCAAATTGGTGGAAAGCTCTAGATTTAATAAAGCTATTATCTGATAAAAATTGATGACTAGCTTGCTCTATGATAGGGTCCAACTCCCTACCCTTGTAATCTACTACTATTAATTCAAAGCTTGGCACAGGAGGCTCTTGAGGGTTTCCCTCATCCAATTTTGCTTGAGTAATAAACACTCCTTCGTGTGATCCCATTTGTTTAATCCATTCTCCTATGAGTTTTTCCTCTCCAATCCAAAAATGGGATTATGTGGGTGAATATTCCTCAACATGAGGATCCAATTCCTTGGCTATTCTCTGACTCTTAGGAGAAGTCTCATCAGGTCTCTCTTCCAGGACAACACTAGTGGATCCCATTATTTGATTTCCTTTATTAGTGGTGGCCTTTTTATTTTGAATTATAGTGTAACTTGGCCTTTTTTGAACAACCAAATGACCAGCTCCTACATTAGGAGTGAATGTCAACCTCCTCCTAACCTCCCTAGCCTTATCTTGGTAAGAATTACTAAAGAATTGTTTATTCTCATTCATAGTCTCCATTATTTCAAGAAAAGCATTCATGAACTTTTTCATCTTATCTACCTTTGTTACAACATTATCTAGAGGACAATAATCTTTATCAAAGCAATGTATAAATTCCAGAATCGTTGAGTAAACTCTCCACTTTTCATTTTTAGTTTCTTATTCCTATAAGGAAATCTCATTTCTTATGATGTCCTTAGGGTAATAAAATTCATGGTCAATTTTTCCAAACTTGATCTTGTGTCTAAAAGCCAAGTTGTAAAATCCCTCAGTATCGCAAAAATGGGGATCAGAAAAAACCATTTTTTTATTGATCCAAAATTTTATAAAAGAAAAGCCAACCCCCTTTAGTGATTACAAATTGAGTGGCTACAGTACAGGCAGGAAAAAATGACTCCCTTTTCCTATTCAACATATAAATGTCCTATAGTCCTCCTAACTGCTATAAAACTTCAGCCATTCCTAACTTTAAAGGTACCTAGCAAGGCAACACATGAGGAGTTTCTTTAAAACCATAAATTCTAATGATAGTAGAAACAGAGTATGGGATAATGTCTCCCAGATTGTGTGAAACTTTCAAACCAATGGGATTATCCATAGGCCTAGTGAGACTCACTAGTGCATTAGGGACTCTAGGATTGTCACTTAAGATGAGGCATCTCAATTTTGAAGTGAAATACCTATCAAACCTAACAAAGTTAGCGTTCTCTACATCCCAGGTCATATCTGCACTCCATAGCTAGAATGGTAGTGCTTCTCCATCTTTCTCTCTCTTCAAATCCATTTCTTTACTAAAATATGTCACTCCCTTAAACAAAAACATATGCATCAATAAAGAATAATTTCCTAAAGTCTTCTCTACTTTCCCCTTTGCAATTCCTACCAGGCTAGTATGAATTTCTTCTGCTAAATAAGAGGCAAAGTCAAAAACAACATCTACACCAAAGGAAGCAATCTAAACCATCATGTACATAAAACTCATGGGCATGACATTCTTTTCATCTTCACCAAAAAATCGGCATAAAGTCTTGTATGGCTCTACAACCTGGGAAGTGAAAAATTCTTTCTGGAAGGGTTCCCTAGAGGCTGTAGTGATTATTGGAAAATTCCCAACTATGCCAATATGTACCCTCAGTGCACCTCCCCTAATCACATCCTTCTTTGACATGTACTCTTTTTCTAATTCTTTTAAATTAATAGGCACATGATAATCTATCTAAGGCTCTAGATGGAAAACCTCTCTAATTTCTTTAGGACTAACTATAACCAGAGGCACACCATTAGTTCTCCTTATTACCCTAACTACTTGATCATAATTTTTTGCAATGGCTTCAAGAAGGTCATAGTCCATAAAACACTGGGAACCACTAATTTCCACATATCAAAGTTCTAGATATTGGCATGAGGGGAGAACATATTCCTCTCTAGAAACCATTTCTTGAATAGAGCAAGAGCAGTTTGCAAAGTTTTGGTATCCCTAACCTAGATCCCTTTATCATATAAGTGATCTACTATTTTGATCCTAGGGTATAATGAAGTTATCTTCTTAGCTTGTACAATCTCAGTGGTGGATTCAAGGAGTTATTCAAGTAAGTCATCATGAATATTTCTAGCTAAATAATCCTCCTACCCTAAGAATATCTTCTTTGGAGGTATTTTGACTAAAATTTGCAGAAATTGAAATGGTACAGAGATTATAGTATATGGGGACTTACTTGATCTTCTACTCGCTCTTCTATGTAATTTTGCAACCTCTTGTGAATAATGGGGAAACTGCTTCACGTTCCAATCAAACTTAACATAATGTTCTCAGTAATTTTGCTTGCTCAAAAAGCTTGAAATCTTGTTCATGTAAAATGAAAATGGTGCAATCTTCTACAATATACTCTATTTTTTCTCACATGTGAAGCCTTCACAGCTCATAAATGAATTGTAAGTGAAACAGAGTGGCACCACCTTCCTTTTTCAAAATTGTGCCATTGATCTTTACAAAATCCTATAATCCAGGAGTGAAAATAGGGATGACTCATCTTCTTCTTGACACACTATCATTCAAACCAATGAAAAGTCTCCAAGTGTACCTTTCTTTCATTGTTGGCATTTCAAATTGGACACACTAGTCTTCGAGGGCACATGTCATCGTGTCACTATCTCACTATGTGTAAAGAGTGAGCTTATTACCTATGTGAGATAGTGACAACCATTGATCTTATTTTGATCTTGTAGAGGATATTTATTTCATTATTTAATATAAATGTGGTTGGTCCCCTTTCTACTTGCTTTAATTGCTATATCGTTACCCTTAAACTTTGAGCATTTCTTCATCGCGACTATGAGATGACCATAGATCTTACTTGATCCAAAGGCAAGGAAATTGCACTTCTCACATAAATTGTGGTAGGTCCCTCAGTTGCCAAGTCACATTGAGTAAATAGAGCATAATTTCTTATAGTGACTTGGTGACGATCGTTGATCTACCCATGATCCAATGATTATCGTTGTTCACCTGAGATCTAACTTGGTTGTGGGTCCACATTCCTGATGACTTGGAACTATCTTGAAATTTTTCCATATATATTACTATTTTAATCCATATGGTGACATCATGTCTTCTAGACCTCACTACATCTCACACTTTTAGGTGAGTTGCTACATCGCTATGAGCAAGGCATAAATCTTTTTCAATTGTGACATAGCGACCTCTGGTGGATTCAAAGTTTCCAGCACATACATCTTTAGCATAATGCCACCATGTCATGGGAGTGCATGACTCATTTATGATGAAGCATTCGCTAGGACCCACCTTTTGGAACTATCACTGCATTATTGTTTACTAATAATTTTCTATGTCGTTATTGATGAAATCCATTACCCTTCTAATTGCAAAATAGCGACCTCAGGTGATTTGTTAAAATTTCAATGAACGGAGAAAAGCTACTTTGTCAATCATGATTACATTAATCCATGCCTTTTTTAAAGCAATCAATATGCATGATTATGATACTATGTAGGAACTTTTTCTATCATTGTCAATTTCAAAAGGTTTTTGCTTTCCTTATTTTTTGGAAAGGCACCATATCGCCACTAGTGACGCACAAGGATTTTTTGGTCGTGACATAGAGACTCATTGTAAAATTTGATTTCTAGTGACGCCAACTACAACTTGCTCCATGTGCATCCTTTGTGACACTAACAACTTTGAGATAGAGCACATGATTAAACCTTTTCCAAATCAATGCACATCTCTAGCACTGATTTTCACTTTAGGATACTGTGACTCCATTTCTTGGCAGTCGCTATGAAGTTATGGTAAAGAACCTTGCACTTTGTTATAATGAAGACATGATAGCCATGGATCTAACCAAGATCAGGTGGTGGGAAAGATTTTGAAAAAGGTACTCAGCATGACAAATAATTTAAGCAAGAAAGAGATATTTGCACCTTTTAAAAGATTTAGCACTAGGATAAATTCAAAAGTAACAAGACCTAGGGTTTGACAAAGATTTTGAAAGGGTAATAAAATTGCAAGACCAAAAACCAAAAACCATAGCCTCTAACAATGGACTCAGATCTAATTTTTTACACCCAAATTGGGAAAATTTATCATGCAAAAAATTAGACCAACACATACATACATACATACAACTACATATGCAATTTTATCACCTTGGAAAATTGTGTGTGATCTTTACTCAATCACCAAGAGATAATATAATCTGTAACTACATTTTTGCATCCTTAGTTTGGTATGAATAGTTTCAATTGAATTTATCTTAGAAGAGTATGTATACTCATGTTGATAATGGCTCTATGTATTAGGTCTTTAGAGGAGAGAGAATTACAGAATATTAGATGATGTTTCTAGCTCAAATTCCCAATTTTATGTTCACAACTCAAATGCTCTCTCATGGCCTAAGCTAAAAAACTCATTAGTGCATCCAAAATTAAGGAATAAAATATGAGTATGTACCCAACAAAGAATTGAAATGCATATTCAATCTAAATTAGAGAGTCTTTGAATCTCAGTACTCTGATCCAAGCCAAAAGCCTTCTAAACATTTAAATAACTAAACTACCTAGGACACTAAACTTATCAAACATATGAACATCCTTGAACCAATGGAACCATTTTGAAATATGTTCAGTGAGGCTCAAAATCCAAGAGGGAATAACATATAAAACTCAAACAAGGTGTGCATGCTATGGTGGGGTAGAAGGAAGATGGTTATGTAGATGACTAATAAGACAAGTTGCAAAAAATTAGGGTGTAAGTTGCAAGTAGTCTCATTAATTTGATAAGGGAATCAACTTTGAAATCTGGATGATCAAAATTGGTATGTCCATCCTTATGGTATATTTTTGTATCTTAGAATACAAAATCACCTCAAATGACAAGTGGCAAATTATTAACTATTTGGAAACTCAAAAGAACATTCACCTATAATATTTTTAAAGGAAGAAAACATAATAAAATAATAATTTGGTGGAAAAAGCCATGATCTGTGTGGCTTCACATTGTGGCTATTCCATTGTCTAGTAGTAGAAACTCTTCATGTTAAATATCAAGATCTTGAAATTAAAAAAAGATAACTATCAAAGATCTATAATTGTGCTTTAGTGATTGCAAATATACAATCTAATTTTACAAAGAATAATAGTCTTAAATGTATATGATTAAATAAAATAAAGAAGAGTACTAGTTTTAGTTGTATAATTCTAGTATTATTCATTATGTTAAACATAATATTCAATAAAACAACTATGAATTAACATAAATGGATCATCTCCTCGATGCTATTATGAATTAATGTGAATACATCCAATCATTGCATGGACAATATTATCCTCAAGATGTATACTCAATCACCAAGAGATAATATAATATGTAAGTACATATTTCTACATACATAGTTTGGTATGAATAGTTTCAATTGGATACAAGGATAATTGCTTGTTTGAATTCAAGACAAGAATGCTTATTTTAATTTAGCACTTGAGTACTATGCAAGCGTGTATTTTTACATGTAAAGTAGTTCACGTAGTGAACTGATATACATAAATACATGTGTATATTCATACAATAATCATAATCTATCATCCTTGAATCTAACCAAAGGTATTATATATGAATAGGATATACATGTCTAGAAGGGAAAAAAACAAAAAAAAACATTTACATAGCTACCTCTTCCCTCCTTGTAGAAAATCATAGAGCAAGGGCACATAGGTCATAAGGGCACGACAAGACAATGAAATATAGTGATCATAAGGGAATGACAAAAAATCTTAGGTCTATACTGATCTCCACCAACATTTAGAGCTCCCCACCCTTGTTTGAAGCTCTCCACCCTCTTTTGTGAGTAACTCTCCACAATAAATCAAAATAAATGGGGAATTATTAATGTCATGTTTTCTTTTCTTTTTTGTTTATGATGCATAATCTACAATCCACAAGATCTCTCTGTATATACACATATAATATATATATGTGTGTGTGTGTGTGTGTGCGTGTGTGTGTGTGTGAATGTATATGTATATATATATGTATATATATGTATATGTATATATATATATATATGTATATGTATATATATATTTATATATATATGTATGTATGTATATAAATGTGTGTGTGTGTGTGTATATATATATATATATATATATATATATATATATATATATATAGATACATATTTATACATACACACAGACATACATACATACATACATATATACATTGATACATATAAACATACATACATGAAAATAATAATGCACTTTCTAAGAGATTATAATTATTCAATAAAAGTTAATGTTTTATAAGAAAATACATCTAAAGAACTCTTAGCTCAGAAGCAAGAACATGGTGTTGAAATAGTATAGAAAGTGCTTGACATGAGAGGTCCATAAGCAATGGTGTTCACCAATCTTGAAAACTTGAATGAAAACTATTGATGATCAAACACCTATGTCGGAGTTACAACACAATGTGAAGCTGATTTTACATATTGAGGCAAATATTCATAAGTTTGATAATCAAAATTTAAGGCATATGAGTGAAGGAGAAGGAGTGGATTTAGAAAGAAGAGAAGGATTAGCTTTATAAAGAGACTACATGGAAGAAACAATAACTAGAAGTAACTCCTTACATTCAACTCTTCACTAAAATTATTCTTCAATTCCTTGTATATGCAATTTTATCACCTTGTAAAACTCTATTTGATCCTACTAGCTGAGAAAAACTGATTGTTCATTATACTGTACCCAATCTGATGATAGTGCTATAGGAATTTTTAATCAACCCAGCTAATAAGAAACTAGACCCATTTAATAGGTCTATGGCTAGATTCTTTCTAAAAATACCTTCTATGATATATTTTTGATAAATTCTTGCAAACTCTACTCATTTTTCCTGGTCTGCAATATTTTTGTAGACGATCTTGAGGTAATTCATGTAGCATGAGTTGAGTATCTTTTATTGTTTTATTATTTAGATTTTGGAATATGTATGTAGCTAGATAAATTTCTCTATTGTGCTAAGATTTAATCAATACCTAACAAAACATCTCTAAATATACATATTTTGAAGGAAATATATAGAGATGCATATTTACAAGGAAAGGAAATGAACATTTACATAGCCCCTAAAGAAAATCACAGAGCTAGGACATGACAATGAAATCACAGAGAAAGGGCATATAGATCACAAGGGCATGACATGGCAACTAAATTTTAGATCAAGGGCATGACAAAAAAATGTAGAGTTCACAAGAGCACGAAAAAAAAATTATATAGCAAGGGCACAAAAATGAAATGTAGAGATCATAGCAATGAAATCAAAGAGAAAGGGAACATAAATGAAATGCAAAGATCATAGTAATGAAATCAAAAAGAAGGGGAACACAAATGAAATGTCAAGATCACAGCAATGAAATACACCAATCACAAGGGCACTGCAACATTTAGAGATATCCACCCTCGTTTAGAGCTCTCCACCCTCTTTCATGCACAAATCTCTACAATTCAAACAAATGTGCAATGATTTTGCTGGATACAATTGTTTAATTGTGTGTTGCCTTTGATGTTACATTAATGTCACACTAATCTCATATCAGTTGATAGTTAGTGCTTACTGAGCTCACTTGGTTAGCAAGATAGTTTTTCTTGTCTACCAAGTGTTCTTGAGTTTATTCTATGTGAGGTACTGTCTACCGAGCTCTCTCAAAGAAAAATTGAATAGAGTTAGTGCTAACCGAGTTCACTTAGTTACCAAAGGATTTTTGCAAGTTCATAGTGTCAACCAAGCCTCTCATTGTTAACACAGGAAATCATCTCAGAACTAGTGCTTACCAAGAAAGGTCAGCTGATGAAGGATTTTTTGTTTTGGCATATGAAGCTTAATTATTTTAAGTATTGGTTCTAGCTAAATGTGGTAATAAATATTGGTCATTCTAATTTGTATTGAGCTGACTTGTTAATCTAGATGACATAAATATAAGGTCAAGTTGTGATTTTCAAGTGTGTGCAAGTGTGTTGATTGAATTGAAAGGGAAAAGAGTGGAAGCAAACTTGAAGGATAAGTAGATATCCTTGTGGAGTAGTAAAGTAATATTCAATTACAAAGGATAAAGTTTAAGCAAAATAGAGATCTGGATTCAGCAATTCAATTGCATCACAATCAGGTAATTTTATTGTTACTCTCTAACCATTGTAGTAGTGATCTAAAATCTCTTAACTGAGTTGGTTTAATAGCAATTGTAAATCCTCTAACAAGGTGGCAATTCCATTGAATTGTTTTGAGACATCTTACAAGGCCATTCCTATTAGGGTGATTAAATCCTCTAACAAGGTATTATCTAACAGTTTATTTTGTAACCTTTAACCAAGTTGGCTCCTAATAGGGCTCACTTTAGAAGAGTGAAAAATAGTAGCTAGTAACATTGGTGGTTTTTCCCATATTGGGTTTCCACATTAAATTCTGGTGTCTCATGTGTTCATTTCTTTTCTCTCATGCATGCATACTAAGACTAAGTAATTACTGATAACATCTTAAGGATAATTGATTACCGAGTTACAACAATTCATGTTTGTTTATCAAGCATCAACAATAATTAGTTTTATCAGTTAGACTTTTAGGTTGACATCTAAGGGATTTGGAAATATTTTAGTGGTAACTAACTCAATCCCCCTCTTAGTTTCTCCTCTCATATTTCCAAGAATTGGTATCAAAGCTTTTGGTGCTTGCAAGAAGGTTTCAAGGACCTAAGAAAAAGATTAGGATGTCTTACAAGAGAGAAATCCCTAAGCTAAACAAAGACAACTTTTTAGCATGGCAGAGACTCATGAGGCTTCATCTAGCTACCATCAGTGATTCAAGCTGCAAATATGTTGATGAAGAATACAAAACTCCTACTGGTATGTTATCTATTGGAGATCTTGCTGAGAAAAAGAACCATAACATCATGATGATTGACATTGCATCTACTCTCAATTATGAAAAATTTGGTGAGGTCAAAAACTGTAAATCTATTTTTTATATGTGGAACAAGCTCAAGGATATCTATGGTGGTGATGAAAATGTAAGGAGAGCCAAAGAAAAAATCTTTAGAGGGAAATTTGACCAAATAAGGATGAGAGAAGATGAAAATGTTGCCAAATATGTGGAAGGAATCAAAGCTAGTGTCAGTGCAAATAGAGCATTTGGAGGAGAGATCAAAGAAGAAACTGTTGTAAGTAAAGTTCTCAGAACTTTGCTTCCCATCTACGCAATCAAAGTATCTTCTATTCAAGAAGTGAGATGTGATTCAAATAGCAAGTTAGATTTGGATTCCCTAGTAGGAATATTGACAGCTTTTGAGCTAGACAACTTTTACAATTATGTTCCAGCTTCCAAAAATATTGAGTCTGCATGTGAGGCCAAACATTCATACAAAGAAAAAGGCAAGAAGATAAAGGACAATTAGTCAGATAATGAAGAAGAAATTGAGGAAAGCTCATATAGTGATTTTGAAGTTGTTGAACCTTTACTTGTAAAGAAATATTCTAGAAGCAGAGGAATATACAAAGGTAAAGTTCCTCTAATATATTTTTCATGTGAAGAAATTGGTCATATTGCTGCCAAGTGCCCAAACAAAGATAGCAAAGATGAGAAGAAGAGACACAAGTACAAAGGAAAAAAGGATTTCAAAAATAACAAATCATATAAAGACAAAGGTAAAAAAACTTGTTTTATGGCTAAGGATTTTGATAACAATGAGGATGAAATAGTATACATTGCTGTAAAAGATTAATCTAATGATGAAGGAGATAAGATGGTAATTACCTCTCATGTTAGTAAAAATTACACATGGATCATAGATAGTGGATGTTCACACCATATGACTAGAGTAAAAACAAAGTTTGAACATTTTGAACACTATGATGGAGGTAGTGTAAGATTTGGAAACAATGAACCTTGTTGCATTAAAGGAAAAGGTCATATCTCATTAACCAATGAACTTGTATGTGAAAATTCTTATTGGGTTGAAGGAGTAAAACATAATTTACTAAGTGTGGCACAACTAATCAATATTGGATTCAAGATAGAATTCATGCATGGTAAGGCAAGACTGTCAGATGAAAAAGGGAATCTGATTGGATCAAGAAAACAAACAAAAGGTAACCTATTTTATCTTGATCTTGGTGATTTCTAATGTTTTATAGCTCAAGTAGAAGAAATTTGGTTATGGCACAAAAGGCTATGTCATGCAAAATTTGATAATATGGTCAAAAAAAGAAAATTTAGAAAAGTAAGATGTATCCCTAGTTTGAAGAAACTAGATGTTGATTTATGCAAGAACTATCAAATTGGAAAAATGGAGATGACTAATTTTAAGAGGAAAAACTATCAATCTGTAAATGTCTTGGAGATTGTGCATACTGACCTATGTGGACCAATTGATATACAAAGTTATAGTGGAGAAAAAATCTTTATTCTTTTTGTTGATGACTACTCTAGAATGATGACTGTTATATATCTAAGAGAAAAGTCAGAAGAATTTGAGAAATTCAAATGGTATCTAGCAAGAATAGAGAAGGAAACTTGAAAAATATTGAAATGCTTAAGATCAGACAGAGGTGGTGAATTAATCTCCAATGAATTCAATAATTTCTACATTGAAAGAGGAATCAAAAGACAAATATCACCCCCTGGTACTCCCAAGTAGAATGGGATAGTTGAAAGAAGAAACATATCCATCATTGACTGTCTAAGGACTCTAATGATTGAAAATAATGTTGCTATCAAATATTGGAAGGAAGCTCTCAGCATTGCAGTTCATACTTTGAACCGAGCTTAGTTGAAGAAGGATTCAAACAAAACTCCCTATGAACTATGGTATGGCTACAAACCAATGTAAGTTACCTAAAAGTATGTAAAAAATGATGAAGGAATATTTCTAAGATATTCCTACAAATGTAAAGCATATAAATGTTTGAATTTGTGTACTCAAAAAGTCATAGAAATTGCACATGTGAGAATTGATGAGTTTGTAGAAAAGAGTGAAGAAGAAAGCAAGAAAGAACCATAAGACTACAAAAAAAAATTCTACTTCAAATCTGATACATTTCTAGGCATATTTGACAATAAGAAGACTTCATCTCCCTATCCATCTATTGTTATCAAGTTGCAAGAAGTGTAAACTAAGTCATGGGGACCTAAGTCACATTCTAAAGCTACCGAGTTAACACCTACCAAGTCTGGGGGACCCAAGCCACAAACTAAACAACTTGAGTCTCAAGTTGAAAATAAAAAAGAAGACAATGCAATTTTTTCAAAAGGAAAAGAACCTATATTGGCCAAGTATGTTAGAAGGGATCATACACCTGATCAGATTATTGGAGATAAATTAGAAGGTACTATGACAAGAAGTAAGATAAAAGGTACATGTCTACTTGCTAAATTTGAACCTAGAAGTGTGAAAGATGCATTGGAAAATAAAAGTTGGATTGAGGCTATGAATGAAGAAATAGGAAAAATAGAAAAGAACAAAACTTGGACCCTTGTACATAGGCCTATGGATAAAAATGTGATTGGAACAAAATGGGTATTCAGGAATAAGTTGAATGAAGATGGTAAAGTATCAAGAAACAAAGCAATAATAGTATGTAAAGGCTACTCTCAAGAATTTGTTGATTATGGTGAAACTTTTGCCCCTATTGCAAGATTGGAAGGTGTTAAAAATTTACTTGTATATGTAGCACACAGAGGATTAAAAGTATATCAAATGGATGTTAAATCTGCATTCTTGAATGGAATTCTTGATGATGAAGTCTACATTGAACAACCAGAAAGTTTTGTTGATCCTAACAAAAGGGACATGGTGTACAAATTACACAAAGCTCATTATGGTCTCAAACAAGCTCCTAGTGCATGGGATGAAAGATTATATAACTATCTGATATAGATTGGTTTTCAAAGAATAAATGATAATGTTAGTCTATATATCAAGGAAGGACTAGACAAGAAGATTGTGTTGGAAAAAATATTTGTGGTTGATACTCTATTTATAGGGAATGATGACCTATGCAAAGCATTTTTAGAACAAATGAAAAAAGAGTTTGAAATGTCCATGCTTGGTGAGATAAACTAAATTATTGGATTGCAGATACAATAGAGCAAAAATGGTATTTATATTTCTCAATCTAAGTATATCAAAGAGATACTCAAGAAGTTTGGAATGGAAGATTCAAAACTAGTTGGAACATCCATGTGTACTAGACTAAAGCTTACCAAAGATCATGACTCCAAAGAGGTAGACTAGAGCTTATATGGATCAATGATTAGGAAATTATAGTATGTAGTTCACACAAGACCTGATATTGCCTTAGTAGTTAGAATAGTGGCAAGATCTCAGCAAAACCTAGAGAAAACCACATGATGGCAATCAAAAGAATCTTGAGATATCTGAAAGGTACTAAAGACTATGGGTTATGGTACAAAATTGGAGGAAATCTAGACCTAAAATTATTTATTGATTTTGATTTGGTAGGAAATCTTGATGACAGAAAAAGCACTAGTGGTTGAGCCTTCTTTCTTGGTAAAAGGTTGGTATCTTGGACAAGCAAGAAGAAAAACTTCACATTCCAATCCACAATAGAAGCAAAATATGTTATAGTAGCAGTAAATTGTTCTAACATTGTTTGGTTTAAACAATTGCTAGAAGGTATGAAGATTGAAATAAAAGAGCCAATAGTCATGTATTGTGATAACACTAGGACAATTAACATATCAATGAACCCAATGATGCATTCCAAAACAAAGCACATTGCTATAAAATATCACTTTGTCAGAGAATTGGTGTAGGAAAAAGAAATTAGATTGGAATATGTCCATGCAAAAGAATAGATTGCAGACATATTCACCAAGCCATTGCTTAAGGATGCATTCTTGTACCTAAAAGGTAAGTTAGGGGTCATTCCCCTATCTAAAGCTCACTAAATGAAGTTTAGTGATGCATCAATAGGAACTAAGTTGAAGATCAATCAATTGGTACAAAATAGTTAAGAGAATATTGCATATGAATTAGTACTCAAGGTACATTGATACTAATTTGGTATGTGTTGTCTTTGGCATGTGTTGTCAAAGAGGGAGAAGTTTACTATCATATCTTTCTAAAATTTTATTTTATCATTCCAAGAGGGAGAAGTTATATAATTCCTTCATAGAGTGAGATTACTACAATAAAGGAGAATCTTTTGGTGTAAAACTTAAGAGGGAGAAACTTTCTATCAAAGAAAGTCTTGTTCTCAAATTTCATTGTGCGATGACATGTTGTGTTGCCATGAATGCCAAAGAGGGAGATTGTTGGATACAATTGTTTAATTGTGTGTTGTCTTTGATGTTACACAAATGGCATATCAGTTGATATTCAGTGCTTACTAAGATCACTTGGTTAGCAAGATAGTTTTTCTTTTCTACCAAGAATTCTTGAGTTTATTTTGTGATAGGCAGTGTCTATTGAGCTCTCTCGGGCATTGAAGGAATTTTGGCAGAAAAGAGTGTTAACCAAAATCACTTGGTTAACAAAGGAAATTTGAATAGAATTATTACTAACTGAGTTCACTCGGTTACCAAAGGATTTTCACAAGTTCATAGTGTTAAACGAGCCTCTGTTGGTTAACAAAAGAAATCATCTCAGAACTAGTTTTTATTGAGAAAGGTCGACTAATGAAAGATTTTGTTGTTTTGGCATATGAAGCTCAATTATTTTTTGACTAATGAATGATTTTATTGTTTTGGCATATGAAGCTCAATTATTTTAAGTATTGGTTCTAGCCAACTATGGTAATGAATATTGGTCATTCTAATTTGTATTAAGCTGACTTGACAATCTAGATGATATAAATATAAGGTCAAGTTCTGATTTTCAAGTGTGTGCAAGTGTGTTGATTGAATTAAAAGGGAAAAGAGTAGAAGTGAAATTGAAGTATATGAAGATATCCTTATGGAGCAGTAAAGTAATATTCAATCAGGAAGGATAAATTTTAAGACAACAAAGATTTGGATTCAACAATTTAGTTGCATCACAATCAGGTAATTTCATTGTTACTCTCTAACCATTGTAGCAGTGATCTAAAATCTCTTAACCTAGTTGGTTTAACAGTTAGATGTAAATCCTCTAACAAGGTAGCAATTCCATTCAATTGTTTTAAGACCTCTTACGAGGCCACTCCTAACAGGGTGATTAAATCCTCTAACAAGGTCACACCTAACAGTGTGTTTTGTAACCTTTAGTTGAGTGGCTCCTAATAGGGCTCACTTCAAAAGAGTGAAAAACAATAGCTAGTTACATTTGTGGTTTTTCCCATATTGGGTTTCCACATAAAATTTTGGTGTCTCATGTGTTCATTTCTTTTCTCTCATGCATGCATATTAAGATTAAGTAATTACTAATAACATCTTAAGGATAATTGAGTACTGAGTTACAACAATTCATGTTTGTTTACCAAGCATAAGTAGTAATTAGTTTCATTAGTTAGACTTTTAAGTTGACATCTAAGGGATCTAGAAATATTTTAGTGGTAACTGATTCACCTCCCTCTCTCAATTACTCCTCTCATATTTCCAACATGATATATGTCTTTTTTTTCTTTTTTTTTATACTCACATGAGCATCACAATTACGATGCCAACATTAGTATTGTGATGATGTTAGGGACAATTGCAATAATAAAACATGAAAATCACCACAAATTATAGTCACAATTTGACCCCAATTTTTTTAGTGTGCTTTCTAGTCCAATGTGCTTCATTCTAGATATAGTCTATTTTACTATTGTAAACTCTTTTAAGGTCATCTAAGTTTCTTCCATAACATTTTTCATTGTACTCTCTACTTTCCTTTTGGTATACTTCTAAAGGTTATCATGATAAGCTAGATACATGTTCTCCTCATAAGTTCCAAACCTATTAAATTCCATGTCTAATTCAGAATTAAGAATTTCTTGCATATACCCTTCAACCTCCTTACTGGTTATCTTATATCCAAGAGGGTCAACATATAGAATTCTCGGCATAATTGCCTCAATGTAGGTGAAATATGTATCAATCATGAAACATATTTCTTCCTCATACTTAAAATTTTGGGTGGAATTATGAATCTCTTCCTCATTTCAATCTGGAATGTCCTCGTAATAAGTTCTACACTAATCTCAATTTTGTCAATTGGGTGTCTTCTACATTAGTCTGTGATCTTTTACATGGCACACTTGTCACTTTTATTCCTATTAGGATTAACCATAGATAAGAAATAACAACTACATTTAAATATAAACAATATTAGAAAATAATAAATAACAAAGAAGAGAACACAAAACACACAAATTAAATGTGGTCCACCCATTCCCTAAGCTATGTCCATCAAATAGAGAGTCCAATATTATTATTATCCAATGATTACAACCTGATTATAATATATAATCCCTTACATCTCAATATCTCTACAAGAATCAATTATCACATCACACCTTATGAAATCTCTATCCCTAAGCCATTTTATACAAGTATTTTTGTTCCTTTAGGGTTAAAATTAGTTACAACATGTTGCCACAAAAATGTCAATAAAATAGCCCCCAAAAATCCCAAGGAATTATGGATTATGTATGATACTTCCTTGATCATTCACCACAAACTAATAGTTCTAATCAGAAAGAGGCATGAAAGGCAATCTTCTCAAAAGGCAAAAAAACATGCAAGTGACAAAAGATTAAAACCTAAACCTATCAATTCATTACTTTATTGATTCTTTCCAAGTTTTCTACCAACTAAAATCTCAAAATATCACACCAATTAACTTTTGTTCTTTAAACATACATCTTGTATGTAGCATATAGAAATGTTATATCATTCTCTCTAAAACTTGAACATAACTTGGTTTCCATAATCTTGCTTAAAAACCTCACATCATCTTGTTTGAAATTACTAAGAACTACATCTCTACCATTGTGCTTGTTGATTTGGTGTTCTCAAGTACAACCACCTAAAATTTTTCCACATTTAGAGTAATAAATCCTTCATTTCTCAAACTAGTTACTTCATGCCTTATATTGGGTGAAATATCAACTAAATTATCTTCCATTGAAAACTTCTCATCATGAATTTTGCTAAAGATTAAATTTGTCTAGTCTTCTTTGTCAAATTCATAGTGAAACATATAATTCACAACTTCATTTTGACCTAGGTGTTCATAACCATTCTTGAATGACATAGCTTAACTTTAAATTATATCAAATTCACCAAAACTATTTTCTTCACCTATTGTTTCAAAGTTGCATCATGTATAGTTACCAATATCCTCCAAATATAATACTTTGTCTAAGGTTTGTGGAAAAATGGTTGCATGGTCACCCTCTTATGGTGGAATGGGTTTTAACTTGATCATGGGTCTAGGGATGTCCTCAACATTGTGAATTTTTGATTCTTCTGTTGCAACTAATAAAATATTTAATATTTCTACACAAATTAGCTACCCAATATTGTAAATACCTTCAATGTAATAGAATTAGGGCTTTTTGACTTTTCTTTCATATTGACTTCAACTCACCTCAATTTACTATCAAGTTCACCTTTTTCTTGCTCCTTAAAGTCTTAACTGATCAAGTGGTACAAAAAAATTTGATTTCATCCTTTAAATTGTTTTTCATTAATTGTGTAAGTAGACATGCATCAAAAAAAAAATTCCATTAACCAAAGAATTTTTTTCTTTTCACGAACTCATGTATGTACTCAAAATATCATGTGCACTTAATCATAACTTCCTTATATCCATATCCACCTCTTATTAACAACAAAAACATTGATTATTATAAAATAGGTTGCTCAAATAGATAGGGGTTGGTTACCAATAAATACTGACTTCAACTTGTTTTCAGGTATTTCACTTGAGTTCACTTCTAAAAAATCTTGTGAACTTTTTGGATTCTTTTCCTTATTAAATTTCTCATTGAGATTTTCTATATATTCATTTACATTTTCTTTCTGACTATTTATATTATTCCTATTCCTTCTAACATTGTTCATCCTACAACATCTTTTTGTATGTCACATATTATTGCAAATCTATCATGTTATTGTATTGTTTCCATATCTTGGTCATGTCTAATTTATCTACAATCTATAGTTTCTAAAAAATAAGTCAAAATATTTTGAATTTATAGCAAATCATTTCTTATTGCATTTCTTCCTCCAATAGGTCTATAATACTTGTTGCACTTATAACACATTATACTCTCTAGTGACAAATAAAATTCAACATACTTAGACAATTTTATAAGTTCTATAAAAAAAAATTCTTCATAGACAATTTTATAAGTTCTATAAAATAAAGTGGCTTCATATGCCACTCACTTAATACTCAATATATGTTTCCATAAGGGATAACCTCATACCATTTTTCATAGTGAAATCTCCAACAACCTCATCATGGTAGCTTCCAATCTTGAATGTTAGAAAGCACTATTCATTAAACATGACCTTGTGGTAATCTTGCACCTAAGAAATTTGACATGGATTTGGCTATTTCTATATATTGAGCTTTAACTTTGTGACCATCTCTTTTGAAACTAAATTTTTAACACTCCCACAATCTATAATCACATCCCAATATTTACCCTCATATTTGCACCTAGTACAAAACAAGCTCCTCCTTTGTTTAGGTTCATTCTCACTAGTTAGAAAGACTCTTTTTTTAACTTGGAATTCTCCTCTTTTAGCATGTTCTAAATATAATGACTACACATCTTCATCCACATGTGCAATCCATCCATGACGTTCATTAAATCTCTTATCTATCCTTGCTTTGTGTTGAGAGAATTCATAAGATCTATGACCTTCTTCTCCATAGTGGAACCATTTTCCATAGAATCATCCTCTTCTTGTTCCTTGTCCCCATCCTCTTCCTTGATGGTCTCCATAATTTTGGTCACCAAGTGGTTAAAATCCTTATTCCTCTAATTTTGGTTAGTATCCATATCTTTATTTCTGTTCTAGTAAGTATTTTGGCTTCCAAAAGACCTACTACTATTCCATCTACCTTGGCCTCAACCCCTTTTATTTACATAAAACCTCTTTTTTAACTTCTCTTGGAAATTCAAGGACAACTAATATGTTTCTTCATTGTTGGTCATTCTAACTAGGATTAGATCCTCATAAATGCTTGGTCTTAACCCATTAAGGTAAGAGACAACCTTCTCCTTATTCATTTATACATGGCCTAACATGATGAGGACTTGGTGGAACTCCTCTATATATTCTTGGATATATTTTTATGCTTTCTTTAACCCTTCCATATTCTTGAAAAATCAATCTCATAGTCAATAACAATGAATTTTTTTTTGTTTGTCCACCATTTGATCCCATCTTGTTATTCTCCCCTTTTCACTAAAATTTATTTAGAAATGAACATATTTACCCAAAATTTTCAAATGAACCATCAATTTGGCCTTTAAAAACTTGACCCTATTAGGATATTCTACATCTTCATATTCAAAATACTCCTCCAAATCATTGATCCAATCAATTAATGCTCTTAGATTGAAATATCAAGAACATGTGGGAACATTGATTTTGGGTCCACTTTCCAAGTCTATCAATAAACACCAGTAGCCTATCAACCTCTTTATCCCTTTATTCTTCTTGAGCCTTGTCAAATTGTACAAATTATTTCTCATGTTCATCCCCAACCCTAATATCGATAACTCTTCACAGTTGTTCTTGCAAGGTTTCCACTTTCCTTTTGAGAGATCTAAAGCCCTCATGGGTCACACCACCAAATCTCACACAATGTCTTCTCTATAGAGGAATTTTATTAGTCTCTTACAACCCACAACCATAGTCCTAGTGTAAATTGTCTCACATTTTGATGATCTATCTACAAACTCAAAAACTTTCACTCTAATACCATTTGATGAGGGCATATCTTGAGAAAAAATGAATACAATAGAAATATATATTTTTTATTATCTAGAATAATAATATAATACGTAAATTATAATAAAAAGGAACCAACTACATGCCCTATGGGCTACAATATTATTAGATTTTGGAGGAATATCCTTCTTAGAGTACCTTCTCCCAGTGCACCAAAAATTGCCATTTCACCTCAAGGATGGGCCTTAAATATCCTCTTTAAGATTTAGGGTTAAGAATATAATTTTTATTTTGATATTTTGTGGCTAGTGCTAAAATTGAGGTTACAAAATTCAAATTAGAAGTCAATACAAAAGCAAAAGGTTCCAAAAAAAGTAGTCAAACTTGCAGTGAATGTAACTCTTGATTTGTGACTCCAATTGATGAATTGTTTATATTCTAAAATTATCTTTGATGAATATATAGCCTTTAAAAATTTCTATGTCCATTTTCCATTTTATAAGGTCGTACAAGGTTGTTTAGTTCCTCAAATTTAACTTCAAATTGTGTCTAAGTTGTCTTCAAGAAACTTAAAACAACAATAACTTTTGAACAATAGAACATTTTGACCTTATAATTTTTTTTGGAGTGCTTCAAATTTCAATTACAAACTTACCTCCTACTCACACCCTCTAATTCTACATAATTATGTCTCGTCAACAAAATAAGCTATTTTATATGTTTCTACATGTGTTGAGGTTCACCAAAATAGTACTAACCCCAAAAAGTAACTATGAAAATATGAGATGGAATCTTTATTTTTCCCAAATGGGTATCCAATAATGCAAACATTATATCAAACATAAAATATCTCTAGACATATTTTTAATTGATATCTATGATTGCCCTTACATTGTTGGATGCTCCTAGATCAATATTCTACTACTATTACATGATGTGAAATCTTGATACATCTTAAATAATTGTCTAGTAAAGAGCTAAAGTAAGTTTCAAATAATTGTGTGTTAAGTACTCAAGGAAGTTTCCAAAAACATCCAAGTTGACACAATCATTTTTTATTCAAATCCATATGTAATCATAGGTATATGAACTTATTAATAATCTAATTGTTTGTGACAATGAGAAAAAAGGATATTTCTTTCATTTTTACATTATCTTATCCTTACCACTCCTATTCAAATCTACACATAAATTGTCACTACCAGTCTACTAATCCTCTATATAGTTATGTTAGAAATCACTTGTATCAATATAGATTACATGTCCTTATTGCACTTGGTCATTATTTTAATTTTATTGGCCATCAAAGAATATTTCCTTCATTATGTTTGTACTTCCATCCTAAATTATTTATTTCTAGTACACCTAAATCAATGCCACTCTCTCACATGGTTGTGCACTTTATATAGTGTTAAAGAGAATTGGATTGACCTTGTTGGCTATTTTTATAGCATTAATAATCCTCTCATATGTCATGCAAGATCACTATGTTCTTTGTTACCAAATATTAAATTTAGATAATAAACATTTGATGATGTATTCAATAACCAAGAGAAGTATTTATACAATATATGTATAGTTGAATGTTTACAAAAAGACAAATAGTTGTAATTACAAAATACCCAAATAATGTATTATTAGAACCACATTTAGACATAATTCTTGTGCTCCACTGATTGATGAGAACAAGAGTACAATGACATGCATGAATTGGCATTCAATGAAGGTGGCAAACCATCATTGATGTATACTTAGATTACAGTAAAATAGTTGATCTTGAGTTCATTGACTACATGAATGAAGTTTCTAATCCTCTTAGAAAGAGCTACATAAAGCTTCCATTTTTTAAGGGAGGATGTTGGAAAGGTTATTATATATATATATATATCTTTTCATGTGTCTATTACATTATTTTCAATCCTATGAAAATTATAATGTCTTACTATCATTGCATCTATTTGGGACATTATTCATTATCTCTATCATATTGTGTTAAGTCTATCAAAAAAAAATTTAGACATAGTTTATTGTTGTCTAATTGATGGAATGTGCAACTATTGCCTTTTATATCTTTTATAAATAAGAATTATTCTTTACACGATTAATAGCTTCATTCTATTTGAATATGATTGATTAAGTATGAAAAATGCATTTTCAATATTATATTAAATAGTGAATTAAAAAAGATAATGACATGGATTAATGCAATAAATAAATGTAATTTTATCTTACTAAAATATAAGGTTAAATTTAGAATGAAGGACCACCTAGCTATGTCATTAACATGCACCTATAACATGGCCCTCAAGATGATCTTGTCATCTCCATCATCTATAGTAAGATTAATCTCCATTGACATGATTACCATTGTCAATCGATACATTGTTTTCTTGAAGGAATCTACAATATATTATTTTGACATAAAAGGTCTTGTTTGATTCTTGTCACAAAAATTACATGAACTTATTTTTTCTCTCTGTGACCCTAATCAATTTCATAAAAACTATCTAAAAGGATACCCTCAAATATCTAAAAAGATGAAATTGTAAACTATAGAGGATGAGATTTGAATAGAATAGAATAATTCATGCTTATTAATAGCTACAATGAGAGCCTTTACATACAAGACCAATTTCAATGAGAGTCCCAAATTGGTCTAGGATAAAAATAATCATATCCTCTGATCTATAAGTTTGTGGGAGGTAGTAAAGATGTACCAAAAAGGGTAGTATAGAAAGAACAAAATAATTAATTCTTTGTTAGAGAGGGTTTCAAGGTCAAGCATGAAACCATGAAAACCAAATCCCTTGAGAAGTATGTACATAATAATGGTATAACAAACTATGCCCTTAAGCGATAGTGAAAAATCAACAAAATCAAGGTTATGTTAATTTGATGTGAAATTTTGAACTAGTTATAAATTTTATATCAAAAAATTGTAAGAAAGCAATCTATATAAAATTGAATGTAGTTTATAAACTACTAGGAATTTTCTATAAAGAAAATTAATTGGTGAAAATTTTGGATTTTAAGTTATGAGAATGCACATTTTTGCACAAAAGTAAGAAACATGTGTGTATGTCTAACGACCTTAAACATAGTCAAATGATGATATATTTCTTTATCAAATTCTTTATAGAAATAGTAGACTCATTCCTAAATGTGCAACATATTTTTGGGTATTTTTATTCCAACATTACAAATAATTAATTATAAAATTTTCACTAAACTGCTTTTAGAACAAAATAAACTCTCATGTCTAACCACCTTAACTAATTCAAAACATTATAAAAATGATTATTTTTTCCTTGTAGTAGGAAAATCATCAAAGGTGACACATCTTTCAAATTTAAGAAATAATAAACCAATTGAAAGCTATAGTTTCTTTTCAATTAGTATGACAATCTTCATTTTATAGGAATCTCCATTAGAAATTAAGTAATAATTACTATCAGACTTGTAATTTGACAATAATTATATTGATGGAATCCTAAGAATGTTCCCATGAAACCCTTTTTGTTTCATCGAATTTGGATGGGATAAGTGTCATCAAATGGTTGGTGAAACTATAAGAACTTAGATAAAAATGACAAAAATAAACTTGTTGGGTTGACCAAATAGGCTTGGAATTTACAACAATCACAATATGGTACATGATAGCTATCAAGTACTTGACCAGTCTAGACAAACTTTGGTGACAAAATGAAATGTTCAAAATCTAGTACTTTTGTACATTTATATATAAAGTCCTAATTCTAACTAAGTAAAATTTAAAATATACTATTTCTAACCAAGTTAATTTAAATATATAAAAAATTCTAAAAAATAATTTATTATTAAAAATTATATATTATTATATAGTAGTAAGTATATTATTAAATAATTTTAAATATATTAGAATATACATAGTTATAATATCATATACTATTTGATCAAGCTAGGTAATTCAATCCCATGGATCACAGGGGATCATATGCAACCCTATAATTCCCTCTAACCTATTTTATTGAGCTCAGTGTGTGTAGGGGTCAATGGATGACTAGGCAAACAAATAGTTTAGTAAAATAGGTCAAAAGGGGTCCTAGGTAGACCTATGACCTCTTTTCACCCATTTGATTGAAGTAGGTGTGCTTAGGAGTCCTATGACCCTTACACACATGTAATTCGATCAAATGGGTCACATGGGTTCATATGTAACAATGTGAGCCCCTTTAACCCATTTAATCAAACTATGTGTGCTTAGGGTTCCTAGGACCTCTAGAAACACAAGCAATTAGATCAAGGAATGTTTCCTTAAGGGTCCTAGGACCCCTAGGTACACAAATAATCAAATAAAATGGGTCAAAGGGGGCCATAGGGTTACCTATGACCCATTTTGACCCATTCAATTTAACTAAGTGTGCTTAGGGGTTGTAGGACCCTTAGGCATACAAGTAGTGCAATCAACTGGGTCAAAAAAGGTCATAGGATTACCTATTGCCCATTTTGATTCATTTGATTGAACTCAATGTGCTTAGGAGTCCTCGAAACTCTAGGCACACAAGAGATTTTATCGAATGGGTCAAATGGGGTGATAGGCTTACCCATGACCTCTTTTGATCCATTCAATTTAAATAGCTGTGCTTGGGGGTCCTAAGACCCCTAGGTACACAATTAATTAAAAAATTACTACTAGATATTATATTAAATATCATAGTATATTATAATTATTAACTAATATACCATCTATATATATATATATATATGTATATATATACATATACATATATGTATGTATATATACATACATATATATATATACATACGTATATATATATACATATATATACATATACATATAAGTATGTATATGTATACATACTTGTATATATATACATACATACATATATGTGTATATGTATACTTATACACATATATGTATGTATGTATATACATACATGTATGTATATATATATATATAGATATGTATGTATATATATGTATGTATATATATACATACATATATATATGTATGTATATATATGAATGTATATACATACACATACATACATATATATACATATACATATATACATACATATATATATACATATATATACATGTATATATATATACACATATATATATACATGTATATATATATACACACACATATATATATATACATCTATATATATATATGTAGATATATATATATACATGTATATATATGTATATATATGTATGTATATATGTATATGTATATATATGTCTGTGTGTATATATACATATATATATATATATGTATATGTATATATATATGTATATGTATATATATGTATATATGTATATATGTATATATGTATATATGTATATATATGTATATATGTATATATGTATACATATATATATACATATATACATATATGTGTGTGTGTATATATATATATATATATATATATATATATATATATATATAGTAACTTGCCTCTAATATAATATGCTAAGTTTAATTGAATAGATCTTTCCATTTGATTTTGGCACCAAGTTTTTGGTTGCAAAGATTGAGTACCCGATAGCTACTAGGTACCTGATCTAGTTTACTAATGTACATTTACCAAAAATTCTTGTTAATGCAAACCGCACAATCACATTTTTGAAAAAATCACAACTTTCAACTATGTCATACCAGTTAAAAACTACAATATTTGAGGGTCATTTCTAGAAAAGTTGGCTAAACTAGTTGATAAGTTGTCCTAGAATTGTTGTATGAATGGGGACTACTAGAAAAGTCTAGATGCAAAAATAAGCTATCAAAGTCAATAAGGAAAGAGATATGAAAAATGAAAAAATTAGAGATAGGGTAACTTAAATGTGAATGAAGTTGAGCCTATAACTCTGGTTTCAAGTAAAGAGGATGTTGAATTTGAAAATAATATTGAGATGATGTTTTGAAGGAGAATGTATTGATCAGAGATGACATTATTTTTGAAAACAATTATTCAATTGTATGTTATCTTCAATGTTAGAAAATGTCAAGCCTTTACCAAGTAGTTAATTATAGCCAAGCTCTCTTGGGCATCAAAGGTAGTTTCCTATATATGTAGAGCACTCAGTTATAACCAAGTTTAGAGACAGTATTGACCGAGCTCAATTAGTTAATTAAGTGAATTTAGTAGTGACTGAGTTAGGCCAGTTAACATTAGAACTCCTATTCTAACCTAGTTGGGTTTTTAATGAAGGGATCCGATGTGTTGATCAAATACTCAATTTTATATTAGCCAACTGTCAACATATTAAGTTTATTAAATTTATTGATCAATACAAGCCAATATAAGGGACGAAAATTGTTTGATTAAAAGAGTACTCAAGCTAGATTGACAAGGTGAATCATATATATGAAAGGTAAAATTTAGGATTGAAATTTGGAATTGATCAAGATGAATTAAGAGAGCAAATTTGAAGGATATTTGTAAAGTGTAGAGAATCTAAGTTGACAAAGCTGTAAAGAATATTATGATCAAAGAGGATTAAGTAATCAGACCAAAGCTAAGATCCAAATTAGAAAAGTTAGTTTCATAAGAAATTAGGTCAAGTGATTATTACTCTCCAATAATTGTAGTAGTCAATAATATCTCCTAACAGAGTTAGCCTAACATCTATTTAGCAAATCCTCTAACAAGGTGGCATTTGTAGATTGAAGTGTCTAAAGAAATCTAATAAGGCCACTCCTAGTAGAGTGATATAAATAATTTAATAGTATCACACCTAATAGTGTATTTTATAACCTTTAATAGGGTTGGTTCCTAGTAGGGATCACTTTGGAAGAGTGGAAAATAGTAACTAGTTACAATTGGTGGTTATCCAAAATTGGGTTTCCATATTAAATCTTGGTGTCTCTTGTGTTCATGTTATTTCTATTATATTTCTACAACTAAGTTAGTAGAGGCTAATCACAATAATATCTTAATATATAATTATCCATGTGCTAACCAAGCAACAATAATATATTTAGTGTTAACCAAGTTACGAAAGAATATTCAATGTTAACTAAGTTACAATAGGATTTGGTTTATATTTGTCTTGAAATCTTAAAGGAGACTTCAAATTTTTTATTTTATTTTTATTTTTTACTAACTGATTCACTCCTCCCCTCTCATTTACTCCTTTCCATTTCCAAAAATTGGTATCAAATATTTTGGTTCTTGCAAATAAGGTTTCAAGAACCTAAGCTAAAGATCAAGATGCCTTGCATAAGGGAAATTCCTAAGTTGAACAAAGATAACTTCCAAGAAAGATAGGAAATCATGAAGCTGTGTTTGGAAATGACTGGAGATAAATGCCTAAAATACCTAGAGAACAAGTATATGGTACTTGCTAGACCTTTGTCTATGGATAAAATTATGGAAAATAAGAATCAAAACATAATTATGATTGACATCACCTCTACTCTCAATTATGTTGAATTTGATGAAGTCAAAGATTTTCCTACTACTCATGAAAAGTGGATCAAGCTAAAAGATATCATTGAGGAGATGAAAATGGGAGGAGAGCTAAGGACAAAAGTCTAAGAGGTCAATTTGATCAAATGAAGATGAAAAAAGATGAAAACATTGCACAATATAGTGAAAGAATTAAAGAAAATATTAGTGCAATCAAAGCCTCAGGAGGAAAAATAGATGATATGATAGTTGTTAGTAAGGTACTCAGAAAGGTACTCAAAAATCTTCTTCCTATCTATGCAATTAGAGTTTCATCTTTTCAAGAAATGGGATGTTATCAAGCAAAAATTGTATAACTTTGGATGCACTAGTTGGAAGGTTGACATCATGTAAGTTAGATAACTTTGATAACTATGTTTCTAACTCTAGTAGCATTTTTTCTACATTTCAAACTAAACTATCACTCAAGGAGAAAGGTGGAAAATATAAAAGAAACAAGTCTAATAGTGAAGATTAAGATAATTTTGATGATGACCTTGAAGTTATTGAACCCCTGCTTGCAAGAAGATTCCCTAAAGGAAAAGGTAAGTTAATTTTGATGATGACTTCAAGTTATTGAACCCCTGCTTGCAAGAAGATTCCCTAAAGGGAAAGGAAAGTACAAAGGTAAGCTACCTCTAATTTATTTTTCTTGTGAAGAAGTCAATCACATTTCTGCAAGGTGTCCAAAAAAAGAAGACAAAAAGGAAAAGAAGAATAACAAGTATAAAGGAAAGAAAAATTTCAAAAGCTACAAAGACTTCAAGAATAAACATAAGAAATATTTCTACATGGCTAAAGAATCTGATAGTAGTGATGAAGATGAAATGGTTTACATTTCTATTAAAGATGAATTAGATGATGAAAATGATAATATGGCCCTCACTTCTCATATTAAAAAGAATGACACATGGATTATTGATAGTGGTATTTCTCACCACATGAATGGTGATAGATAAAAATTTGAGCACTTGGAACACTATGATGGTGGGAGTGTCAGACTTGGATGTGATGAACCTTGTTATGTAAAAGGAAAAGGTTGCCTTACATTGACTAATGAAATTAGATGTGACAAATCTTAATAGGTTGAAGGACTTAAATAGAATCTACATAGTATGACATAGTTGAACAAAAATAGATTCAAGGTGGAATTCATGAGTAGAAAGGACAAGCTTCTAGATGGAAAAGAAAATCTAGTTGGGAATGGAAATGAGACAAAAAGTAATTTCTCTTACCTAGACTTCACTAAAACTACATTTTTGCTAGCTCCAACAGAGGAACCTAAGTCACAAACTATGGGAACTAAGTCTTAGATAGAGGAAACAAAGTTTTAGTTAGTGCAACCTGAGTTGTAGCTTGAGAAACCCAAGTTAGAAATAGTTCTAACTGAGTCTCAGTTAGAAGAAGCCAAGTTGTAGATAGAGTAGATATTGAAGAAATTTGGATTGGATAATTATAGACTAGTTGGAACACCTATGTCTACGATGGATAGTCTTTCCAAAAATAATGATTCCAAGGAGTTAGATCAGCTACATATAGATCAATTATTGGAAAACTTTAGCATGTGGTATGCACAAGACCTGATATTGCATTAGTAGTTGGTATGGTGGCAATATTTTCTTCTAATCTAAAGGAAAATAATATCATGATAATAAAAATAATTATGAGGTATCTATAAGGTACTGAAGATTATGCTTGATGTTCTAAGAAAGAAGGAAACTTTGAATTGAAAGCCTTCACTAATGTTGATTGGGCAGGAAGTATTGATGATAGAAAAAACACTAGTGATGGGGCATTTTTTCTTGCACAGAGGTTAGTGTCTTGGACAAGCAAGAAATAGAATTTCATCTCTTAGTCTAAAATAAAATTAGAATATGTTGCAACATTAGTTAATTTTTCCAACATCATTTGGTTCAAACAACTATTGTCAAGTATGAAGAAAAAATCAAGGATCCAATAGTTATCTTCTATGATAACACTAGTGCAATTAACCTATCCAAGAATGCAGTGATGCATACTAATACAAAGCACATTGCAATAAAGTGTCATTTTCAAAGAGAATTAGAGCAAGAGAAAGAAGTTAGAGAAGAATATACAAATACAAAGGAATAAATTTTAGACATATTCACCAAGTCATTAGCTAAGGATTCATTTGCGTATCCAAGATGTAAGCTAGGGGTCATTCCCCTATCTAAAGCTCACTAAACAATGTTTACTGATGCATCAACCAAGAATTTTGAAGATTAGTCAAGTTGATGCAGTATTGTTAGAGAAGATTGCATATAAACTAGTACACCAAGTACATGAAAAATGCATTGATTATTGACTTGGGCATGAGATGTCAAAGAGGGCAAGTTTTTTGTCATATCAAAGAAATTTGATATTAGAAAGTTCATTTTTCATAAGAAGAGATTAGTAAGTTAGAGGGAGAGATTTTAGTTAGACGAAATCATTCTACAGGGAGAGATTGATGTTAGATGGAGTTCTCACTAATAGGAGAAGTTCTTATGGATGAGAATCAGAATGAAGCTAATGATATTATCCTTACTTCTATTTTTCTATAAAATTTCTTTGTATTATGACATGTTGTGTTTCCATGAATGCCAAAGAGGGAGATTCTTAAAAATAATTATTAAATTGTATATTGTCTTTGATGTTACACAAAATGTCAAACATTTACTAAGTACTTAGTGTTAGCAAAGCCCACTCGAGCATCGAAGGTAGTTTCTTGTATATGTCAAGCATTCAATTATAACCAAGTTTAAAGATAGTATTTGTTGGTGTTTGAAAATGTTGGAGGGTTTTCAATTATCCCATTGATAAAGTGACATATGTAGGGGTAGCTAACTCCCATTTTCAACATGACATTTCTGACAACACACCAACTATAAGGCATGACCCTTCTTCTACTTCAGGCTTTGCTAAACTTAGGTGAGTGGACCTGAGATTCAATTGATACCATACCAGTGCCAAAACATATCCCTAAATCTATTAAGTAGATGAAAACCCTTATATCTCCTAATTACTCATGTAATAACTCAGATCTATAGTAGCAAATTACAAATCCTATGATATTCACAAGCTGAGTGAGGGCATTACATTTAGGTTCTTCAACACAAAAGGGAAAGAACATTTGATTAATAATGTTGAATTCAAAAAAATCTTAGATATGCAGTAGTAAGACCTAATGATCCTATAACTAATCAGTGCCTTAACCATTGGGCAAATCCATGAATCACAAACATACATATGAATATCTAAGACATATGTGTGTATCTTTAGATATCTGATCTATCTATTCAACTTGTAAATAGACATCTATGTTCAATTTAAATCTCATTCTTACCTGATATCCTCCTCAATAAATCTATAACCCTATTGGTTTCTATGAAACATTTACATAATTCCTTGAATCATAAGCAACAATGAAACAACATATAGCCTTAAGGGACTACAACTATGACCTAGGCTCTTTGTTCAAAGGTCATAAAACATTACAACTCACTGAGAATGGAGACAAGATTCAACTGAAACTCAATCATCTGCTGCTCTTTGCATTTATTTCCTTGAAATTAATACAATCATATGCATGAAAAATAAAATATGGAAATACCTAACATATCTAAACTATCTATATTAACCTACTGCTGTTTGAATACATGAAAGAATATGCTGAAGAATGAGGGTGGAATCACAGTTTTGGATCCAAAGAATTAGTATCACAAAATGACTGAAAATTTCCTACCAACAATGGTCTCACAGTGAAAAACTAGAACCCCCTTAATGAGAAAGAATGAGAAAGATATAGGTTGAAGGAATTTCCAGATTAAATCTGCAATCGAAAAGTGTCCCTTTAGGATTCTCCCTCAAGAAGTTGAAAATAATCTTTCTACCTTCTCTCCTTAACTGCCAGAATCAAATCTTTTCTATTTTGCCTCTCCAAATGTAAAATATCTCAACAAAAGACAAAAATCTGATAACTAAACTTGGATGTGTGCCCATTGATCAAAATTTAACCAAAACACCATAAAGACACAAAATAATCAGATACAAAGGTCACTAGACGCTTTCATGATTTTTTTTACTGATTTCTGCAAGCAGTGACCTAAAACACCTGATAAACTTGTCATTCAAACTCTGAGAGAAAACCTCTTGCAATGTGAACCAGTGGAATTTTGTGCAAAAACAAGCTCCAAAAATGGATAGTCCATCCTTTTTCAGTTCCAATGGTATATAATACTACTATGTTCGTCTTCCAAAAACCCCTTGAAAACTAGTTTGACAATGTTCCCTTCTACTAGAACACTCAAGTCTTCAAATTTAAATTCAAAATTTTAAAAAAGTGTAAAGTATAAACTTTAGAAAAAAGACCTTTTTTAAATTTATGACTGAGCCTCAATGTGCACATCCTATTTGAAAAACCAATATTAAAATGACCATTTAAAAATATTTTGTTTTTTCCTTCATGCCTTCAAATTTTTGGTCAACCCTCTATTTGACTAGTACCATGTGTCATCTCATGATTGGTCAACTTGCCACCTAATCACCACTTGGCACTCGCTTGCCCACATTTCTTAATGATCACACAACTTCATATTGCGATATTGCGTTGATGATTGAATCTGCCATATGGCAGCATCCTGTGCATCGCATTCGAACCTCTTCTATAGTGCCATGTGGAAGCCCCTGATTGGCTACCTGGTTACTCCCCTGCATGCAGGTATGCCATGTTATTATCTATGGGACCTGTTGACATGTGTTAGGATCTCACAATCCTGTATTCCTTAATCGGCTTCAATCTTTGTAATGCAAGCATGCATTGTCTATCAGATCATGACATGTGTCACGATCCTGTGCTTCCTCATAAACTGCTCTTGATCGCCACCTTGCTGCCAGTCGGGACCCACTGCCACATGGTGACAATTCACATTCCCGCATTACTTAACTACCTTGCAACTTCTCGAAGCGAGAATGTGCCTATCATTGATCCTACCATGTGGCACAATCTCCTTACATTGAGCCATGTCATCATTTTCACATCTTTGTTTAAAATTTGCATTTCTATTCACTCCAGTTGACATCCATGTCACCAAGTCAACTATAGGGGGCCCCACCCATCCATGCAACCTTTCCAAAAGGCACCTTCCCTTAAGACATCAAGTATATTGAGTCAAAAAGTATTTAAACCCTCAAAATGTCCCTCCCACAATGAATGTGGGATAAAAGCCCAGCATGTTTTCCTCTCTATTTTCTATTTGAAAGGTCTCTCTAGACGTGGGGTTTCTTTTCCTTCAACTAGTGACGTCTATCTCTTTTACCACTTCTATGTGATGCAACTATGCCTATGATAAACAAAGAAGATCCAACTACACTAGCCTCTCCTTGCGCTACTTGCTCTGATAGTGTGGGTACTCCCTTCTACAATGTCTTCCAGTCTCTAGCATGGATGCCACGACTTTGTTCTATGGCTTCTTTAAATGTATGAGGCTTCCTTTATTTCTTGAACATGGGTTTGATCTGTAACATTTTCTCTCTCTTCTAATGTTGCCCCTGTTCTTCTTCCAATTTGCGTGGACTCCTCCTTTTGAATGTTCTTTCCTTCTACTAACATGGAGACTACAATCCTACCATGGGTTTTCTGAACTCCTTCTTTGATTTTGTAGGGTCTTTTTCATGTTTAAATATACTCTTTGTATGGAATATTCCTATCTCACATGATCTATATTAATTTATCCCTCAATAAGCCAGAACTCATTAAAAGAGACAATGGGAAAATAATTTCCCATTATGGGATGAATACACAAGAGTTTCTATCCTTTAAGGAGTGACTGTTCTTTCGATGATGCTCTCTTGAATACTTCTTGCACTTCACTTTTTCTGTGTAAGCTGTTGCTAATGGGGTTCATCTCTATATGTTGCCACAATTATCTGATGCAAACTTTGCGTTGAGTGCCATGTTGTCATCTTGGCTTCCTTTAATCTCTTCACACACCTTGCCTCATACATCATCTACAGGACCTTGCTCATATGAGAGATTTTTTTATTTTTATTAACTCGCCCTCTAAACATATCAAGTAGAACCTCTTTCAAATGTTTCAAGTGCTCCTTGGTCTCAAAACACTCCCCAATAAAGGCAAATAAAGGCTTTGAGCCTACTTGTGGGGCTATTTTCTTTCCATAACCGAATGATTCCATTGAACTAAAATTTTCTATGCCAACCTCAATTAGATCATATACATGATGATCATACATTCTTCTCAAAATGAGATTGTTAGGCTGCTTCTTTGAATGCGAGCCAAAAATGAACAGACTGCAATTAGTCTTTTGGGAAAGGAATTCTAAGGCATTTTCACCCCTACTCTCAAATTCCTTTTAGTGTATTGGATGGCATTTCCACTAGCCCTCATGAGATAAAATATGTCAGTCAAGACTAAATTCAATACAATGCTAGTCTTTGTGCCATGCAAGATTAGCATTCTCTTGGCATTTTCAACCAGCAGCTTTGGAGCACACTTTTCAAGAATCCCCCTTGCATGATTTATCTTAGGTTTTACAAACTTCAACATCCTTCTAGGTCTCTAGAATAGAAAATGTGAAAATATATAACAAGTTTTATGGAACTCCTGAAATAGCTGAGATGCCTTTGTGCATATGAGACATGAAGAAGTTCAAATGTGCCCTGTCACATCACATGTCATCTCACCATAAGCATCTCGCAAGGATTCAATAACATTGCCCCTCAATCTAATAGGCCGCCCTCTGCAATAAACATGATCTTCCCCACAACAACATCCTTCCTCTTGCTCTTCATTTGACTACCCCTCATAAGTGCTTGGATAATAGATACCCTTATCTCCAGACTAAACTCCATGAATTTTGTAAAGTTTATACTTGGCTTCCTTATCCTTGATTGAGTGTAGGAAAAAATGATCTTTAGCATCATAGAGAAGCCTAAAATTTTCATTGATCTTTGCAATAGACACATCAATAAAATAATTTGATTATAAACCATTTCAGTTACTTAGAAAATTTCATAATGCTTTATCAATCAAATGGAATTTAGGCAAGCCCCAAGGCGAGTCAGGCAATTTTTTTTTTTGTTTTCGAATGATTGAACTGCAAAATTGATCCATTAACCATCTCATACTGATTGAAAACAAGTTCAATCACTAAAAAATCAAATAAAAATTGCTTTACCACTTATTTGCAAACTATGAATTTTGTGCCAAGAGGTCCTTTGACTGGCCTTAAAAATTGACTAGAACACCTGATCAGGCTTTGAAAATTGGCACACTGATTCTCTGTTTTGCACACTTGTACCCTGTCGAATCTTGTCACATGATGAATTCAAGGTCAACACATATTCACTGCCAAAGTTTCCTTCTCAAAATTACCTGCAAATAAACATGTTAGAAAGCAATAAACTGGGTTAGGAATCGGCTTTGAAAACTAGGCAAACTGGCACTTGGAAAGACAAAAATTCGGGCATTGGTTCTCTGTCATGAGGAGAGTATGGATTTATGATTTGGGCTCATGAAAAATAACAAGGTTCAAATGGAAAGTAGTTAAAGTGGGCTACTTGGATTTCCAGACTAGAAATAATGGCAGAAAAGCAATTTTTTGCAAATGGAATTGACCTAGAAAAGTGTACTAATGGATTCGTCATGACTTGCAAACTAGCACACTTAGAGTATTTTTGGAGGACAACATAGGGGTACAATCTAGTCAATCTCACTAATCATGGATCTCAAATTATAACATCACAAATAGGGGTTCCAATCAATCTGCATTTTATGACACTAGTAAAAAGTTAAAAATTCCATTTGGAATCATGTTTGAAAACTGAGCAAACAGATTTGTCATGAGCTAAAACTTGAAACTTAACAAGTCTCTGACATCTATAATGCAACAAAAAAAGAATTTTATCATTTTCGTCAACTAGGTCAAAGTTATATCACATCAAATAGGGCCTCCTAGAAGTGTGTGCAATTTGCAAATGTGTGAAAACAGTAAACTACCAACTTTGAAGGATTCAAAACCTAGTCAAATGAATTTGAAACAACTCAAAATTTGAAACATAAGTTCTTAGGGATGGACACTAGCCACTCCCAAAGTGGTGAGTCCTAAAACATTTTTGGGTGAGAGAAATTCAATCACAAACAATCTCCTGTTGTTGTCTGACACTTCGGGTAAAATGCAGATTATAAATGCACTCAAAATAGGACTTTCCAGAATGGTTCAAAATGATAGTTAAACTTCATAGAACACTAAGATGCATTGAATGTAGGGTGTTAGAAACATTAAACACCTTAGGGGCCTGAAAGGTATAGCCGGATGCATATGCATCTAAACGCGTTTATAGGGCTCAAAATTTCAAAAGTGCTCAAAATTTGGTCTACAATTTTGAGTGCCAATAGTGGCTCTATCTGGGGATGCACGTCCCTTGTGGGCATGGAAAGGATTCAGATCCCTAGGAGAAGCAAACCACACACTTGATAGCAAAAAACTCTCTCGAACAACTTTATTGAAAGTAGGGAAACAACTAAAACTATTATGTACACATGATGACCCTGGGCCACCAAACTTTAGCAAAATTGTTTACCTCTGTCGAAAACCTAATTTTAAATCCTTTCCTCATGAGGTAAACTAAAATTACTTCTCATATTAGATTCACCAATCAGATACACATCTTGAAACTCAACACTTAGCAAAACTGAATCTTCATTCTTACTTTCATAATGCATATAAAAACTTGCTTCATTATCAAGCATTTGCTGACTATGAAAATACTGATTAGCATGCTCAAATATATCAAATTGAAACTGAAATCCCTCTTCATTTAATGACTCATGCATACTATCATTCTCGAATATGAAAGCTTCATATTCAACTTGGGAAAAGGGATCACACATACCTTCAAAATGTGTATCCTTTTGCATAATCAGAAAGAAATCAAATGAACAATTTGACTGGTACTCACATATGTCATCCATATCAGAATCTAAAACTAATCCATAATATTTAGATGGTTCTTCACAATCAAAAAATTGATTAGTCTTATTAAAATATTCATCATAAAAATCCTTACAAGGTGTAGGCAAATTTTCAATAACGGTCTCATCAAACACCTTTTTATCATAATCAAATGCAACATCATGATCATACTCACTATCATATTTGAAAGAAGAAGAATCTGATTTCTTATAGCAGTAGGATA
Source organism: Cupressus sempervirens (assembly GCA_028749045.1). NCBI lineage: Eukaryota > Viridiplantae > Streptophyta > Pinopsida > Cupressales > Cupressaceae > Cupressus > Cupressus sempervirens. Next base: position 226,221,457 of record CM053785.1, on the reverse strand, counting down.
AAGTATCATCATTAAAATCTTTCTCAACTAAATCTAAAACTTCCACATGCTCTTCAAACAATGGGTTTATAACTCCATGTACTGATCTTCTTTGAACATTTTGACAAAACATGGGCTGATCATCATCAGGATTTTCATAATATAAAGTGTTAGTTTATACTTTAAAACCATTTCCCATTTCATCTTCATGGAGACTTTTAGCATGTGAAGAAAAATTAGAACCATATGAAGACTCAACATCCACTCCATCAACGAAGCATGTAGAATACAAATCAAAGTTATTTTCATTGTCTTCATGTAGGTGATTCAAATGTCTTGCAATAAAATCATGATTAATCTTACCCATAGGTGCTGATATATTAACCTTAGAATCATTTGCATATCGCTGATTACTACTGCACTCATTCTCAAGACAATTATGTAATCCATCCTTATAGACAATTTCTTTATCCTCATATTGTGTAGACAACTCTTCACAACTTCTAACATCTAGCTGACTTGTATAACTCTGAAATGAAACTTCATTTTCAAATTTAGAAATAGAATTCATACCTTTACTGACATAAGAATGACAACTTCTGTCATTTCTTTCTTCTTCCCAACTTGCATATGATTCACATGAAGATGAACATACACTATGACTATTCTCTCCTTGACTTGAGCAACAAATCTCATTGTTAGGTTCATATGATGCTTCACAATATGTTGGATCAACAACTTCATCTTCTTTTGAAAGATAACTTTCAGCTTCATCATACTCACATTGATATGACTGTCTTTCAAATTTAGATTTAATAATGTTCTCAATGTGATGCAATCTCTCAATAAGATAATTCATTTCTTGCCTATCTTGTTGATCAAGAAAATCCATCTCTACTAGTGAAACATTATCAACATATGAGCTTAGTTCTTCTGATTGTGACTAAGATGAGTGTAACTTACATTCTTCATCCTATGTTATATCTCCATGACATGTCGGATCAGCAACATTAAACTCATGATCATAGAGATAACTTCTAGCCTTCTCCCTTACATAAGACTGAGATTTAGGTGCAGCATCCTCAAAATTTGAAGCATTAGTTACACCATCATACATACAATTATCATGAGAAAAACTTACTGCTGTAACTAAACCTTGATTCATAAAATCACCACAATGTTGAACCCTATCAAAGTCTGAGATATATCCTACTGCTGTAGCATCATGAACATGTGTGTTGTTATTTGTAACCAAGCTAACCTTACTTATACACATATTATAATCTAATTTTCCACTTGATTAAAACCTATAGTAGGGGTATTGATATGCTTATTTTAAACTGAAGCATCAACACTATGTTTTTCCTTTCTTTCAAACACATTATACTTACAATCATTCAAGGCAAAATGACCTCTAGTCAATCCTTACTTCAAATTATTCTCAATATCTCTAGCAGTCATAAAAGCTTGGTATAACATCTGTGCTTCTTTATCCCTTAGTAGATAATTCATTTTCTTGTCAAATGCATCGAAGTAGACTACTAAACACATTTGATCATTGAGTCTATAACTCTTAGGGATTTCATTCAAAACTCTTGTAAATCTAATGTTAAATTGAGGGACAAGTTCATCGCTCTGAATATGAATTTTAAAGAACTTGTCATAAGAATCAGATATGCTTACCCATTCTCCAAATTGCTCCATGAAGGCTGAATGCAACTGACTCCAAGATGAAATAGAAAACATTAGTAAAAAAGAAAACCAATCCCTAGCATCACCTTCTAAGGTTTGAACAAACAATTTCATGTGAACATCTTCATGAGCAATCTCATAGTCACCCATTAAATCACTGAACAACTCAACATGATGATTGGCTAAAACAATATGGTTCCCATTAAACTTAGGCAAACATTTTCTAACATCATTAGGAATGACATTTGGGAAACCATGAATACCATTAAAATATAATGGCATATACCACTTGGTAGAAATTGACCTAGGAATTTCACTAATTGGCTGCATATTAGGTGAAGTAAAACTTGACATTTCTTCAAAGGTTCAAAACTCATTCACCATTAATACTTAGATTCACAACTTGCAATGGGTCTATACCCTTCTATCGATTTCAACTCCAAACACACTTCACAAACTTAAATACAACCGACTAAAACTTGATCTAATGAAGTGTATAAAACCTTAAAACCATTCTCCTCTTCTTAGTGCTCAAACTTCACTTGATGAAGAACACATATGTAAAAATTACTTTCTTTCATAGCAAGAAAAACATGATGAAAATGAAATACCTTAAGTGTTGCTACATGAAACCACTGATCTGCTGGTTAGCATAGGTGCAAGACTGAAATTCCTTTATACCACTAATCAAACTTTGTAGAGCTGCCACCTCTTTGCAAGAGGAATCAATAATCACTATTGTCATTCACTTTTTACACTTCAATTTCTTATAACAGAAGATTGCAAATAGCACTTAAAAACTTATCAAGAATTCAAACTCCCTTTTCAAGAGACTACCAATAGCATGAGATCTGCCCATTCAACTGAAAGTCCTTCAAAATTTTGCAATGAAATCAACTAGGAACAAACTGGTAGAGAGATTTGAGAGTCTCCACTCACACTTTGTGACAAATAAAACATATTTTGTCACTTGACAAATCTGAACCAAACTTTTAATGTAAGAGAAACTTGTAGATCATTATCATCTTGAAAAGAATTTACACTTTATAAATCAATTCTTGTCTCTTAAACTTTCTCAATAGCACTTGCAAAGACTGAACTGATTGGAGATAGACTTATAACAGTCATAGAACATAATTTACATTCAATTCTCACAACATAGTACTACAAATGGATAAAACCTTACTGGGAGAAATGAATCTTCAACAAAGAAATGGAAAACACTTCATGACCTTGCTATTTATACCAAAGATTCTAGTAATTCTAACAATGAATTTCTTCATAGACTCCCCAGCAGAGTCGCCACTTTGTTGGTGTTTGAAAATGCTAGAGGGTTTTCAATTATCCCACTGAGAAAGTGACATATCTAGGTGCAGCTAACTCCCATTTTCAACATGCCATTTCTGACAATGGGCTAACTATAAGGCATGACCCTTCTTCTACTTTAGGCTCTGCTAAACCTAGGTGGGTGGACCTGAGATTCAATTGATATCGTACTAGTGCAAAAACATATCCCTAAATCTATTAAGTAGATGAAAACCCTTATATCTCCTAATTACTCATGTAATAACTCAGATCTACAGTAGAAAACTGCAAATCCTATGATATTCACAAGCTAAGTGAGGGCATTACATGTAGGTTCTTCAACATAAAAGGGAAAGAACATTTGATAAATAATGTTGAATTCAGCAAAACCTTAGATATGCAGTAGTAAGACCTAATGATCCTATAACTGGTCAGTGCCTTAACCATTGGGCAAATCCATGAATCACAAACATACATATGAATATCTGAGACATATGTGTGTATCTTTAGATATCTGATCTATCTATTTAACTTGCAAATATACATCTATGTTCAATTTAAATCTCATTCTTACTTGATATCCTCCTCAATAAATCTGTAACCCTATTGATTTCTATGAAGCATTTACACAATTACTTGAATCATCAACAATAATGAAACAACATACAGCCTTAAGGGACTACAACTATGACCTAGGCTCTTTGTTCAAAGGTCATAAAACATTACAACTCACTGAGAATGGAGACAAGATTCAACTGAAACTCAATCATCTGCTGCTCTTTGCATTTATTTCCTTGATATTAATACAGTCATATGCATGAAAAAGAAAACATGGAAATAACTAATAGATCTAAACTATCTATATTAACCTACTATTGTTTGAATACATGAAAGAATATGCTAAAGAATGAGGGTGGAATCATAGTTCTGGATCCAAAGAAGTGGTATCACAGAATGACTAAAAATTTCCTACCAACAATGGTCTCACAGTGAAAAACTAGAACCCCCTTAATGAGAAAGAATGAGAAAGATAATGGTTGAAGGAATATCTAGGTTAAATCTGTAATCAACAAGTGTCCCTTCAGGATTCTGCCTCAAGAAGTTGAAATTAATCTTTCTACCTTTTCTCCTTAACTGCCACAATCAAATCTTTTTTGTTTTGCCTCTCCAAATGCAAAATATCTCAAAAAAAGACAAAACTCTGATAACTGAACTTGGATGTGTGCCCATTGATCAAAATTTAACCAAAACACCATAAAGACACAAAATAATCAGATACAAAGGTCACTGAATGCTTTCATGATGTTTTTTCATTGATTTTTGCAAGTGGTGACCTGAAACACCTAATAAAACATGCCATTCAAACTCTGAGAGAAAACCTCCTGCAACATGAACCAGTGGCATTTTATACAAAAACAAGCTCCAAAAATGGATAGCTCATCTTTTTTTAGTTCCAATGGTATATAATACTGCTATGTTTTCCTTTTGAAAACCCCTTGAAAACCAGTTTGAAAACGGTCTCCTCTACTAGAACACTCAAGTCTTCAAATTTAAATTCAAAAATTTTAAAAAATCTAAATTATAGACTTTAGAAAAAAGACCTTTTTAAATTTATGACTAAACCTCAACATGCACATCCTTTTTGAAAAAAGCAATATTAAAATGACCATTTAAAAATATTTTGGTTTTTCCTTCATGCCTAAAAATTCATGGTCAACCCTCTGTTTGATCGATGCCACGTGTCATCTCGTGATTGGTCAACCTACCACCTCATCACCACTTGGTGCTCACTCGCTTGCCCACATTTCTTAATAATTGTGCAACTTCATATTGTGATAGTGCACTGACGGTTAGATCTGCCATGTGGCATCATCCTATGCATCTTGTTTGAACCTGTTCTGCGACGCCACATAGCAACCCCTGATTGGTTGCCTAGTTTCTCCCCTACAGACAGGTATGCCACGCCATCATCTGTGGGACCCATTAACATGTGTTAGCTTCCTACAATCCTACATTCCTTAATTGGCTTGCATCTTTGTAATGTGAGCATGCACTATCCATCGGATCGTGACACGTGTCACGATCTTTTGCTTCCTCATAAACTACTCCTGATCACCACCTCGCTGCCAGTTAGGACCCACTACCATGTGGTGACAATCTACATTCCCACATTTCTTAACTACCCTATAACTTCTGGAAGCGGGAATGCACTTATCATTGATCCTGCCATGTGGCGCAATATCCCTACATTGAGCCATGTCATCATTTTCACATCTTTGTTTAAAATTTGCATTTCTATTCACTCCAGTTGACATCCATGTCACCAAGTTGACTATAGGGGGCCCCACCCATCCATGCAGCCTTTCCAAAAGGTTCCTTGAGACATCAAGTATATTGAGTCAAAAAGTATTTAAACCCTCAAAATGTCCCTCCCACAACGAATGTGGGATAAAAGCCCAGCATGTTTTCCTCTCTATTCTCTATTTGAAAGGTCTCTCTAGATGTGGGGTTTCTTTTCCTTCAACTGGCAGCGTCTATCTATTTTACCACCTCTATGTGTGGCAGTTGTTCCTATGATAAACAAAGAAGATCCAACTACACTGGCCTCTCCTTACGCTACTTGCTCTGATAGTGTTGGCGCTCCCTTCTGCAACATCTTCCAATCTCAAGCATGGATGCCATAGATTTGTTCTATGGCATCTTTAAATGTGTGAGGCTTCCTTTATTTCTTGGACGTGGGTTCGATCTACAACATTTTTTCTCTCTTCTAACGCTGCCCCTATTCTTCTTCCAATTTGCATGGACTCGTCCTTTTGAATGTTCTTTCCTTCTACTAACATGATGACTACCATCCTGCCATGGGTTTTCTAAACTCCTTCTCTAATTTCGCAGGATCTTTTTCATGTTTTAATATACTCTTTGTATGGCATATTCCTATCTCACGTGATCTATATTAGTTTATCCCTCAATAAGCTAGAACTCATTAAAAGAGATGATGGGAAAATAATTTTCCATTATGGGATCAATGCGCAAGAGTTTCTATCCTTTAAGGCATGACTATTCTTCAGATGATGCTCTCTTGAATACTTGTTGCACTTCACGTTTTCTGTGTGAGTTGTTGCTGATGGAGGTCATCTTTGTATGATGCCATGGCTTCTTCCTTTTATGTGATGCAAAATTTGCATTGAGTGCCTTGCTATCATCTTGGCTTCCTTTAATCTCTTTACACACCTTGCCTCATCCATTGTCTACAGGACCTTGCTCGTATGAGAGATCATTTTTTTTTTATTAACTCGCCCTCTAAACATATCAAATAGAACCTCTTTCAAATGTTTCAAGTGCTCCTTGGTCTCAAAATCCTTCCCACTAAAGGAAAATAAAGGCTTTGAGCCTACTTATGGGGCTATTTTCTTTCCATAACCGAATGATTCTATTGAACTAAAATTTTCTATGCCAACCTCAATTAGATCATATACATGATTATCATAAATTCTTCCCAAAATCATATTGTTAGTCTAGTTCTTTGAATGTGAGCCAAAAATGAACAGACTACAATCAGTCTTTTGGGAAAGAAATTCTAAAGCAATTTCACCCCCACTCTCAAATGGCCAAATATCTCCATTCTTTTTGGTATATTTGATGACATTTCCACCAGCCCTCTTGAGATGAAATATGTCAGTCAAGACTGAATTCAATACATTGCTAGTCTTTATGCCACGCAAGATTAGCATTCTCTTGGCATTTTCAACTAGCTTTGGAGCATGCTTTTCAAGAATCCTCCTGGCATGACTTGTCTTAGGTTTTACAACCTTCAACATCCTTCCAAGTCTCTAGAATAGAAAATGTGAAAATATATAACAAGTTTTATGGAACTCCTGAAACATATGAGATGCCTCTGTGCATATGAGACATCAAGAAGTTCAAATGTGCCCTGTCGCATCACATGTCATCTCACCATAACCATCTTGGAAGGATTCAATAACATTGCCCCTCAATCTAATAGGCTGCCCTTTGCAATAAACATGATCTTCTCCACATCAACATCATTCCTCTTGCTCTTCATTTGATTACCCCTCATCAGTGCCTAGATAATGGATACCCTTATCTCCAGACTGAACTCCATGAATTTTGCAAAGTTTATACTTGGCTTCCTTATCCTTGTTTGAGTGCAGACAAAAATGATCTTTAGCATCATATAGAAGCCTAAACTTTTCATTGATCTTTGCAATAGACACATCAATAAAATAATTTGATTATAAACCATTTTAGTTACTTAGAAAATTCCATAATGCTTTATCAATCAAATGGAATTTAGGCGGGCCCGAAGGCGGGGTCGGCTTAAATTTTTTTTTTTTTTTTTCGAATGATTGAATTGCAAAATTGATCCATTAACCATCTCATATTGATTGAAAACAAGTTCAATCACCAAAACATCAAATAAAACTTGCTTTACCACTTATTTGCAAACTGTGAATTTGGTTCCAAGAGGTGCTTTGACTAGCCTTAAAAACTACGTAGAGCACCTGATCGAGCTCTGAAAAAAAGCACACTAATTATCTATTTTGCACACTTACACCCTATCAAATCTCATCTTATGATGAATTCAAGGTCAAGAGATACTCACTGTCAAAGTTGCCTTCTCATAATTACCTGCAAATAAACACTTCAGAAAGTAATAAACTGGGTTTGGAATCGGCTTTGAAAACTAGGCAAACTGACACTTAGGAAGACAAAAATTGGGGCACTGGTTCTCTATCATGAGGAGAGTATGGATCTATGATTTTGGCTCATGATGAATAATAGGGTGCAAATGGTGAGCAGTCAAAGTGGGCTGCTTGGATTTGCAGACTGGAAATAATGATAAAAAAGCAATCTTTTGCAAATGGAATTAACCTAGAAAAGTGTGCTAATGGATTCATCATGACTTGCAAACTAGTACACTTAGAGTAATGTTGGAGGACAAGACAAGGGTACAATCCATTTGATCTCACCAATCATGGATCTCAAATTATAACATCATGAACAAGGGTTCCAATCAATTTGCATTTTATGACATCAGTAAAAAATTAAAAATTCCATTTGGAATCACATTTGAAAACTAAGCAAACAGATTTTTCATGAGCTAAAACTTGAAACTTAACAAGTCTCTGACATCTACAATGCAATGAAAAAAGAATTTTAGCATTTTGGTCAATTATGTCAAAGTTATAGAATGTCAAACAAGGTGTCCCAGAAATGTGTGCAATTTGCAAATGTTTGAAAACAGTAAACTACCAACTTTGAGGGATTCAAAACCTAGTTAAACGAATTCAAAACAACTCGAAATCTGAAACATAGGTTCTCAGGTATGAATGCTAGACACTACCAAAGAAGTGATTCTTAAAACATTTCTGGGTGTGAGATATTCAATCACAAACATAGTCTCCTATCACTGTTTGACACTCTGGGTAAAATGCAGATTAGAAATGCACTCAAAAAAGGACTTTTTAGAATGGTTCAAAATGATAGTTAAACTTCATAGAACACTTAGATGCACTAAACGCAGGGTGTTAGAAATATTAAACACCTTAGGGGCCTCAAAGGTACAGCTGGGTACATATGCATCTGAAAACATTTATAGGGCTCAAAATTTTAAAAGTGCTCAAAATTTGGGCTACAATTTTGAGCGCCAACAGTATTGACCAAGCTCAGTTAGTTAATGAATTGTGGTTAGTAGTGATTGAGTTGGGTTGGTTAACATTAGAACTCCTATTCTAACTAAGTTTTTTTAATTAATGAAGGGATCCTCTATGTTGACCAAGTAATTAATTCTATATTAGCCAATTATCAACATATTATGTTTGATAAATTTATTGGACAATACAAGCCAACTTAAGGGATGAAAATTGTTTGATTAAAAGAGTATTCTAGCTAACTTGACAAGGTAAATCATAGATATGAAAGGTCAAGTTTAGAATTGAAATGTTGAATTGAACAAGATGAATTAAGGAGGTGAATTTGAAGGATATCTATAAAATGTGGAGCATCTAAGTTGACCGAGCTGCAAAGAACATTTTGATCAAAGAGGATGATGGGGACACAACCCAAGACTAGAATGAACACAACAAGAAAAGGAAAATATTATTATCAATAAAAATTTTCTACTACATTTGGTACAAAGAAAATAGACCCAAAGACATGCCCTATGGGCTTATAGTAGTCTAATTCTAGAGAAAATCCTCCTTGTAGTACCTTCTCCCAAACTCCATTGAGAACTGCCTTTACAATGCTAGAAATGTTCCTAAATAAACCCCAATTAGGTTTAGGGTTAGGAATACCTTCTAGAATATGCAATTTGGCATCCACTACCAAAATAGAAGGTTCTAGAGATCACATTAGAAGTCGGTGTAAAATTAGAAGAATCCAAAAATGGTAGTCCAACTTCTGGGAGGCATGTTGGGAGGCATAACTTTTGATCCAGGACTCCAATTGATGAACCGTTTACATTTCTAAAAAGCTCTTGAAGCACTCTATAGCCTTATGGACTAGATTCACTCTTCTTCCATTTTTTAGGCCCGTATGAGGCCATTTAGTGCCTCAAATCTGACTTTGAAGTGCTCTTAGGAGGTCTCTAGGAAACTTAAAATTGCAATAACTTTGTAATCATAAAGCCTTTTGACTTGATTTTTTTTCTAGAGTGCTTTAAATTACAAATAAAATCATCCCTCCAACTTACACACTCTAACTCATTATAATTGTGGCTGAAGTAAAAAAAAATCATTTTTTGCATTGGCACATATTCTGAGGTGCTCAGAAACTCTAACCCAGAAAACCAATAGTGGAACTATGAGAGTTGAAACCTTTATTTGACCCAAAGGGGTATCCAAAACTGAAAACACATTAAATAGAAACTATCTCTAAGAATATTTTTGGGTGATACATGATTTCCCTTACACCATTGGATGCTCTTGCATTAGACACCTAGGGTGGATTGAAAAGTGACCTTATCACTTGATAGCTGGTAAAGGAAAACCCAAATGGGAAACCTCTATTTCTGATAGCCATGTTGAGTATTCTATTGGTCATCCTTTCCACTTCACTAGGTACTCTTTATATTTTATATTTTTGATACTCTTACCCACACGACTATCTAGGATTTCTTTGATTTGTTCCTTTACAGAAGTAGAAATTGGACATGGCTCTAGCATCAGCCCCTCATCTACACGATCATCATGATATTATGTCAAGTTTGCAATATTGAAGATAGGAGAAATGTGAATCCCATCTAGCAACTCCACCTCATATGCATTTCTTGAGTCATGTTTCTTTAAAATTTTCCAGGGGCCAAATTTCTTCATCTTTAGCTTGTTGTAAGTACCCATTCTAAATCATTCCTTTCTTAAGTATACCATAACTAGATCCCCTACTTGGAACTCTGTATGTCTCATCCTTTGACCTAGCCTAGCTTTATATTGTTGGTTCATCTTGGTGATGTGTGCATGTACCTCCTCATGTAGGTTCTTGAAATGTTCAAGAAATTTTTTTGCCTTGACACTTGTCCTCTTCCCTTGCTCCATCTTCCTCAATTTTTGTGTAGTCCTTGGACTACTTCCATACATAATTTGAAATTGTGATCTATCAATACTCATGTTTACAAAATTATTGTAAGAAAATTCTACTTGTGGTAGAATGAAATCTCATCCCTTGGGCTTATCTCCCACTAAACACCTCAACAAATTTCCTAGAATTCTATTTACTACTTTGATTTGTCCATTAGTCTGTGGATGATTGCAGAACTAAACTTCAATTTCTTCCTCAACTTCTTCCACAAAGTCCTCTAGAAATACATCACAAATTTAGTATCTTTTTTAGAAACAATACTCATTGGGAGACCATGTAGTCTCACCAGCTCTCTAAAAAAAAAATCTACAATATGTATTGCATCATGGGTCTTGTGGCATGGAATGAAATGTGCCATCTTAGAGAACCTATCAACCACCACAAATACTGAGTCATTACCCCTTTGTGTCCTTGGAAATCCAAGAACAAAATCTATACTTATGTCCTCCCAAGGCTTTGATGGAATAGGCAATGACTGATAGAGTCTAGTATTGTGACTAAATCCTTTGGTTGCTTCACATACTTGACAAGTCTCCACAAAATTCTTCACATCTTGTGACAATTGAGGCCAAAAATAATGTTCTCTAATAATAGAAATGGTCTTATCCCAACCAAAGTGTCCTACCATTCCTTCACTATGTTTCTCCTTGATCAAGTTCTCCCTCATATAATTTTGTGGAATACATAATTGATTGCCCTTGCACAACATACCATCCTAAATCAAATAATCTAGCCACCTGGTCCTATCTAGAGTAATAGGTTCTTTACAAGCCTTCCCTACTTTAGAAAAATTAGGATCCTTAGAGTACAGATTCTTGAGTTCATCAAACCCAACCACCTCAACCTACATTACTATCAGTAACAACTACCTCCTACTTAATGCATCTGCAACCCTATTAGACCTTCCACTTCTATGTTTTAACATAAATGTATAGCTTTGCATGAACTCTACCCATTTCAAATCCCTCCATTTCTTTAAAGATTGGACTATTGCATAGAACTCCTAATCATAAACATAATACTTCTTCTTTGCATCATTTAATTTTTCACAAAAATAGGCAATAGGCTTGCCTTCTTTGCTCAATACAGCCCTAATAACACTACCACTAGCATTGCATTCCACCTAAAACACTTTATTGAAATCAGTAAGTGCCAACATTGGTTCCTGTATCACCTTCTTCTTCAACAATTCAAAATTCCTTATAGCTCTTGTAGTCCACTTGAACTCTTTTCTATCCCCCCTCATTGTTTCATCCAGGGGTGCACATATGCCATTGAAATTCTTAATGAACTTCTTGTAAAAACTAACCAAACCATGGAATGACCTCACCTCAATAGCAAACCTTGGAGTAGGCCATTCCAAGATGGATTTTACCTTCTTTGGATCCATTTTGAGACCCTTAACTGATACAAAAAACCCCAAATAGACTAACTCCTTTTTGATGAAGTTACACTTCTTCAAATTAATCAACAATTTCTCTTTCCTTAACCTTTCAAGGACACTACAAGTGTGCAATAAATGTTCATCCAAACATTTATTGAAAATTAAAATATCATCTAGATAGACAATTACAATTTTTCCCAAGAATTTCATTAGTACCTCATTCATAAGCCACATGAAGGTGCTTGGTGCATTGGTTAGTCCAAAGGGCATGACTAACCACTCATATAGACCTTCCTTAGTCTTGAATGCAATCTTCCACTCATCTCCCTCTCATATCCATATATAGCGATAGCCACTCTTGAGATCTATCTTTGTGAAGTACTGAACTCCACTTAAATAGTCCATAAGATCATCCATTCTTAGCAAAGGGAGTTGATACTTGATGGTTACTTTATGTATAGCTTGAGGGTCTGTACACATTCTTCGCTCTCCATCCTTCTTTGGTGCTAGCACTATAGGTACTACACATGGACTCAAGCTCTCTCAAATCAAACCTTTCCACAATAGCTCCTAAACTTGTCCGTTTAGCTTCTCAGTTTCAGTAGGAGTCATCCTATGAGTAGCCTTATTAGGAATACTAGATCCAAGGATTAAATCTATTTGATGAATAATTTTCCTTACTGGTGGCAACCCTTCTGGAACATTATTAGAGATGACATCTCCATATTCACTTAATAGACCTAGAACTTCAAGTGGAACTTCACTACTACCTTCCTTATCTTTTCTAGGAATCAAAGCATAACACATATGTTAATGTTTCATTCCATCCAAAAAATTTATTCCATTAGTAAGACATACCCTAACACTACTACACACCTTTTTACCTTCCTTTATCAAGGGCTTCAGTTTGTGGTGAACTCCATCCTATCTCAGAGAGTATTTATTTGCATGATCATCATGTACAAGATGCCTATCAAACTGTCATGGCCTTCCCAACAATAAATGGCAGACATCCATTGGAATGATCTCACAGAGAACCTCATCATGGTAACTTCCAGTCTTGAACTTCACCAAACATTTTTCACTAAAAATCCTTCACCAAAGTAATCTGAAAGGGTTGGGGGTGTTTCTCCCTCTTGAGCTTTAGCTTTAAGAACATCTCCTCTAACACCAAGTTGTTAGTTCTTCCACCACCAACAATCACATCACAACATTTACCCGCATACTTGCACTTGGTATGAAACAAACTCCTCCTTTGTCCATGTTCAATCTTACCACTTAGTAACACCCTTTCATTTACCATGACCTCTCCTCTTTCGGTATCCTCTAAATTTGATGACTATGCATCCTCATCCACATGAGAAACCATTTCTTGACCATCAGCTCTCCTATCTATCCTTCCTTGGCATTGAGGGCACTCAAAGGCATGATGACCTTCTTCATTTGAATGAAAATAGGTACCATAAAATCCTCCTATATCTAAACCTTGTCCATTTCCTCTACCTCTTCCTCTCTAGTCTCCAAAGTTTTGATCACGAAAGCAGTTGAAACCCTCATTCCTATGGTTTTGGCTAGTACCCACATCTTCATTTTTCTTCTAGTTCTCATTTTGGCCTCCAAATGACCTGCCTGACCTCTTCCTCCCTAACCACATCCTCATTTCCTTCCATTAAACCTTTTTGTTTTAGCTTCCCCTCAACTCTCAGGGAAAATTGGTATGCCTCTTCAATGCTAGTCATTCTAGCCAGACTTAACTCTTGAATGCTAGGTCTTAACCCACTAAGGTAATGGGTAACCTTATCCTTGTTTTATTTTGCATGCCCTACCCTAATAAAAACTCAGTAAAATTCCTCTATATATTCTTGGATAGATTTTCCTGCTTGCTTTAACCCTTGCATTTTCTTGAACAAATCAAGCTCGTAATCAATAGGAATGAACTACTTCTTTAGTTTGTCCACCATGTGATGCCATCCTGTGATTTTCTGCTTTCCTCTTCTATTTATTTCTAGTTGAATCTCTTGCTACTAGATTTTGGCATGACCTTTCATTTTGGCCTTCAAAAACTTAACCATATCTAGGTCCCTGATATTCTCATACTCAAAATATTCTTCTAGTTCATTGATCTAGTCACTCAACTCATCTGGGTTTACATTTCCCAAAAACATACCCACTTCAATTTTAGGTATTTTTCCAAGCTTAGAAATGACCCTAAAAAGCTTCTCCTTTGCCTGGTTTAGGAATTTCTCATTTCCTTCCCCTTCCTATCCAATATTTTCTTCTTCTTCTTCCCCACTTTCATTGCCTACTACAACATTCATTCCTCTACGGATCTTCTCCTGCAATGCTTAGACTTTTCTTTGGAGGGCTCTAACCTTAGGAGTAAAAACTTTGACCTTTCCACCACATTCCCTTCATGGAGGTATGTTCTCACTATATTAAACCCACAACCACATGGCCTTGGTGCAAACTGCCTTAGAGCTAGCACTCTGTCTACACACTCAAGAAAACCTGCTCTGATACCACTTAATGGGGACATGACCCAAGACCAGAATGAACACAACAGGAAAAGGGAAATATTATTATCAATAAAAAAATTTCTACTACATTTAGTACAAATAAAATAGACCCAAAGACATGACTTATGTGCTTACAATAGTCTAATTTTGAAGAAAATCCTCCTCACAGTACCTTCTCCCAAACTCCACCAAGAACTACCTTTAATATGCCAAAAATGTTCTTAATGAAATGCCAATTAGGTTTAGGGTTAGGAATAAATTCTAGAATATTCCATTTGGCATCCACTAAAAAAATAAAAGGTTCTAGAAATCATTTTAGAAGTCGGTGTAAAATTAGAAGAATCCATAAATGGTAGTCCAAATTCTGGGAGGCATAACTTTTGATCTGGGACTTTGATTGATGAATTGTTTACATTTTTGGAAACCTCTTGAAGTGCTCTATAGCCTTATGGATCAATTTTCTTATCCCCCATTTTTCAAGCCTGTAGGAGGCTATTTAGTGCCTCAACTCTAACTTTGAAGTGCTCTTAGGAGGTCTTTAGGCAACTTGAAACTACAATAACTTTCTAACCATAAAGACTTTTTACTTGATTCTTTTTCTAGAGTGCTTTAAATTACAATTATACTCATCCCTCCAACTTAAACCTTCTAACTCATCATAATTATGGCTCAATTAAAAAATAACCCATTTTTTTGTATTGGCACATATCTCAAGGTGCTCAAAAAATCTAACCCAAAAAATCAATAGTGGAACTACGAGAGTTGGAACCTTTATTTGACCCAAATGGGTATCCAAAAACAAAAACAAATTAAATGAAAACTATCTCTACAAATATTTTTGGGTGATACAGGATTACCCTTACACGAGTGGATTCTCTTGCATCAGAGGATCAAGTAATCAAGCCAAAACTAAGATCTGAATCAGCAAAGTTAGTTGCATTAGCAATCAAGTCAAGTTATTTCTACTCTCTAATAATTTTAGTAGTGAATCAAATCACCTAATAGAGTTATCCTAACAACTATTCAACAAATCCTATAATAAGGTGGCATTTCTATATTGAAGTGTCTAAAGACCTCTAACAAGGCAACTAATAATAGGATGAATTAAATCATCTAATAGGGTCACACCTAATAGTGTATTTTCTAACCTTTAATAGGGTTGGTTTCTAATAGTGCACAGTTTAGAAGAGTGAAAACAATAACTAGTTCCAATTTTGGTTTTCCCAAATTGGGTTTCCACATTAAACCTTGGTGTCTCTTATGTTCATGTTATTTCATTTATGTTTTTGCAGCTAATTTAATAAAGGACAATAACATTAATATCTTAAGATCTAATTATCTTTGTGTTAACCGAGTGATTCTTTATATTCAGTATTAATTGTGAGTTATAGCAAAATATTCAATGTTAACTAAGTTACAATGAGATTTGGTTTTATATTTGTGTTCACATCTTAAAAGGGACTTCAATTTTTTCTTTTAGTAACTAATTCACCCCTCCCATCTTAGTTACTCATTTCCATTTCCAATAATTATAGAGTGCAAAATTGAATATGTTCAATTTGAGAATGAAAATGTAGCAAGTGAGAATGAAAATGCAAGGATTGAAATAAAAAAAGTGGAGAATAAAATGGAATGAATATGTATGTATTAAAAATGTTATTTTTGCACAAGAACCCTACATATTTCTTAATTCTAACAAAAATGAATCTCCCTCTAGAACACCAAAATGGTTAATTAAAATTGATGAAACCATAATGAGAAAAATTCAAAGGGAAGAGATCACAAAGAATCATTTGGTTGTGGGCTTCAAAACTTTATGATCATATTGTTTTCAACAAGATGTTGGTGAAGAATATGAAAATGGAGATAAATACCATTATTGTGGAAATTTTTTTTAGTTCTCTGAATATATATCAAAAAAAGGAAGGGAGAAGGAAAATAGAGCTTCTTTAAGGGTTACTATAACCTCCTTAGTACGACATCATTTGAGAAAGGGTAGATTTATTCAAAAAAATTGTAATGACTTGAACATAAATTATAGTAGTTTGAAAAGTAGGCATGGAAGAAGAGAGAAAATTGATGATCCTCTTCAAAATAATACATGGAAATGTGGTGGGATACTTCCACATTTTGATAACAAGCTATCCAATCATGTGAAGCAAGATATTGCATAATTTTGGCACTCTAGCTCAAGAGTCTCACAAAATGTGAAGGATTTGTTGAAGTTGAGAATTGGCCATATAGACCAAAACATTATTTGGAGTTAAGTCAAACAATTTTGTGAGAGTGATCAAATATATTGTAAATCACAAATGGCTCTTAAATCAATAAATCTTTATTTAATGTGCCCCTTAAGATTTGAAATACATATAATTGTAAATATCATATCAAATTTTATATACATTGTTAACTATTACACTTTATCTATTCTACTTTGCAAACTAATATAATTTTTGAAATTTTTATTGCTAGTGGGCTTCCAAAATAATCAAGAGAGTTACTGGATCAATTGTTATGTCCTAGAGAGGGTGGTTGTTTCTTTTATAGAAAGAATTTCTAAAATGAGAAGTTTTCTCAATGTAGTGGTTTATGAAAACTTATGATGTATTTTTTATGAGGGGTGCAAAGAAGATCTTGGAAAGAAAATAGTTTCAAAAAAGGAATATAAAATAGTGAAATATGCATTGAAGAGAGGAGGTGAAGGTTCTAGATGTGAGTTGGTTCCAAAAGAAATGCATGTGTGCATAATTTTATTTAAGATTTCAAGGAAATTATTTTCTACAAGTATGGAAGACATAGTCATAGGTCTCAATAGTTGGATCAACAATATTGAAAGTATAAGGACACTTTTTGTATTGGAACCATTATATCAATTGTTGACTTTGCTAAGAACTACATATTGTAGCCTCAAATGAGATACAATCTCATAATTACAATTCCATTCAAATTGTTATTTTTGTTCACATTACATATAGATCCATGCCCCTAATATTATAGACAATAAATAAACAATCATTAGAGAGTACCATTTTAATATGAGAGATGATATATATCACTCTGATGACTTTGTCCAACATTATTTCGAGATTAATTTTGAGTTCTTGAAAGAAAAAGAAATTATTATCAATAGGCATCTCATTTTGTCAGATAACTACACACATTATTTTAAGAATTATTGTATGTTTTCTTAGTTGTGTATAATGAATGTAGACAAGGTGATGCCTCATATTTAATTTTTTTTTGAGTTTAGGCATGGGAAAAAGGAGTATGATGGAGAGGGGGCATGTATGAAGGGACTTCTAGTTAAGGAGAAAATGAAGACTATAGTTGACAAACTTCTTGGTTCTCATAGGATAGTTGATTGTTATACATCTGTATTATCATAAAGGAGACTATTGATTCAATCCTACACATGTTCTTTTTTTTGGGTGAGGAGGAATCCTTAGGTGATAGGTTAGATTGCATTGTAATGAGATATTCATCAAAGATGCATTCATTTGATAGCTATGATTATAGTACATGGACCATTTGGACATGAGAACTAGATTTCTTTTGTTTAAGTTATTTTTAGTGTTATAGCGATCATTGTGAGTCAAATTATTGGCTTGAAACATGGATTCCACATTATCTTAATCCACTATCTCTTATGCCTTCTATCAGAAATGATGACATGGAAAATTTAGTTGAGTATGAGCATCTATCAAATCTTCTTTATCTAGGACATGTCTTTGCATTGGTTATGTTGTAGGAGAATGATGAGAAATCCAATTATTCATTAGCATGTTGTGTAATCTAGGTAAACAAAAGTTCACACAACTGATGTAACATGATGATGGATTCATAAACCCTATGTCAATTTTTTTTATATAACATGGCTATGGATATAAATGATTACAAAGAATAAATTTCCTATAATCAAAGACTATGACAAACACAAAACTATTATCATGTATTCAAACCTCATTATAGAAGACAATTTGTCAAGTTTATGAAGCATCAAGGAAGATTAAAAACAAAATAACTTTTTACTATTAGTAATAGTGATCATGCTTTATTAGAGACCCTTAAGTACAAAGATTACCATTTAGGAACACTTCAGTATCTAATAATAATTTACAACAAGGTTACATATGTTCATTCTACACTTAAAAATCAATCTGGGAGTTCACTTAATCAATTCCTATGATGACCCTTCATTTAAATTCCTATATTATTTAAGTCTAGTCAGATATGCATATCAAAGATAGCTAATATTCAGGCACACTTGAGTGGTGAAAATGAATTAATGGTAAAGTCAAGTATGAATTGTCCCCTTATGCTCTTTCTTTAATTTACTTTTTATATATATAATGATTAGGTGAATTTTTTTTTTCCAATTAACTTATCTTATTGGTGTGCCTCACAAATGCATAGATTACAAATAACATATGATAATCCTTTACCCTAGTCTAAACTCTCTCTCTCTCTCTCTCTTCTCTCTCTCTCTCTCTCTCTCTCTCTCTCTCTCTCTCTCTCTCTCTCTCTCTCTCTCTCTCTCTCTCCTCTCTCTCTCTCTCTCTCCCCTCCCTCCCTCCCTCTCTCCTCTATATATATATATAGACACACATGGGACACATACCCCCCCCCCCACACACACACACACACACACACACACTTGTTATTATTCCTATAATACTAGTCATTTATATGCTATTGGATTATAGGTGCCATCAAGAGTAGAAATGCATGGAGATGGAATTTTTTTTAAGAGGAAAATGAAGACAATTCTATGCTAGTTTTGACTCTAAGGTTCTTTATAGTTGTGTATCGAGGGTTATTTCAAGTACTAATATATTTTTATATAATATGGTTCTATCAATTATATATAATTTATTTTTATGATAGAACTTGATTATGCACAAAGATGTATATTTTGTTCCATCTACACATTACAATGTACAACAAAGATCTACTCTTAATTCTATCATTCAATTGTAGTAATGATGAAACACTTGAAAAAATCCAAATATGAACTTGTTGATTTAATATATTTTGGCACAAGGTTCTCTAATGTGTTTGATTTAAATAAATTTCAATTGTAAATTCATATGGTCACCTATGTAATCATCTTGTCTATTAGTCCCCATTGGTCAAAGGTCAATAAAAGTGGTTAATCAAATAACATGGGGGGAGAATAAAATGATGAATTTAGTTCATTTAATTAATATTGGTCATGTTTACAAAGTCAAAAGTGTTATTGACAAAATAGTTTCATAAATTAGAATTATTACAAAAACTTATAAATTAGACCTAAATCATTCATCATTGAATTGATTTGTTAGTCCCATTAGATCCAAATGGTCAAGAGAACGCTAGTGAAAACCATGTCTTGGCAAAAATGAACCTTGAGTGTTCACAACCACCATGCATATTTGTGTCCCTCGTGTAGGAGCAATCTAGGTTTAAGTCTAGTCTTGCATCAACTAGAAATTTTTCAATTTTCTTGTTTGAGTGTGGGTTGTCTTAATGTAGAGTTGTTGTTTGTGGAGGCTTTATACTTAGTAAGTCAGTCATACAAGCTTGGAATATCCTAATTTTAGAGGTGGAGGTTCATCTTAGTCATATTACCCAGCTCATTCCATATCATAAGTATCAATGGAGTTATCATGGATTTTTGATATAAATTTTTGTGCAACAACTTTGGGATTAGTTTTGAAGGCCTAAACTTGTTCAGATGAGGCCCATAAACTCAATTGATGTGTGCTTGCACAAATCTAAGCATGAAGATCAAAAGCTAAGGATTTGAAAAAGTATAACTATAATAGACAATCAAAGCGATAGTTCACAAGTTATTGCCTTCAAATATGGGCTGGCCAAAACATCCCAAAAAAATTTCAAAGGTTTATTTGGATGAATTTATATATAAAATTAGATTTAGTTGGTCTCAAGGGTTAGGGTTTAATGTCTACAAACTTCCTAAGTAGTGTAAAAAATGCCTATTTAATAAATGCACATAGACTGTCTAGGATAGCTTTGGGTGATAGTTTACACCTTTGTGTTGTAAATTATTATAAGGAAGGCACCAATGTAGGTTTTCCTATTGTATTTCAAAATTCTATAATTTTTCACTTTTAGTGATAATAAGAAGCCCATTTTTGTTTCTCTCCAATTGTTGTCATTTCTTTTTGTGTAATGTGTTTGTAATTTTAAGGGGTCACCCTTAATCAAGTGATATTAGAGTAGGATTTTTTTAGTGTGTAAATAGATTGCCAATTTTGAGGTAGTTTCACCAAGACCATGGTTTGGTTTATGAGGGTAGAAAGATCACCAAAATTGAGGCATTTTGCACTAGGGTTTCAACAAAAGTGTGAAGATGACCCAAAAAGAGAGTGTGGTGAGAGAGTCATAGGTGTTAGAGCTAAGGGTTTTAGAGTCCTCCAAAGGAAAATTAAAGGATTCTAAAAAAAAATGTATAAAGGAATGAATCTTTATGTAGGAGATGATAAAAATGAGGATGAAAGAAAAGCAAAAGGAAATGTTGATCAAATAGTATTAGATGAAGTTCTTAACCCAGAGGAGGAAAATATTTTTAAGTCTATTTCCAAGATTGGAAAAAAAACCTAAGTTTAATGTTCCCACTTTTTTGAGAAATCTTAAGTTAGAGGAATTGATTGATTGGATCAATGAATTGGAAGAGTATTTTGAATATGAAGATATTGAAGATCTAGATATGGTCAATTTTTGAAGGACCACATAAAGACTTGGCAACAACAAATTTAGCTAGAGAAAAATATAAGAGAAAAGAAAAAATCACCAGATGGAATCAAATGATAGCTAAAATGAAGGGATAATTCATTCTTGTGGATTATGAGCTTGATCTACTAAAGAAGATGAGAGGGTTGATGCAAGTGGGAAGTTCTATTCAGGAGTATACATAAGAACTCTACAAGCTTCTCATCAAAATGGGCCACATAGAAGTCAACAAGGAGAAAGTTTCCTATTATCTTAATTGGTTGAGGTGAAGAATTTAGGAGGAGCCAATCCTTGTTTGAATGACCAATATTAAGGAGGTGCACTAGTTTCCCCTAAGAGTAGAGGAGAAATTGAGAAAGAAATATAATAACACAAATAATGAAAGAGGTCATGATGGAAGATATAGAGGAGTTTCTTGTGGAGGCTTAAATGATGATCATAGGAACAATAATGAGGCCAAAATTAGTAGTTAGAAATAAAGGGGAAACAAATTCAATTGTTTAATTTCCATGAAAATAATAATAGAGATCAAAATGGAAGAAGAATAGAGTGGCATAGAGAATTTGACTATTCTTGATGGCAAGGAAGGAATAATAAAATAACTAAAGGCTACGCAAAAGTTACACATGTTGATGAAGATACCATATTATCACATTTTGAAGATGTTGAAAGTGGAGAAGCTCTAGTTAATAAAAGAGTCTTGTTGAGTGGTGAGAATGAACCTGATCAAAGAAGGAGTTTGTTTTGCACAAGGTAAAAAATTGAAGATAAGTGTTTTGATGTGATCACTGATGGTGGACGTACTAAAAATATGGCATTAGAAATGATGGTCACAAAGCTAAAGATGAAGACATAGAAAAAAACGTCCATAATGTATTTCGTACGTGCAAGGTGACCACAAAATTCTTGGTGAAGTTCAAGATTGTAAGCTACTAGGATGAGGTGTTTTGAGATATCATATCTATGGACATAGAACATATATTCCTAGGCAAGCCATGGCAATTTGAAAAATATTGTTGTAAATGATGGGAGTGTGAATACCTACACTTTGACAAATAAAAAAATTAATTTTTTTATGAAACAATTACTTGTTCAATTAAGGTCAACATCCTAGATGTTTACTCTAACTTGGAAAAGTGAATTGTGGTCTTAGCCAATAGTAATTTGTATAAAGGCATGGTATTTATGTAAAGGAATTATTTTGATAAGAAATGTACATTCTTGGTATAGTATGTAAGCAAAATGCAAATGTGAATTACAAATTGAAACTATATGTGAAAGTGATATATGCAAAGTTTTGTATGAGCTATTTGTTGATTCGAGATTGAGATGAAGATCAGAGATCAGTCAAGGTAAGAAAATAATAGTAAACTACTTGATTGAGCAATGAGCTCTTCTTGTAGTTGAAATTTCATGTTTAGGTAGTGGGCTCTTCTTACATTGTACTACAACTCCTAACAGGGTCAAAATCTCCTAATAGGGATTCAAGGTCTCTTAACACAGACTTCTGTTATACTAAATTTTCTCATTGAATTCTAATAGAGTCCATCCTCTAAAAAGGAACATATATATCAATATATTATCTAGTGGGTATCATCCCCATAGAGGGTTTTTCCTTGACCAAGGTTTCCCTAATTAACAAAATATGGTCTTACGAGTTATCTTTGTGCATTGGTATTGTTATTGTTCAACATTACTTTGTTGCCTTGTTATGCATAGTTTAAAGTAAGTAATAATATCCAGTTGGTGACTAAATTTTGTAGATTACTAATTCACATCCCCCCTCCCCCCCCCCCCCCCCCCCCCACTCTCAGAAATCCCTATTTCTAACAATCAGTATCAAAGAACAATTACTTTGAAGAGGCTTAATAACTTAACTAAGACCCCTATGGATATGGAATAGTTGATGAAGAACCTTTAAGAAGCTCTTGAACAAATTGATTTTTTTATTGAAGAAAGAGATAAGCTAAAGGATAGATATGAAGACTCTAAAGTATACATTGGTCAGTTGAAGGAAAATATTGAACATCTAAAATCCATGTATGAATCTACTAAATCTAGAACTAATGATTATGACTATTCAAAATTAAAGACAAAGTAGAAGATCTTGAAGGATGAGTTGAAGATTACAATTCTAAAGTTGACTTTGAGAAATGATCCTATAAAAATTGAATGTGATTTGAAGACTCAAAATACAAATATGAGAGCAAGTCTAGGAAAGAAAACATCTAAATTTGAAACATTGAAAGAAGATCATGAAGAACTCCTTAAGTATAATACTATTGTGAAAGGTGAATTGACAGAATGCAAACAAGCTTGACAAGCTTTAATCGAGCAAAGAAAAGATTAATGATTCAATTACTATATAGAGACCTTCTTATGATAAGATTGGTCTTGGCTATCTAATTAATATGTCTGTGAAGAAACCTAAGATTAGATCAGATTTGAAAGAAAAAGACAAACTTAATAATAAGATTGAATCTAGACAATCTTCTGAGAAACCTAAAGAAGTTGAGAAAGACAAGGAAACTGAAATATTGGATTAACCAAAGCAAGTTGAAACTCGTAAGGCAACACGATATGAATTTTGAGGTAAGTGTTATTTATATAATGAAATAGGTCATATGAAAAGGGATTATACTAATAAGTTATTCAATCATGTTAGGGACTTTTATTGTCATAATTCTCATGGTATGGGTCATAATGTAATTGATTGTAGAAAACCTAAGTATGATAATGATAGGAGAAATAGTAGAATGTCTAGATATACTAACCCTATAGATCTAATGAAAGGACATTGAGAGAAGGAAGATATTATGAAGCTAGAAGACATATTGTGTGTTATAAGTGTAACAACTTAGGACACATTACTCAAAATTGTCATGCACCTAATGATCAGTAAAATCCTAGAAGCGAAGCACCTATTGGACAGTTATGCAACAATTTTAGACACACAAGAAAGTACTACATAATCTTAAAAAACTTTAGAGATGAAAGGAAAAATGAAAGAAACTTTGGGAATAGAAGGAATAATAGAAGGAACTTTGAAACAAGAAAATACAATGAAGAACAAAGAAACATTGTGAGTGAACTTCAAGAAGAACTTAATGAATCATTCGTAAAAGGAACACATATTTCAAAACAAAAGTTAGATGATGATGATACAGGATGATCAAAGTCATTCATTGAGTTTGATTCAATTAAGTTGAATTAAGCTTATTCATAGCATCATAATTTGAGAACTTTAGCCAGAGATCAAATTAATGGTAGTGAAGTTGGGAAAAGGTGTCTCTTTTTATGTTTAAATGGTACTTAAGCTCTCTTGTAATTTGGAGCTCATCTAACAAAGTTATGATGGAATTCAAAGTTACTAGTATTATAGTAAAGGCTAATTTTGTAACAGAAGAAGAAAATTAAGATTTTTTCAGAGAATTTCGTGATGCAAAGTCATGAGAATATTTTTCATGATGGAAGGAGGCTATAGTAAACCTCAAGTGAGATTAAAAGATTAGATAGATGATTAGAAGTAGCTAACTAGTTGTAGAACAAAAGAATCTTTTTCATATTTGTGAAGTATGTAATTAATGCAAGTTCAAGTTGAGGGCTAAATGGAATAGAAATTTGATTTTAATTCATTACAAACACATTCAAAGCAGAGAGCATTCAAAAATGACTTGTTATAGAAATTTTGAAGCAAACCCTATTTTCAGAAAGAGGTATTTTATCATTTTTTTACAAATTACCTTGGTAAAAATTCATGTTGATAAAGATCATGGATATGTCATTAGTACACTGTGTTGAGAATGAGGATAGGCCTAAGTTTAATGATTGTTTCTATAAAACCTAATGAAGGAAACCCTAACTCTGCATTGTCTATCACTCTAAACAATGTAGTTTACCTTGAAGACATAGAAAATATTTGAATTGTAAGTTTGAGTCAACTGGCAGTGAATATATGAATAAGGATATGGAACTAGTCTTTAACCTTGACATGAATATGAAGCCTAGATTTGAAAATTTAAAGGAATTTGACTTGTTTAAGTATCATTTCTACTATGATCTAGATATAGATGAATGGACTCAAATCATATTGTATAGGATACATGATGGAAATTTGTGGATGTAAGATAATGTAGTAGACATTTTTGCCAACCTTATTCATGAAGTAACTATTCTTAGAAAATAAGGTAGTGTAACCATAAGTGAGAAGATGGTTTAAAAGGAAGTGGAAAGTTACACTAAGGCAGTAGACAATGGGATGACCATGGTAATCAGCTCCATCAAGCAAGATGATGTGAGATTTCTTAGTAAACTTTTCGCTTATTCAATTTTTTCAAGTTCTAAGATTGATGAACATTCATCAAGATTCATATATACATCTTATAAGATATGTGTTGAGAAAGAGCAATTAAATTTAAGTGAAATACTGAGAATGCAACTCTTAGAAAACCTTGAAAAGATTAAGAGGACAAACAATGGTGTGTTTAGATTCCAATCATTGATAAATCACATATTCTTCCATGTAGTAAAGAGATTTCCCTACTTGTTAGTCACAAACATAATGAGTAGTGACATATGCACTATGGATAAGATCATGTAGGTATGCAAAAGGCACCCTATAGATTAGATATTGGATAATGGAAGCCTAGTTATGAGGACTTTTCAAAATGAGATGAAACAAAGATTTAGGACTTCACCTAAAACTATGGATAGATTCATGGATAGATTCATGGAAGACATTTATATATTAGTTGATATAGATCACACTTATATTTAAGTAGTGGAACCTCAGGAGATATTTTTGGATCCCTTCAGCGATGAGTTGAATGATGATATTGTAGTTTGTTACATTGATTTTTTGTTGAATTTAGAGAAAGATAAAGTTGAATATAGATTTGGCACATACAATTAGGTTAGATAGCATGCTCATCAAGCAACCTTGGAGAAGGAATCACATAAAGAAGTTGAATCAATAATGAAGAATATGCTATCAAGGCTGGAATGACAAAGAGTGAATCTAAGGCCATGAGACAAACAATGAAGCAAGGTGTATTGAACATACAACTCTTGTAAGTATCAATTGATGAAACATCTTCAGATCAAAGCATACCATATGTAGTAGTGTTTGATGCTCAACCAAGTGAGTAGAAAATAAAACTAGAGAGATTAGTGGAAGCAATATATTCAAAGACTAAGAGAGTCAAACAACTAACTACAGGACCTAGTAGGAGGTAGAAAACATTGTTGATAATTGAGTCAAGTGATGAAGAAGATGGGGAACATGAAACTAAACATGTAGAAAAGGTGATTCCACTTAAGCAAGCAACAGGAAAAACTCAACAACCTTGGAATCCAAAGATTAAGAAGATTAACACAATGATTTCCAATGAGGGAAACTTTGTTCAGATGAACAAGTTTTATGACTTATATAATAATTTTGAGAAGGATCATATTGATATATCTACAGTAAGATAAATCATAGAAAATGATCTAAGTGTGAAAGATATTGAAGGATTAGTGAACAAGAAAGTCTATGAGAGAATTATAGATAAAAGGACTACTATAAGAGAAAAAGACCTTGAACTTCAGAAGTCTATGCTAAGGACTATCTGCAAGATTGATGATGAAGGTAAAATAAAAGGATTGTTGAATAACCTCACACCATACTTAAGAAATAAGTTGAGACCATTTCTATTCATGGTTGATGAAAAGGATAAGATAAGAAAGGAGACTATGAAAAATATCAATAAGATGTTGATAGAATCACAGACATCATCTCCTCCAACTCCTAGAACCTTAAAAGTGTCAGTAAGTGGTGACACTATGCAAAATGAACAAACCAATATTACAATTAACATTGATGATACTAATCCATTTGGTGGTTCAAAACCAAATGTACTTGACACTAAAGATATTGAGGATAAGTTGAGGAAAATTAAGGAAGAAAAGAAACTACTATAAGTAGAAAATAAGAAGATAGAAGAAGCCAAGAAATAATTGCTTGAGGAAGAAAGGAAAAGAAAGGAAGATGAAGATAAAAGAAGGATTAAAAAAGAAGAAATGAAAATGAAAATAGAGGATGAAGAGAAGAAAATATTAGAAGAGAAGAGAGAAAGAGAGGAAAATGAAAGAAAGAAGAGGAAGAGAGAAGAACTAAAGAAGCAACAAAGAAACAGAGGGAGGATGAGACTAAACTATCTAGTTCATCTACTCCGATCTCTCTTGCTATTTTGGGTATTGATGATGATGATCAAATAGATATGATCTCATCCCTATCAAAACTCATACAGAAGAACAAAACTATGAAAATTTTATAGAAAGCTAAAATGGAAATAACAAATAGACTACACAACACTTTGACAATACATCATACGAAATCAAATCCCAAATAGAGAGCACAAGTAGTGCTAAAGTCTTTTGATGAAGAGTTCACAAATCTATTGAATGTTGTAGAGGCAAAGGCTCAAATTTCACATGATGCTAACTTGTTTGCACTATCTACTAGAATATCAAGAGTGACTTAGTTAATCTTGATACATGTATAAAAGAACTTTAGAAATGTTAGTAGGAAGGAAAAACTTTGTATATTAAGTGTACCTTATCATACAAGCTGACTAAAGACTTAGAAAATCATATAGAGATAAAGATGAATGAGCTAAAGGCTTTATCTAGCCAAATTCAACATCCATCTAGAAAAGTTGATTATTTTGAGAGTCGAGTTGCCAGTACTTATAGTGACATCAGGAAACTAGAACTTTAGAAAGAGCATATTTTGAAGATAATGTCTAATTTTAGAGAATCCATAGCTCTAAAGTTATCTTTTTGTGAGAAGAAACTAGAGGAATGTGGCAAGGCCAAGGACACATATTCAAACTTTTTGTATTCAGATATCAATGTAGTTGAGACTGCATCATATTCTTTATGTGCGATTCTCACTTCAATTGAATCTACCAAAGAGACATGGAACAAAGATATGGAAAATCTAAAGACTATTTTTCATGATTGTATGAAGATTATTTCAGCATAAAGAAGGACATCAATTTTGATAGTTTTTGGATAGTATCTTGACATTTTGACCTTTGTCATTGATGTCAAAGGGGAGAGAGATGTGCAAATTGTATACATGACAAAAGTAGAGATTTTTGGAAAAGATACAAAGGAGAGGGGTATGTGCACCAAGTTGTGGTGCTAAAAAAATGACACCTAAAAAATTTTCGTGTTGAAAAGCACGTATGCACTCTTTAATTTTTTTTTAAATTTATAAATGGGCTGCAAACCTGTGACCCATTTGATTTTGCTTGCATTTTCTCCTCACAGTGTGCACATGAATTGAAGAAATTGAAGAATTTTTTCACCCGCCTCCTCAAAATGCCTTCTTGTTGTCGAAGTTTAGGATCAAGATCACGTCGTATGTTTTCTACTCTTGTTTTTGCATTGTTTTGTAAGTTTTTACATTGTTTTGTAGGTTTTTTTCAAATTTTCTTTAAATTTATTTATTTATTTAGATTATAATTGGTTTCTTATCAAAAAATGTGAATAATGAACTACCAAATCCCCAACTAGATCAACAAAATAAAAATAAAAACCCTCTACAAGATCCAAATCAAAACCCTCTACAAGATGAAAATAAAAGCCCTCCACAACAAGAGCAAGAAAATCTAGAACTTACACCGATTGGAAGACCTCCTCCTAGCACCCAAAACAACATAATGAATGAAATAGAAAGAGGGAAAAATAAATTAGAAGCACTCATTGGTATCTTGAAAGCTTGTGGACAAATCAATCTAATGAGATCACAATTGGCATCCTCCCTCAAGTCCATTATGACCCATGTAGCTTCTTTTAGTGGTTAGTTGGATATTTGGCATGTTAAGAGGGATTTACAAAGAATATATTATGCAAAAAAATTTATCATATCAAGAGGTAAAAAAAAAAAGAAATAGCAAAAGGTAGCATTTGTGCATTGTTTAAAAAGCCTGGAGAACAAGATACTGCTAAACATAAAACTAAAAGGTTCCCCATCTATTGGTGCATACATGATGGTATTAGAAATAAATTTTAGGATATATGGTGGATGGTCTTTGATGTCCCTCCCTACAATAATCATGAGGTTCTAATGTATTTCTTAAAGATATTGTATTGTGAATTTTTTCTTGGGGAGATTCCCAATTATTTGATATATTAGAATCTCATGGTAGAGGTGGGGGATCATCACTTGAGAGGCTGAGGGCACGTCATGACCCTAATTTAGTTAAGGCACTTGTTGTTAAGCCACACAATGAGCATGCAATTATTCCTTCAGTTGTGAAGGAACATGTAAAGACCAGTACTCTAGAGATTATTAATGCTTTGACATAGACCCTCATTCATTGCATGAATCCATTAGTTGAGGAGGAGCCTTCTGTGCATTGCGGTCACATGTGCACATCATGTGGATCCTTGTGCACATTTGGTAGCCATGTTGGAGATACTATGGATGATGGGATAGTCACTGATGAGTTCTTAAGTGACACATTTGGCATTGACACACAGGTAAATTTCAATTATAATAAACTAATTTGATCACTTTTGTACATATAAGTAATAACTAATTAAATAGCATGTATTGACATTGTTCAAAATTCAGAGTAAGAGTGTTGTTGGCCCTAGTATAGATTCTCCAACCCCATTTTTTGTCTTTTCAATGAGTCGAGAGGTATTTATCAATTTAATCATTCAAATTAATACATATATTTTTTAATTAATCATATGAAGGATTGACAAAAAATTATGCATGTGCATGAGTTCTCTACTGGACCATCGACATTCAAAAGGGACTCTGAGCCTAAGCATGATACGATCTTCATAGAGGTACATTTGTTTCATGTTAATTTAATTCATTTGATTATATGTGTTTCATGTTTCATGTTACATGTAAATTGTATTATATGACATTCGGTTGTTGATGTTTGAGACTACTCCTCATCTTCACCAGTCCATCGATCGTGGAATTACTACAGTGATGGCTAGTTCAGAGACATAGACTAAGGTGTGAAAGAATTTTCTTGGTTTTAGTTTTTGTTTATAATAGTTAGTGCCAAAATTTCTAATGTTATTTATAAGTAATTATATTGATTGAATTTTTGTAGGACCTTGTTACTCTTGATCATCCACGAGCCTTTGAGGTGGACATATAGAGTGACTATTTGATGGTGGTAAGAAAATAATTAATTTTGTGTGCACATATATTTTATTTCAATGTATTTAATAATTATTGATTCATATCTACTTTCTTTTCATCAGCTTGAGTTAGAGAAGAGCCTAAATAAGAGGACAAGTGAGTGTGCAAGAATGACCCCATCATCCCCATCATCTCCCTCCACATGATAATCAAAGACCTCTAGGGATTTTTTTCTTCCCCTCATGAGAATGAGAAGATATAGTTGATAGACACACATGTATAGGCATTAGTGGACATATATGTTGGATTTTATGTTAGTGGACATATTTGATATACATTTGATGTATATATGACATTTTATATTTGATGCATGACATTATTAGACTTATGATATGTGTTGGTGTAAATAAATATTTACTTATTACACTTACTTAAGTTTACTTAGGCTAATGTATTATATTAATATTTATTTATTAGTCACCTAGGAGTATGTGCACTCTTTTAAGTTGTCACGATGACATCATAGGAGTCCGCACCTCTTTTAAGCACATGTTGTCTACACCACTGATTTGAATGCTACACCACTATAGGCTTATCCTCACATGTTGTCTACACCACTATAGGCTTATTTTTGTGCTTAATGAAGGATAACCCATATCTGGTGGACATGTGGTTGGTTGTATGACTTATCATGATGTTGAATTCTATGCATTCTAGAAGCTCTCCTAAGGCCTTTATATACAGGCACTCCTAGTGTACTCTCAAGTTGGCTAAGCTGGCATATGGAATGAATATCATCATTCTGATCATACTCTCTTTATTTTGGTCTACTAGGTGCTTGTGTTGAGTTCTTTAGTTCTTGGGTGAATTCTAGCCTAAGCCAAATTCTTACAATATGTTTGTTCATGTATGACATTATTGGTTATCATAATATATTATATGCTCATTCATGTATAACATTATTGGTTATCATAATA
Source organism: Cupressus sempervirens (assembly GCA_028749045.1). Taxonomy (NCBI): domain Eukaryota; kingdom Viridiplantae; phylum Streptophyta; class Pinopsida; order Cupressales; family Cupressaceae; genus Cupressus; species Cupressus sempervirens. Next base: position 226,190,113 of record CM053785.1, on the reverse strand, counting down.
TATTATATGTTTTTTCACGTATGAAATTATTGGTTATCATGATATTTATCTTTTTTTCCTTCTTTATGTTTTAAGTACATCTCGTGTATTTCATTTCAATGTAAATTGCATCCAAGATGATGTAGAATGCTCACACCAAAAGCTAGTATATTCTCAACAAGAACATTTTTAAGGCAAACTACCTTCCCCACCTTTGTAAGTTTCTTCAAAGACTCTTTCCAACTTGGTTACAACATTGAACAAACTTATACCCAACTTCACAAAACTACTTGATCACTTTCCATATTCAACACTTGGGAAGCAATAAGGGAAAAATGAGAAAATTTGATACATGGATTAATCAACTTCTTGCTTCAAAATAACATCTTAGAGACTTCAAGGAACACCTAATAACTATCTCAAAAATTTCAATTTGTCATCTATTCCATCCTTCCAAGAGATTCTTCAACATCCTATGAGTGAAAAAAATCTTCCAACAACCTATGACTATTTTTTGTTTCCAACAACATGTAATTTGCTAATTTTCAAATAACTCTTCACAAAGGGAAGTGATTATGTTTCAAACCCATGAAATGGCTATTAAGAAAAACAAGAAGATCCTTAACATTTTCCACTAACTCCATTTAGTGATAACATGTAGCTAAAGTGGTGTTTCATTTTGACAAAGTATGATTTTGTTGTTCCAAATAGGAAGCAATGATATTTGACAATAACTCAATGATCCTATATACAAGTTTAACATCAACAATGATTCCTTGCCATATAAAAATCCTTAATAATCACCAACACCTTATGCCTCCTCTAAATTCATAGTGGTTATTCTCATCATTTGACATCCATTTCAGCCTATTGCAAGTTAGTTTGATTGGTTACAAGGTTAATTTTAAGGTTTTTCAAAAAATTGCTAAAATTGCCAAAAAGTTGTCAACAACTTTTATTGCAAATGCAATTTTTGCACTACTCTTTCTAAAACTTAACCATTGGTTTTTGGTAGTACATAGGACCTATATAAGGTGTAATGACTCTCAAAACACTTATTAACTTATTTTAAAAAACAACAAACAAAGAAAAATCATTAAGACTAAGGCAACTTGGGTTTATAGGTGACCTCAAGTTCCTTGACCTTACAAACAAGGATTACCTTATTACTATAAAAAAATAACATGTTCAAAATGAGGTCTGTGATCACCCCTTTACCTTATATCATTAGTCTCCATCATTGGATGAGATGACATATCTAGTTTCCATAGTCAAAGATCATTGCCCTATTGCATTTAGTGACTCTTAGGGACGATTTGGTTCGGCATTCTTGAGAACATTTGAGAACTCAATAGAATGGGAGGAATTGGGGCTAGTATTTACCTAGCCACCTGGAGCTAACAAAATAGATGGTTCAATCCCATGATGAATGATGAGGGAGATTCAACAATTGGCAACTTTGTACTAGCCAACACTACAAGTTTTAACATCACGCAAGATGGCATCACAAAATCAAAATAGAATAATATCTCCAAAAAGTGAGAGAGGTTATTGTAGGTATTTGCAACAAGGTCCTATAACACCTAGAATTTCATCCATACATCACACAAGCTCTGAGATATGCCTCATCAAAGATTTATGCCCTATGGTATTTAGTGACTCTTAGGGACGATTTAGTTTAACATGCCTGAGAATGTTTGAGCACTAAATGGGATTGGAGGAGCTCAGAGCTAGTGTTACCCAGCCACCTAGAGCTAAAAAAATGGAGAGTTTAATCCCACAATAAAAGGTGAGAGATATTTGGTAGTTGACAACTTTTTACTGGCCAACACTACAAGTTTCAACATCACCCGAGATATCATCAAAAAATCAAAATGGAATAACATCTCCAAAAAGAGAGAAAGGTTATTGTAGGTCTCCTCAACATGGTCCTATAGCACCAAAAATTTCATCCATACCTTGCACGAGGTTTGAGATGGGACATTTTGGTTTGGTGTGCCTGAGAACATTCGAGTGCTCAATAGGATGGGCAAGCCTATAGATAGGATTTTCTTAGCCACTTGGAGCTAAAAGAATAGATAGTTCGATCTCATAATGAATGATGAGGGAGATTTGGTAGTTGGCAACATTGTATTGGCCAACACTACAAGTTTTAGCATAAGCTGAGATAGCATTGCAAAATAAAAATTGAGTAAGATCTCCAAAAAGTATGAGATTTAATTTTAGGTCTCCACAACATGGTCCTATAACACCTAAAATTGCATCTATACCTCACATGAGCTCCAAGATATGCCCCATAAAAGATCGTTTCCCTATGACATTTAGTCACTCTTTGGGACATTTTAGTTTGGCATGCTCGAGAATGTTTGAGCACTCAATGGGATGGGATGAGCTTGGGGCTCAAGTTTATATGGCTACCCAGAACTAATAGAATAGATAGTTCAATCTCACAATGAACAGTGAGGAAAATTTGGTAATTGGAAACTTTGTACTAGCCAAGACTAAAAATTTTAGCATCACTCAAGATGGCATCACAAAATAAAATTAGTGTAAGATATTAAAAAAGAGAGAGGTTATTAGATGTCTCTACAACATAGTCCTATAGTACCTAGAATCACATACATACCTTACATGAGCTCTGAGATATGCCCCATCAAAGATTGCTTCCCTATGACATTTAGGGAGTCTTAGGGACTTTTCGGTTCAACATGCCCAAAAATGTTTGAGCACTCAATAGGATAGGAAGAGCCTGGGGCTATGATTTATTTGGCTACCTAAAGCTAATAGAATAAATAGTTTGATATCATGACAAATGGTGAGGGAGATTTGGTAGTTGGAAACTTTGTACTAGCCAACAATACAAGTTTCAACATCACATGAGATGGTGTTGAAAAATAAAAATGGAGTAAAATATTTAAAAAGTGAGAGAGATTATTATAGGTCTCTACAATATGGTCCTATAGCACCTAGAATCACATCTATACATTGCTTTAGCTCCAAGACATGCCCTATCAAAGATCATTACCCTACGACATTTAGTGACTCTTAGGGATGTTTTAGTTCTGTGTGCCCAAGAATGTTCAAGTGCTCAATGGTTAGTGACAAGCTTGGGGCTAGGGTTTACCTAGCTACCTAGAGATAAAAAAAAATAGACAATTCGATCCCACAATGAATGGTGAAGGAGATTTGGTAGTTGGAAACTTTGTACTATCCAACACTACAAGTTTCAACATCATCTGAGATGACATCACAAAATCAAAATGTAGTAAGATCTCCAAAAAGTGATAGAGGTTCTTGTAGGTCTCCATAACATGGTTCTATAGCACCTAGAATCCAATGTTATCTAGTGGAAATGTATCTTTGCACTGCTTGAATTGCAAATATAGCCATTGAGCTCTATTTGTATGCCTTGCATACTTGTAAATAATCTTTTCACAAAAAATCTTCATAAACTCATACACTAGAATCTTTTCAATGACTAAATCATATCTTTTACCCTATTTCCCATCTTTTAGAGCTGATGTTATTGTCTTATATTTTTCATAATCTACTATTTCATTTTCAATTTCATGTGTACTATCCATATGTTCACAAGTTGATAAAAGTTGCAAAGAACCGCAAAATAAGCATGTACCATCCAAGCATGATATCTTGTAAAATTGTTGGCCATATCCTATTTCACACAAGTTGGATATGAATTCCCTTGAAGATCTAGGTGGCTCATTCATGTTACAATCCTGCAAAACAAACTTAGAATGCAAAAACACACATATATGCCTAAAAACACCAAAATTGTTAGAAAATTCAATATGTATCCTACAAAAACAAGTTGTGCGTGTGTGATTTATCTTCACATAAAAAAGTTTTCCCATGTCAAAAAATATTTGACTTATTTAAATTTGAGGATAGATATGAATAAATTTTGCAAAAAATTGTGTCTAATTTGAGTCCATAAAATGTTTCGCATGTCAGTCATGATTTTGGCTACCAATCCTCCTTTTTAAAACATCTCTTTGATTAGGGGAAATATGTGTGTTGTTTGTCCAAAAATCTTTGATCAATAATTTTAAACCTTCACTAATTTCTTTATGCTTTCATGATAGTCTACCACTAAATGTCCATAACTCATTTTTTGTTGGATCTTCCAATCTCTCACGCCTTAGCATGGCCCTCCTTAGAGTACCTCTATCAATTTTTAATATTTTTCTATTCTTTCTCATGAGTCAAGATTTCTTCATTTAGGTACTTACTATTGTCGATGTAAGTACTCATCTTGTGATATTACTATCTTTGGTGCATGATTTAGAACCTACTTTGTCATAAGCACTCATTAGATTTTTTACAATATTTTTTTCATTTGAATCATTTATTGTTCTTAACACAAGAATATTCATGATAGGCCTAAATTTCAAATTTCTCATCATTTCAACAAATAATTGGCATTGACCTATAATATTTAATTTTTTAAAGAATAATCTCCACATACAATTAACTTTTCTTTCACGAGTACGATTGATAATCTTGTCAAACATTGATTTCAAAATGTTAGTATTAATATCAATCAAATATTTTGGTCTTCTCAAACAAATTCTAGAAGGTGTTATAATCTTTTCCATTCCCTCAACATTTTGAACATCAACATAAGGTTGAGTCCTTTGCATACCTTGAACCAAATATGATGTGCCTTGGCAATAAGATGTAAAAGATGGAATATCACCTACTTGATATGTTGATGTTGTACCTTCAACATGATATGATGGAGTGTGTACATCATTGAATCTACAAATTAGCATCTCTTCAACATGAGATGATGATATGACTCCAACATTGAAAGATGATGTAGCTTCACAATTCAATTGTCCTCTTGAGTGTAATAGTCTCATTCATTCTCTTTGTCTTTCCAATTCTTCCTCTTTGTTTCACTATATCAATGGTTCTTGTTCCTCTTTGAAAGTCAATTCTTCATTATTGCTTTGTAATTTTCTTTCTTCACATAGTAGTTTCATTTTATCTCTTTTAATTGCCAAATCTATCTCCCTCTCTTCCTTTCTATGAGTTTTTGGTTTCTTCCTTGGCATGATGATGATTTCTATATGTCAAATTATTCAAACATTTGAATTACTTACAATTTATAAATTACAAATCATTCACATACATATACAAATTACAATTATTTCAATGAATACACAATATATATTAAACAACTTATCAAATTTCTAACCATTTCCAAATAACAATTCATTCAAACATACAAATTTCAATAAATTCACTATATATTAAACAACATGTCAGATTATAATCAAATTTGTCACTATATAACAACAAAGAGTATTTAAAAAAGACTGTACTAACCTTTTCTATAGAAATAATATTCAAAAAGCCTTCAAATAGTGTATCAAATGATTGAATTTGGTGTTTTTTAGCTTCAAATAGATTGAAAGAATGTTTAAAAAGCCTTCAAATAGTGTTTGCTAAATTCCAATAGCTTGAAACCCATATTTTCTATTGGAACAACATAATACACAATAGACAAAAAGAATAATATGGATTAATAGGGACCCAATCTTGCATTATAATCATGTTTTGGTGTTTTTATATAGCACATACGCAATATAGCATGTATGTACTATAAAGTACCTATGCACTATAGTGCATACGCACTATGTGAAAAATAATCTCTCCCTATCCCACCATCCCCCATCCCCTACTCTCTTTCCCTACTCTCTCTCACACTCTCTCTCCTCTCCCATCCCCTACTCTCTCTCACTCTCTCTTCTCTACAATCCCCTACTCTATCTATCTATCTCCCTCTCCCACTACCTACTCTCTCTCTCTCTCTCCTTTCCCATCCCCTGCTCTCTCTCACTCTCTCTCATCTCCCATCCCCTACTCTCTCTCAGGCTACTCTCTCTCTATCTCTCTCTCCTACTCCATCTCCCACTACCTACTCTCTCTTTCTCTCTCCCCCATCCCCTACTCTCTCTCTTACACACACTTCCATCCTCCCTCTCTATCTCTCTAGTTCTCCCTCCCACACTCCCTCTCCCACTGTTACTCTCTCTCTCTCTCACTCTCTCTCCCATCGCCTACTCTCTCTCCCATCCCCTACTCTCTCTCTTACTCTACCTCTCCCACTCCCTCTCCCACTACCTACTCTCTCTCTCACTTTATCTCCCATCCCATACTCTCTCTCCTCTCCCATCCCCTACTCTTTCTCTCATAGACACAGACTCCCATCCCCTCCCACTCTCTCTCTTGCTCTCCTTGTCCCACTCCCTCTCCCATTGCATATTCTCTCTTAGTCTCTCTTCCATCCCCTACTCTCTCTCTCCTCTCCCATTCCCTACTCTCTCTATTAGATACACTCCCATCCCCCCTATCTCTTGCTCTCCCTCTCCCACTCCCTCTCCAACCACCTACTCTATCTCTCACTCTCTCTCTCCCATCCCCTACTCTCTCTCTTATACAAACTCCCATCCCCCCTCTCTCTCTCACTCTCCCTCTCCCACTCCCTCTCCCACTACTACTCTATCTATCTATCTATCTCCCTCTCCCATTGCCTACTCCCTCTCCCATCCCCTACTCTCTCTCTCTTTCTCACACTCTCCCTCTCCCACTCCCTCTCCCACCACCTACTCTATCTCTTAGTCTCTCTCCCATCCCCCACTCTCTCTCACTCTCTCTCTCCCACTCCCTCTCCCATTTCCTACTCTCTGTCTCACTTGCTCTCCCTCTCCCACCACCTACTCTCTCTCTCACTCTCTCTTCCATCCCCTACTCTCTCTCTCACTCTCACTCTCTCCTTCTCTACTCTCTCTCTCCCCCATCCCCTACTCCTACTCTCTCTCCCATCCAATACTCTCTCTCTACACTTGCTACTCTCTCTCACATTTTCACACTCTCTCCCATCCCCACTCTCTCTCTTACACACACTCCCATCCCCCTCTCTCCCCCTCTCCCATTGCTTACTCTCTCTCCCATCCTCTACTCTCTCTCTTTCACACACACACACACACTCCCATCCCCCTCTCTCTCTTTCTCCTCTCCCATCCCCTACTCTCTCTCACTCACATGCATACTCTCATCCTCCTCTCTCTCTCACTCTCCCTCTCCCACTCCCTCTCCCATTGCCTACTCTCTCTCTTGTCCCCTACTCTCACTCTCTCTCTCTCTACCACCCTCTACTCTCTCTCACACTCTCACACTCTCTCCCATCTCCTACTCTCTCTCTTACACACACTCCCATCCCTCTCTCTCTCCCTCTTCCACTCCCTCTCCAACCACATACTCTCTCTCTCTCACTCTCTCTCTCCCATCCCCACTCTCTCCCTCTCTCTTAGGCTACTCTCTCTCTCCGCTCTCCCATTCCCTACTCTCTCTCTTTCATAAACACACACTCCCATCCCCCCCTCTCTCTTCTCTCCCATTCCCTACTCTCTAGATCTCTCACACACACTCCCATCCCCCTCTCTCTCCCTCTCCCACTCCCCCTCCCACTACCTACTCTCTCTCACTTACTCTTTCCCTCTCTACTCTCTCTCCCATCCCCTAGTCTCACTTTCTCTCCATCTTCTAGTCTCTCTTTTCCATCCCTACTCTCTCTCACACTCTAATAGTCTCTCCCATCCCTTACTCTCTCTCTTACACACACTCCCAACCCCCCTCTCTCTCTCTCCCACTCCCTGTCCCACTACCTACTCTCTCTCCCATTTCCTACTCTCTCTCTCTCTCTCTCTCTCTCTCTCTCTCTCTCCCCTATCTCATCCCCTACTCTCTCTTTCACACATAGACTCCCATCCCCCTTTTCCACCCCCTACTCTCTCTATTAAACACACTCCCATCCCCCCCTCTCTCTCGCTCTCCCACTCCCTCTCCTACCACCTAGTCTATCTCATACTCTCTCTCCCATCCCCTACTCTCTCCCCCCTCTCCCATCCTGTACTCTCTCTTTGACACATACACTCCCATCCCCCCTCTCTCTCTCTCATCTCCCATCTACTACTCTCTCTCACACACACTCCCATCCCCCCCTCTCTTTCTCCCTCTCCCACTCCCTCTCCCACTACCTACTCTCTCTCACACTATCTCCCACTCTACTCTCTCCCATCCCCTACTCTTACTCACCCTCTCCCATCCCCTACTCTCACTCTCTCTCCCATCCCCTACTCTCTCTCTACCACCCCCTATTCTTACACTTCCTCTCTCTCTCTCTCTCTCTCTCTCTCTCTCTCTCTCTCTCTCTCTCTCCCTCCCTCCCCCATCCTCTTCTTTCTCTCTTTGTCTCTCACTCATACAGTCCCATTCCCTCCTCTCCTCTCTCTCTTGCTCTCTCTTTTCCTCTCTCCTTCCCTTTCTATTAAAATTTAGGTCTAAATAGTGCATGCACACTAAAGCACACACATGCTATTAAGACCCAAATTAAAAAAAACTTTAAATAGCACGCACACACTATAGTGCACACACACTATTTAAAGCTTTGCATTCTAGCAAGCCTAAGGCTTGTTTTTTCCTTGGGAATCCAACCCAAAGGTTTCGAGTCTCTAAACTGGTCTAAGACATGTTTTGCTACAAACATACAAAAAATGATTGATTTTTTTTGTGTTCTCTCCTTCAAGTTTCCTCATGGTTGAGCATCAATAAAATTAGGTTACATGACATTGTAGGTTTCTATGTTAGCTATATAACCATATAATTTAGTTTTTATTTGAACCATTTCAAGCCTTTCAACTATAATTTATTTTGAATGTATGTCTATTTCTTGTCAAAATCCAACATGTACTAATTGGGCTGTAGATTTTAGCCCGTTCATCAAATTTTGTAAGAACTTAGTTTTTTAGAAACTAGACTCCATTCTACACACTTTGAAAAAAAAAAATGATTTTAGATTAGTTTTAAATCATTTTTATGGGAGTACACAAATACTTCACATTTTTGAGATGTGTCCAATTAAAAAATTCATTAAAAATACACATTATAAAATTATGCAAAATATATGGGATAAACTACACAATGTTAGGTAACATTTGACCAGAGTGATTAAATATTTTTTTTTTTAAAGTTAAAATTTTAGGGAGGCCACACTTTGTACCATGTTATATTTTTTCTAAATAAACAATACCACTTCCTATGGCCCCCTTTTTTGAGGACCTACAACTAAACCATTTTGAAAAAAAAATAGTAGTTCAGAAACTAGATTCAGAGGACTACTACTTTTTTTTTTGGTCATATGTTATAATTTTGAGTGTAACTATCTTCAAATTCTTATTGAAGTTTAGAAATTGTTGATTTCAAAAAAAATGGGGTCAACTTATACCCCCCTTTTGGCACCACAACTTGATGCACTTACCTAGAGATACATGTGAAGATTGTAAAAGTGTAAAGTATATTGTAAGAGAGAGCATATATGTTAAGTTCAACAAGTTATAATGTTGAAATCTGATTGAAAAGATCATTCTTGAGAAGGAGAGATTGTTGATGAAGAATTTTTTCAATCATTGTTTTGTCATTGATGTCAAACCTACAATTTCCTAGAGAGAGAATTGCTTATAAGGTCCAAGTATTATCACTTAGTTGATTAATGGAGATGATTTAATCAATCAGATGTAACAACAACACCAAAGGGAAAGGTTGAGTTATAATTATGTAATGATGTACAAGGACAAATAAAGACAATGGTGAAATAATGTATTGATAAAACACACTTGAAGACACAAAGGTTGGCTACACATAGAAATTTTAGAAGAATAGTTTATACTAAGACTATTTGCAAAGCTTGACCAAAGTTGATAGTGGGTGTTGAGCAAAGTTATTTCATGTTTTTGCAGAATATTAGTTAGTCCTAAGTAAAAGAAAATACTAGTGTGTGTTGAGTAACATAGTTGGTGTCAAGAAAAATATAATAGGTGTTGAGCATCAGTAAAATGTAGTTGATTATGAGTAAAAATGTAATAGGTGTCAAGTAACATTTTATGTGTTGAGCATCAAAAGATTAATAGTGTCGAGCTACTGCATTATTCAAAAAGTCAAAGATTCACCAAATCTAAGCTGACAAGTATATTATCTTAAATTTTGTGAACTAGGTGGAAGATAAGGATGATGAGTTGGTGCTACAAAATTTGAGGTTAATCATTTTTAGGTGATTACAAGTGGATTCCACATGGAGTTTCTAGAGGAAAAAAGATAAGGGATAGATACATTTTATCCTACCTGATACGTTCAAACCCTAATTTAGACAAGAGAAATTACAGTGGTAAAAGTATTCTAAATTCCTACTTAAGGAATTATTAGTCATGAAGAAAAGTAGTTGGTTGGCTAGAGTGTGTGGTGTCAAGTAGAAGGTATTGAGAGGAGAGAACAAAGTAAAGAGACTTTGCTTCGTGAAGTGGCCACAAGAGTGACTGCATTGGCACAACAAGCAAGAAGAATCATGGAGATATAAGATTCAAGGGAGAATAAGCTATTGGAGCTATAGAGACTGAAAACCAAGTAGAATTTTGAATTAAATTTAGATCTAAAATCTACAAGTTATGTTGTAAGTGGTATTAGATCAAAAGCCCTTATTGTTACTCTCTAACAATTGTATCAGTTAGAGAAAAATCCTTTGGAATAAAGTTGACTCAACAATCATTAGAAAATCCTTTAATAGGCTGACATTCCATGTGAATGACCTAAAGTCCTTTAGCTAGTCTCACTTCTAACAGGGTGATTGAAATCATTTAACCAGGTCACACTTAACACTATGTATTGTAATCTTTAACATGGTTGGCCTTTCATAGGGCATTAGTTCAAAAGAGTGAGAAATAGGTAGCATGTTATTGGTGGTTTTCTCCAAATTGGGTTTCCACATAAATCAATGTGTTATGTTTGTTGATCTTTCATGTCTTATTGTTGCATGTTGATTTATTAGTAACATGCTAGTTAGAATGTTTAGCTTGGATGCATGAATAGTTAAATGGGTTCACTAGGCTAAGTGAAAATTTTTATTGAGACATCTAGGCCTTGAATAACTAATTCATATCCCCCCACCTCATAGTTATTCTAAAGAATTTCTAACAATTGGTATCAAAGTCATCTTCTGATTTAGTGTGAAGGTACTAGAAGCATAAAGATCAATATGTCTAAGAGAGAAGTGCCCAAGCTCAACAGAGACAACTTCCTCACATGGAAAAGTCTAATAAGATTGCATCTTGGAAGAATAGGCAACCATGAAAAATCTTCAATTATACTGGAACATGTTGATCTAGTTGTTGTACCTACTACTAAAGATATGAAGAAGAAGAAGGAGCACAATTAGGCAATGTTGGAGATTGCCTCTGCTCTTAGCTATGTTTAATTTGATGATAGCAAGGGATACAAAACTACTTACAAGATGTGGGAAAGCCTGCAAAACATATATGGAGAAGATAAGAATGTATAAAGAGTTAAGCCAAAGAGTCTCAGAGGAAAGTTTGACAACATGAGAATGGAGGAAGGTGAAAACATTGCTCAGTATGTTGCTAGAATAAAAGAGGTTGTAATGCTATAAAAGGTGCAACTAGTCAAATTGATGAGGACACTATTCTAAGTAAAGTCTTAAGAACATTATTACCTATCTATTCTATTAGAGTATCTTCTATACAAGAATTAAGATGCATTCCATGGAACAATATAACCCTTGAAGGACTAGTTGGAAGACTCACTACATTTGAGCTATCCAAATTTGACAACTACAAGCCAGAAAGTCTTGAATATAATTTCAAGGCTAAGTTGTTGTTAAAAGATTCTAATGAAAAGAAAAAGAGGAAGAAGAGAAGAATAAAGGACATGTATAGTGAGAGTGACATTGATGAAGAAGATGTCAATCAACTAGAAGCATTTCTGGCAAGAAGATTCCACAAGGGAAAGGGAAAATTTAAAGGTAACCTACCTATAATTTGTTTCAATTGTAATGAAGTTAGACATATTGCTGCTAGGTGTCCAGAAAAGAAAAATTACAAAGGAAATGACAAATAAAAAGGCAAAAGAAATGATGATAGCAAAGAGTATAAAGATAAAGGGAAAAAGTGCTACATTGCAGAAGAAGATGATTCAGATGAAAATGATGAGGAATTAGTCTATGTTGCAATGAAGGATGAGTCAGATGAAGTTGAGGCAACAACTCTAGTAGCATGTGTGAATAAGAATGAAAAATGGATCATAGATAGTGGATGCTCACATGACATGATAGGAGACAAAAGTAAGTTTGTCACATTAACCTAGTATGATGGAAGTAGTTTTAGATTTTGAAATGATGCCCCATATCTAATTAAAGGCAAAGGTTCCATTAAGCTTATAGAGAAGATTTCATGTGATAATGCATACTATGTTGAAGGATTAAATTAAAATTTTCTAAGTATGTCATAGCTAAGAAATGTAGGATGCAAAGTAGAATTTGGAAACAAAACTACCAAGATCAATAAAACTGATGGAAATCTGATAGGAAAAGGAGACTGAACTAGAAGCAATCTATTTTACCTATATATAGAGGATGTTGCCTATCTTATTGTAAGATATAATGATGTGTGGCTATGACATAAAAGGCTATGTCATGTGAATTTTGACAACTTGATTAGCATCAACAATATGAATAAAGTGAGAGGATTTCCTAAACTACGAAATCTTGACAATGTAATGTGCAAACAATGTTAGCTAGGCGAGATGACCCAATCAAGTTTCAAAAGTAAAACCTATAATTCTAAGGAAATTTTAGAGATTGTTCATACTAAATTGTGTGGACCTATAGAAGTAAAAAATTAAAAAGGACATAGATATATAATGTTGTTTGTAGATGATTATTCTAGGATGATGACTGTCATGTTTTTAAAGCAAAAATCTGATGCCTTTCAAATGTTTAAGTGGTATTTGGCAGGGTTGAAAAAGAAATAGGAAAGAATCTAACATGCTTGAGATAAGAAAGAAGAGAGTTCACATCAAGAGAATTTGAAACGTTTTGTAATGACAAAGAAATTAAGAGATAGACATTTACACCAAGAACCCCTTCACATAATGGGATTACTAAAAGAAGAAATAGATTAGTGATGGATTGTGCCAGAACATTCATGATGGAGAAGAATTTTTCTCTAAAGTATTGGAGAGAAGCTATAAGTACAACTTTCTACACCTTGAATCGAGTACAAATCAAGAAAGGTACAAATGCAATACCTTTTGAATTATGGTATGGTCACTCACCTAATGTCAAAAATTTTAAGGTATTTGGTTGCAAATGCTATATTCTTAAGGATACTAGAAACGGAAAATTTGATGCAAAAAGTGATGAAGACATATTCCCTGGTTACTCCACAAGAAGCAAAGCATATAAGTGTTTGAACACTAACACTAACAAGATTGTGGAAACTACAAATGTAAATTTTGATGAATACACAGAAGTTCATGATGATGAACTCATCAAAAGGCCAAAAGAATACAAATCATTTTTATACTTCTGTGAGGGAATGCCTGCTAAAGAAGAAGCTACCAATAAAGTGGTGATCCAACAACAAGTTTTAGTAACTATCGAGTTGCATTTAGATGTTGAGTTGCAGGATGAAGAAAATGCACATTCTAATTCTAAAGTTAGCACACATGAAAGAGATATGCATAGTGAATTTGAAGCTAAAAGACCAAATGTGGAAATGAGGATAGAACCAAGACTATGTTGGAATATTCAAATGGGAAGAGTAATTCTTGGTGGTGGTTGGGGGGGTGGATCAGAAGTACCACACTTTAACCTTTTCAAATCCCTTAAAAAAAAATTGAAAGTTAACTGCATGCATGCAAACATATTAAATAAACATAAAATAAACACATGCATAAACACACATAACACCAAAATTTGGTAACCCAAAAACCCTCAAGGAATAAGAAGGTAAAATTGGGGTGGGGATGATACCCACAAAATCACTATAGCCATAATTGTTTGACCACTTCTGATTGTCTACCCTATTAAATGCTTTACACTGTGTCAATAGTGACCTAGTTAAAGGATTTAAAACACTTTACATGAAGTGTCACCTTGTTAAACGACTTATTCACCTCTTCAAAGGATCTACAAAATAGTTGTTAAGCTAACCTATCAACATAGGATTTTCCACTATCTAATACAATTGCTAGAGAGTATTAGAAATCTTTGACCTGATTTCGTACAATCTTCAATTACTAATTTTAGGCAATTGATTTTTTCATTCTAATGTGATCCTTGCTTGATCTAATATTTGATCATAGCTCTTGTTCTAGTTTGATCAACTGAATGTGTAATTGTTGCTTAAATCACTATGTCTATGATACCCCTATTGCTTGCCCTATTCTACAATTTTGCTAGCTGCCTAGCAACTTACTTTTCTTTTTTCTTAGCTATTCCTTGGCAACACAAAATTATAGGGTCTAAGCCTTTTTATAAAGAATTCATAAACTTAGGTTTTGCAATGAAATAATGAACTCAAATTTCCCACTCAAATCCTTAGATTTAGCCTATTGGTTGCATGGTATCTCCAATTTACTGATTGGTTGCATGTTGATAAGATAGGAAAATGAAAATATTCAATAGTATCTTCTAATCCCTTGGTGAATCATCCCAAAATGGTTTTGCATATAAGTTTTTAAAGACAAAATCTTATATGTTGATTTTACATTACTTGGCACATATACTATCCTACTTTTCTCGCCACCTATTGCACTCTGTCTTACTCGGCACATGCATGACTCTAGATCCCTTGGCACATGAAGCATTCTAACTTGCTTGGCATCAACTATGACTTGAAACCTATATATCACTTGGCATCTATTGTTCACTCAGCATCTAAAGTCACTTGGCACCTATTGAAATTTTGGCTCGACACATACTGTAGCTTGACATATGTAGTGTACTTAGCTTCTATGTAGAAAGTGGTTGAGTGTGTTGAAACTCAAATGTCAAAACCATTTCAAGACCAACAATTCCCCCCCTTTGACATGAGTGTAAAAAAAACTTAACTAAACATTATTGATTTGACCTTATGAGTATATTAATAATTCTACTCTACATATGTACAAAATTTCAAAATTTCTTCAAAATACCTTATAACTCCCCCTAAGCTAATTGTGCCTTATCTATTCTTATAACCAAAATTCTATGCTAAATGTACCTGATACTCTTTGCCTTTGCCCTATTTCTATTATCTTTCTGCAATCTTTACTTGTGTGTTGAGTTGTTCTATCTTTTGGCTATCTACAATCTTTCCCCTTTTATTCTTCAAAAGAATGAATGAAAGAATGTAATCAAAAAGCTTAGTATTCTCCCCCTTAGTTATATCTTCCTTATTATTTCTCCCCCAAAACATTATCTTATCTCCCTTATTTTTATTTCTCCCCCTTTTTGACACTTATGTCAAAGGGTTCTAAGGAGTAATACCATATTTAGCTAAAAATATATTATTTACCTCCATAATCATCTTGAGAGCTACATCCAGATTCTCCAAAGAAATTTCAAGTGACTTATGCTGAATGAGAGTCTATGCAGCAAGATGTGCAAGCCCATCAAGTGTATAAAAATTAGGATCTTTCTTGAGAACATTCTCTACATAGGCTTGCTCTTTATGGAGGACCTCCAAATGTTGGGTTATGGAGGATTGAATCTACATTAATTTGGCCTTAATATTGGCCTCTTCACTTGTGAGTGCAGCTAACTCCTTTTGAGTGTGAAGTGATTGAGTAAAATGCTTCTCACTTTGGGTTGGATCTCTTGGTAATTGCATGCTAGAAATCTTAAGATTTCTCTTCAAGCTCAATATCCTCTAGCCTATCTCTTGTGTGAAATTGGAAAAATCACATAGCTTTTTGTACAGTGAGAAAATTTTCTCAAGTACAATTTTGAGCTTTTCAATTTTCTTGGCCAATTCTACCTATGCAAGTGCTATATCACTTGATATTTTCTCATTTACCTTTCCCTAAAATTTCTTTTCAAACCACTCCATAAGTTTGAAATTTGTGTCACAGTCTTCACTTGTCACTTGGTCAACTATATCTGATAATTGTTCCAGTATAGGCTTTGACTCATCTGGTGATTGCAAGCTGAAGGCATCCATAAAGATGTCCTTTATCTCAAGTAGTGCTTGCTTATGCTTATACTCCTTTCTAAGTATTTCTTGATTCTTTCTTTTGTCCAATGCATTTTGCATTTCTATAATTTGTTCAATACTAATGGTCTTAGAGTCATAGGAAGGTATGACTATCTCTTCATCTAACTCAGGGTTTCCATAGTGAAGTACCCTAGTAACCTTTGTAGAACTTGAGAGTAGTGTGAAGATTTGAAAAGGTATCATCATAGTGCTCAGCTTCTGAAGAGTTTTTGTAGGAGTGCCTAATTTTGGTAACTCTACCAGTGTTTGTATTGTGGCTTGCTCCTCTTCTTTTTATTTATCCTCCTTTTTCTCATCAAACTTCCCTTGATCAATGACAATTACTTGGGGTGTGTCTTGGAATTGTACTATAGGATTAGATGTATCAATCTATCTTGTTGGAATTGTTGTTGTATCATTCCATTCTTTTAAACTCATCTTTTGAATGGTGTCACTTGGTCTTGATGTGTCAATTGTTGCAATTGTTGGAGATGGTGGTAGAAGCATTAAAATTTGAGTACTAATAGTTGTAGAGACAAAAGGTGGTTCTTTTGGATTCACCTTGTCTCTTGAGGAGTTAGCTATTTCTTTTTGTAGCTGATATACATTTACCAATACTGAATTTGTGCATGATTGTGCTTGTATAGTTGATTGTTGAAGGATCTTGGAGAGATCCTCTATAGTTATAGGATTTATGTTCTAACATGATTTGTTAGTAACATCACTGACATTTATTATGTCTGTAGGTGTGATGGTTACATGAGAAGGTCTAGGAGGTGGCATGTGTGTGTCTTGGACACTCTCTTCCTCTTGCTATTGTTGCTCAACTATTGCCACTACATCTCCCTTTTGTGTTTCCTCCTCTCCTTTTTCCTTATCCTCTTCCTCTTTCTTTTCTTCTTCTCCTTTCTCTTCCTCCTTCTTGTCTTCTTAATTCTCTTCCACTTTATTTTCCTCTATCTTCTCCTTGGTACTGGCCTCTACCTTATTTTCTTCTTTATCCTTGTCATCAATCAACTTGTAGATTGTCTTCCACTATTTTGTGGACTTATTTACTACATCCTCAATCTTATTTTGTAGGATGTTGAAGGCTCTATATTTAGGTGAAAATTTTCCACCATTTTTCTTATTAGCCTTACTTATTTGACCTATTGTCATGTCAAGCATCAATTGTACTAAGGTGGATTCTCTGATCTCCTTTTCCTTTTCTAGACAACAATGCCATTTGCTTTCAACTATCTCATATAACTCCCTAGGCATGGTATTGTCTAGCTCTAGAGGTGTGTTCTTAAATTCAGCCATCATGGCATATATAGATTCCTCTATCTTTTTTTTTTCTTCTCTACTTAACTTGTTAAATTCAAGGCTTTTCAAATTAGTCAAATCTGCATTCTTAATATTTTCACAAATTTTATCTATGGCAGATTTGGGAGGATGGCTTACCACTCTGAATTGGTTGTTATCCTATGACTTTGTTCTCTCCTCATCATCAGTGTTTGGCTGTGCTACATACTTTCTTCTTTTCCTTTGCACTTCACTAATTTGTTCAGTGGCCTTCTTCTTCTCTTTTACTTGCACCTTGGCCTTTTGAGTAGAGGCCTTTGTGGTAGCTCTTGTTACTAGTGCTAGCTTGGTTTGAGTTGTTTCTATAGCCTTCTTTTTCTCTTTTGGCTAGGATGCAAGCTGGGCTTTGGCCTTTCTTTTCTTAGACTTAGATTGTGTTGGTGCTTCCTCAGCTTCTTCATCCTCGACACCTTCCTCCTTATCTTCACCTAAGCCTTGGGTTAAATCCATTGGGCCTTTCCCTTGTTCTTCTTCTTCACTCTCACCTTCTTCTTCTTCTTCTTTAGTTGTACTGTCAATTCCTGCACCAAAATTCTTTATTTTTATTACCATTTTTTCCTTCCTCTTTACTATAGAGGCTGTCTCCAAATCCATTTCAACCTTTGACTTCACCACATCATATGTCCCAAAAGGTTTGGTAGCTTTGTCAATGTTCTCTGTAAGTAATGTAGTTATTGCTGCTAATGTTTGATCAATATCTAACTCATACCCTGATGGTCTAAACCATCTCACCCTTGGAACAACTGCTTGTATGTAGGTGTAGTCAATGTCCACTAAGAAATAGATATCATTGACATATTGTTCCACTAGGGAAACTAGTATCCTCAACCTTTGCTTCATAGATTTCTTGAAATCCTCAAAATAGCTTATCATTTGGGCTTCAAAGTTGTCACCCATATGTTCAATGTATTCATTTATTTGAGTGATTGTAGATTTTTCTAACTTAAAATTTACCTTTCCAATTGATGGAAACTCTTCTAAGACATAAAAGAATATGCACACAATAACTGAACCAAACTTGCATTGAGCACCTTTTGACCTTCTTATTGCTTCTAGGTTCTGATTTATTTGCTGAAGCATTAGTTTTGCTAGATCATATGTATGATCTTTCTTTCCAAGCTTATAGGCTACATCAATAACAATACATGGTACATTATTTAATCTATTAGATTGGTAAAATTTGTGAGATATCACTCTCACTACAAAATCTAGAAGAGGATCTATTACAATATCAATTGTCATACCCCTCTTAGTCCACTTAGCCCCTGTGTTCTTTTCAATGGCCTCTTTTGAATCACTTCTCAGGGTCTTAGGCCGATCTAGAGTTGGGAAACCCATAACCCTATATACTATCCTCTTGGTAATATTAACTAGTCCTATTTCTAGCCATAGATAGCCATCATGAATTTGGCTCGGTACAATGTGAATCCATTCTATTTTGAATAGCATGGGAAAACTAGGGCATTTGTTAAACCCTTCTTCTCAACTATCTAAAACTCATCCTTTAGAATCCTATTGTCGCACAACTTGTCATAGGCTTGAAATATCTCACTGGTCACTTATAACCCCTACCTTATAGTTGTAACATTTCCTTACATCCTGCACCATGAAAACCTTGGGTGGAATTATGGACAACACACTGATAGGGTCATTCTTATAGGCTACCTTGGGAATGGGTCTAAACTCAGGTTGTTTTACTTCATTACTAACTAGTTAGACCTCATGGCTTCCCTTTCCCTTGGGGTTCTTAGAACTAGAAGCCATTATACTAATCTAGGGTTTCAATATATTAAAACTTTAACACTGTGTAGCTTGACACTTGATAAATACCTTAGATCAATGAAATTTATGCTAAATTGCTGTTAAAATAAGTGCAAAAGGCTTCAAGGTTGCTCTTTGATCTCTGTTGCACTCTTCTTGTCTTTTCTTTACATTCGAATGGCCCAAAAATGATCAAAATTTGATCTTATACCCCTTAAAACCTAGCATTAAATGCATAATGCATATAGTTGTACACTCAACACTTGAAGGTTTCAACATGACTTGGCTTCCATTGACATTTCTCAACTTGGCATGAACCATCAACTTGGTTGCTACTAGTAACTTAGCATGCACTGGAGCTTTACTTGGCATCTGAGGACAACTCGATAGTATTTGCAAAAACTTCAAATTTTAACTTGGCATCTTTGCTCATGCTGATTTCTTCTTTGTATTAGTTCTTTGTCTTGGGATTGATGTATGATATAACTTTGTATATTAGTCCCATACACTTATTCATGCTTAGTTGGATGAGGTGTGATCACTTGAACTCTTGGGTGAAGTGATCCCTCCATTTGATGTGCTACACTCATCTTTCTTCTTCCAAGTCTTGCTCATTTTCCCTCTAATTTTTTCAAAATCTACTTTCTCTTTTCCTTTGTTGACTTTTGACTTGGGTCTCTTTGACTTCGTTCGACAATACCTGCTGATATGGCCAATATTCAAGAAACTAAAACATGTGATTTGACTCAATCACCTACTATAGTTTTCAGGAATGTGTCCATATTCTTGATAGTAGTGACAACTATACCTGGTGTTATAGTTCCAATTGTAGTGATGACCATAGTTACCTTCTCTTGTTGCTTGATTTGATGTCCACATAGGCTTTGACCTACACTCAAAAGCTCTATGTCCATATTTCTTGTAGTTATAGTAGTGACCATCAAATCTTGGTGTTCTCATGGTCTTGGTACTATAGTCTTGTGTTAGGTGTCCTTACTTGTTTCATTTGTGACAATGACCCTTATTCTTGGGTTTGTCCTACTGATTGGTCTTCCTACTCCTGCATACAATAGTAGTGTGTCTCTTTTTATCATAGAAATGACAAGTGGGTTTAGAATTCTTACCTTTGTCACTCTTTTTCTCAGTGCTCTTTGATGTCTCTCCTTCTTTAGTACTAGTGTAACCTAGTCTTGAAGTGTTATTGCTAGATCTTAGCGATTTTAGTAGTTGTTCAAAGTGCTTGATGGCTTCACTTGATTTGTTGAAACTTTATGCTATGTCCTTCTCTCTCCTTAATTCATTTTTCAATTGTTCATTTTTCATTTTGAAGGTGGAGATCTCAATGTCCTTCATAGTTAGCTTATGATGAGCATTCAACATTTGGCTAAGTGTATCTAACTACATGTTGGAGACTTTTGAAAGCTCTATGGGCTTTACCTCCAATCTATTTGCAAGGGTTATTTTATCATCCTAAAGAATAGCCCTATCCTCAATCTCTCTTTCCTTCTATTCAGTTATTTAACATAGCATTATTGCTTGTGACTCTTGCTCAATTTTAAGAGATCTTATCTCTTCTACTTGAGCTTTGTTTTTCTCTATCAGTTTTGCTATTGCTGCATCAAATTCTTTGGAATCTCCATTGGAAAACACTTTTGTGGTATCAATCTCCTTGTAGTGTATGTCATTTTTAGCTATGGCTATATCCTTTCTTCTTTTCAAGGATTTTCTCAATTCTTCTCTAGCTTCCTCCAAGTTGTATAGAGCAAGTTGTACATCAATCACCTGATTCTCTATGATCTTCCAAAGTTTGAAGACTTCCATCTTCAGATCTTTTCTCTAAGCTGTTAGGCTTATCCTTATTAGAACCTTTCTCTGATACCAATTTTTGGAATATTCAAATGGGAAGAGTACTTTTGAGAGGGGGGGGGTTGAATCAGAAGTACCACACTTTAACCTTTTCAAATCCTTTAAAACAAATAACTAAAAGTAAACTGTATGCATGTAAACATATTAAATAAACATAAAGTAAGCACATGCATCAACACACATAACACCAAAATTTGGTAACCCAAAAATCCTCCAAGAATAAGAAGGTAAAACTAGGCTGGGGATGATACTCACAAAATCACTACAACAATAATTATTTGACCACTTTTGATGGTCTGCCCTGTTAAAGGCTTTACATTGTGTAGTGACCTAGTTAAAGGATTTAAAAAACTTTACATGAAGTGTCACCTTGTTAAAGGATTTAGTCACCTCTTCAAAGGATCTACAAAATAGCTATTAGGCTAATCTATCAACATAAGATTTTCCACTATCTAATACAATTGCTAGAGAGTATTAGAAATCTTTGACCTGATTGCTTACAATCTTTAATTGCTAATTTTAGGTACTTGATCTACTCATTCTAATACGATCCTTACTTGATCTGATATTTGATCATAGCCCTTGTTCTATTTTGATCAACTGAATGTGTAATTGTTGCTTAATTCACTAAGTTTGTGATACCCCTACTGCTTGTCCTATTCTGCAATTTTGCTATCTACTTAGGAACTTCCTTTTCTTTTTTCTTAGCTATTCCTTGGAAACACAAAACTATGGGGTCTAAGCCTTCTTATAAAGAATTTTTAGACTTAGGGTTTGCAATGAAATCATGAACTCAATTTTCCTACTCAAATTCTTAGATTTAGCCTATTGGTTTCATGCTCTCTCCAATTTTCTAATTGGTTTCATGCTGATAACATAGGAAAATGCAAATATTTGATCTTATCTTCTAATCCCTTCGTGAATCATCCAAAAATGGTTTTGAATCTAAGTTTTTAAAGGCACAAACTTATATGATGATTCTATATTACTCAACACATATACTATCCTACTTTTCTTGACACCTATTGCCCTCTGTCTTGCTCAGCACATGTATGATTCTAGCTCACTCGGCATATGAAGTGTTCTGACTTGCTCAGCATCAACTATGACTCAACACCTATATATCACTTGACATCTATTGTTCACTCGACACCTAAAGTCACTTGAAACCTATTAAAATTATGGCTGAACACATATTATAGCTTTGCATATGTAGTGTACTCAACTTCTATATAGAAAGTGGTTAAGTGTGTTGACACTCAAATGTCAAAACTATTCTGAGACCAATAGACTATCCAAATATGTGAAAAGACATCACCCTAATAAATAGATCATTAGAAATAGGGATGCTAGAAAAATGAAAAGGAACAAACTAAGGAGTGAATCATGCTTGCTAAGCCAGATAGAACCCAAAATAGTGAGAGATGCACTGGAAGATGATGATTGGTACAAAACTATGGAGGAAGAAATTGAGCAGATAGAAAAGAACAAAACTTGGAGCTTAGTTCCAAAGCTAGCTAATAAAAATGTGACTGGTACCAAGTGGGTGTTTAGGAACAAGCTAGATGAAAATGGTGAGATCACAAGAAACAAAGCTAGACTAGCTTGTAAAGGATATGTCCAAGAAGAAGGAATAGATTATGGGGAAACTTTTGCCCCTATTTCAAGAATGGAAGGAGTATGAACCCTACTTGCATATGCTACCTACAAAGGATACAAAGTCTACCAAATGGATGCCAATTCTATATTTCTAAATGGTATATTGGAAGAGGAAGTCTACATAGAACAACCAGAAGGATTTTTGAATGACAACAACAAAGATATGGCATGTAAACTGCATAAAGCACTCTATGGGATGAAACAAGTGCCAAGAGCATGGTATGAAAGTTTCAAAAGTATCTTGTAAAGATTGGATTTGAGAGAACTGATGATAATAGCAATTTGTACATCAAAATAAAAAAAGGTAAGGACATACTATTATATGAAATCTTTTTTGATGACATAGAAATTTGAGGGAAAGATGCTCTACGTAAGGATTTTGCTAACTAGATGAAACATGAGTTTGAGATGTCAATGTTTGGTGAAATCAAGTTCTTTGTTGGCCTACAAGTCTATCAACTAAAGCATGGGATATTTGTTACTTAATCAATGTACATCAAGGAGATACTAAAAACATTTGGACTAGAAGACTCAAAACCTATGAGTAAACCTATGATAATAGGACATAATTATCAAAGAATGATGAATCAAATGAAGTGAGTCAGACACTATACAGGTCAATGATTGGTAAGTTATAATAGGTTGTACGCAATAGACTTGATATTGCCTTTTCTATTGGAATAGTTGCAAGATTCTCTACAAATCCAAGAGAAAATCATCTTATGGTAGGAAAGAGAATAATGAGGTACCTAAAAGGAACATATGACTTTGGCTTATACTATAAGAGGAATGAAAAAATTAAACTGAAAGCCTACACTGATGCTGATTAGGGAAGAAATATAGATGACATGAAGAGCACTAGAGGAGGAGCACCCTTTTTAGGTAGAAGACTAGCTACTTGGACTAGTAAAATGCAAAGTTGTACCTCACAGTCCATACCTAAAGTTGAATATGTTGCTATTGTCATAAACTGTACCAATATTGTATGGACCAAGCATCTACTTGAAGTTATGAAGGAGGAGATAATAGAACCTACTTAACTACTTTCTACATTGAAGCTAAGCATACTATGTATGCCAAGCCACAACAGGTGCCGAGTGATCTTCAAGTGCCAAGTAGCCTTCAGGTGCTAAGTGAAGATAAAGTTCCAAGTGACTTTAGGTGCCACACATGATATAGGAGCCAAGTGATATTTAAGTGCCAAGTCACAGACGATGCCAAGCAAAATAGAAACACAACATCAGTCGAGTGAGATAGTTTTGTTATATGTGCCGAGCATCAGAAATGAGTAAGTGCCAAGTAACATAGAATGCACATATGAGTTTGTAACTTCACTAATTTAGATTTAAACTATTTTTTGGCCAATATTGAGGGATCTAGAAGGATTAAACAGATAAGATCAAATCTTTTATTTTTTCCTATGCAAACTACATGCAGCCAATTAGAAAAATGAAAAAGGCATGCAACCAATAACAAAAGTGCAAGGAATGAGTAGGAAACTGAGATTCAACATGGATCATAGATCCATATCTAACCCTAAGTCTTCGAATGTCTTTATAAGGAAGACCAAATCTCATTTTATTTGAGATGGATAAAAGGAGTGTATGGAAAAAACATAGTGGAATTCAGAGTGAAGAGTAAAAAGACTTAGAGGAAGAGAGAATTAGTTAGACATTTAGTTGATTAGAACAAAGCAAGGGATGTGAACAAATATTAGATCTCAGAGGATCAAGGTCAGAGAAAGTAGATCAAGCACCTGTATTCAATGATCAAGGATTGTAAGCTATCAAGTTTATTATACCTAATATTCTTTAGTCATTGTATTAGAAAGAAAACCCTATGTTGATAGGTTAGCTTAACAACTATTTTATAGAGCCTTTAAAAAAGTGATTAAATACTTTAACAAGGTAACACTTCATGTATTAAAGTGTTTGTCAATCCTTTAACTAGGTCACTATTGATATAGTGTAAAGCCTTTAATAGGGCAGACCATCAGAAGTGGTTAAACATTAATACTGTAGTAATGTTGTGGGTATCATCCCTAACCTAGTTTTACCTTCTTATTCTTGGAGAGTTTTTGGGTCACCAAAATGTCAAGTGTTATGTGGTGATGCATTTTTTTTTCATGGTTGTTCGATATATTTACATGCATGCAATTTACTTTCAGTTAAAAGTTTTAATGGTTAAAGTGCAATACTTCTGATTTACCCCCCCTCTTAGAAGCATTCTTCCCATTTGAATATTCCAACAATTGGTATCAGAGAAAAGTTCTCTCAAAAAGAATCCTAAAAGCTTGGAGGAAAAAATTTAAAGATGGATGTTTTCAAACTTGAAAAGATCATTGAGAACTAGGTGATAGATGTGCATCTCGCTCTACATAAGGTAGAGGAAGGTAGAGAGGAATTAAGAAAATCCTTGAAAGGAAGAAAGGAGATAGCAATAGTTGAAAATGATATAAAATACAAGGAGATTGATACCACACAAGTGTTTGCCAATGGAGACACTAAAGAGTTTGATGCAGCAATAGCAAAACTAATGGAGAAAAACAAAGTTCAAGTAGAAGAGATAAGATCTTTCAAGAGGAACATGAATCACAGGCCAAAATGTTATGTGAGATCACTGAACAAAAGAAAAGAGCGGTTGAGAATAGAGTCATGATGGAAGATGACAAAAGGATTCTTACAAATAGACTTGAGGAAAAATGTATTGAATTAACAAGAATCTCAAACATGTAGATGGATACACTTGCCCAAATGATGAACCTTCATCATGAACTCAATATGAAAGATATTGAGATCTCTACTTTGAGGATGCAGAATGAACAACTACAGAATGAATTGAATAGAGAAAAAGAGATAGCAAAGAATCTCAAAAAGTTAAGTGAAGCCATCAAGTACTTTGAACAGTTGCTAAAATTCCCAAGATCAGTCCATGATACATCAGGACTTGGATACAACAGCACTGAAGTTGGGGAATCATCAAAGAATGTTGAGCAAAGAAGTGACAAAGGTAAGGATTCTAAACCCACTTTTCATTACTGTAATAAAAGGGGGCATACTGCTAATGTGTCTAGGAGTAGAAGAATCAATTAGCCAAACATACCCAAAAGCAAGGGTTACTATCACAAGTGCAACATGCAAGGACATATGACACAAGATTGTAGGACTAAAGACACAAGGACACAAAGATTTGATGGATGTTGCCATAATTGCAAGAAGTATGGACATAGAGCCTTTGAATGCAGATCGAAACCTATGTGGACATCAAATCAACCAGCAAAAATAAAAGGAAATGAAAATCATTACAATTGGGGCTACAATACAAGGCAAAGCTGTCACTATTGTCAAGAATATGGACATATACCCCAGAACTGCATAAGAACACATTTTAAGGGAAACTATAAAAGATGGTTGAACCAAACTACTTGCTTTAGTTGCTTGAAAACTGGACATGTCAGCAGGAATTGTCCAACAAAAGCCAAAGCACCAAAAACTGAGCCCAATAAAGGAAAAGAAAATATTGATATAGAAAAAATAAGAGGGCAAATGAATAAGACTTGGAAGAATAAAGATGAGTGCAACACATCAAGTGAAGGGATCACTTCACCTAATGGGTTAAGTGATCACACTTCATCAAATTGAATATGAATGGATGCATGAGACTGATATACAAAGTTATATCATACACCAGTCCCAAGACAAAGAAGTACTAAAAAGAAGAAATCAGCATAAGTAGAGATGTGAAGTCATAATATGAAGATTCTTACAAAACTACCAAGTTGTCCTCAAAGGCCAAGTAAAACTTTAGTGGGTGCCGAGTTCCTAACAGCGACCGAGTTGATGACTGATGCCAAGTTGAGGAACTCCAATGGAAGCTGAGTGAAGTGGAAATATAGTGCAAGCCGAGTAATGTTATAAATCCTTCAGAAGTTGAGTGGATAGTTGAGCATTTAATGCAATGGAAATATGGTATATTATCATGATTTTAATCAATTTTCTTCACCATGAATGAGAATCAAAGAAGAGAAAGAGAGTGGAGTGACTTTTTAGTAGAGAATCCAATGTTCCAAGCAGATTCCAACCTCTTACAATACATTTTCATCAATCTTGAGGTATTTTCATTTGTGCCGAGCTACGCAATTTCATATTTCTTTATAAAATAAACCCTAGTTTGCACAAATGGCTTCGAGTTTTAAGAAAACCCATGACAAAGAGTCATTTGAGATTTAACTAGTATCGAATGAGGTTAAGCAACCTAAATTTGTCCCATCCCTGAAGTTGCATATAAGAACAATCCCGCCGTAGCCCTTTCTCGCATACCCCCAAAAGTTGTTATGGTTCAGGACATAAGGAGATGCTATAAATGTAAGATAGGAGCCATAGGAGATATGGAAATATGGGAAGCCTATGAGAAGTTGTGTGTCGATGGAGTTTTGAAGGATGAATATAAAATTGCTGAGAGGAAGGGTTTAACACAAGCCTTGAGTATTCCCATCATATTTAAGATAGAATGGATTAGACTTGTGTTAAGTAGAATTCATGATGGTAGTCTTTGGTTAGAATATGTCCACATAAAGATCACAAAAAGAATCATTCATAGGGTAACTGGATATCCTACCCTAGATTGGTACAAGACCTTGAGAAGTGAGTCCAAGGAGGTTATTTAGAAAAACACAAGTGCCAAGTGGAATAAAAGAGGAATGACAATTGACACCATTCAAGATCCTCTAGTTGAATTTGTTGTTAGAGTTATTGCCCATAAATTCTATCAATCCAACAGACTCAACAGTTTGTCATGTATTGTAGTAGATGTAGGCTACAAATTGGTGAAAAAGGATCATACTTATGATCTTGCAGAGTTGCAACTACAATAGATTAATGAAAACCTAGCAGCTATAAGAAGGATAAAGGGGGCCCAATGCAAATTTAGTGAAAAATTGGTTTTTATATTCTTCTATGTTCAGAATGAATTTCCTTCTTTTGGCAAAGTTGCATGGAGAAATGACAGAACCATCATAGCCCAAATTAATGAATATATAGAACAAATGGGAGACAATTTTGACACACTAATGACAAGTTATTTTGAAGATTTTAAGAAATAAATGAAGCAAAGACTCAGGATTCCAATCTCCTTAGTGGAGAAACATGTAAATGATGTTTTTTATCTTGTAGATATTGACTATACCTATGTATAAACTGTCATACTAAGAGTGAGATGGTTAAGGCCTCTTGGTTATGAGATCAACATAGATGAAGCATCTGTAGCAATAATTGCATTATTGGTAGAAGAAATAGACAAGAGTGCCCCACACTTTGGCACTTATCATGTGGTAAGGTTTAAAGGTTGATATGGAGTTAAAGACTGCCTCCACACTCAAGAAAAAGGATAAATTGGTTAAAAAGCTAAAGACAAAACTTGGTAAAGGAACAACAGAAGGGGATGAAGAAGATGAAGAAGTAGAAGGAGATGAAGAAGAGCAGGAGCAAGGACCACCTACATTAACCCAATGCATGGGTGAAGAAGATGAAGAAGAGGAAAATGCAGAGAAGGGTGCACCCAAGGCTAAGCCCAAGAAAAGGAAAGAAAAGAAGAAATCAGTTGCACAGTCTAAGGGACAGAAAACTGTGACAAAACCTAGCCCATCTAAGCCAACTACAAGGGCAAATACAAGGGAAACAACCCAAGTAGAAAAGAAACAAGAAAAGAAGAAGGAAATAGAGAAAGGTGGACTTGAAGAGTGGAAGAAAAGAAATTTTGTTGCACCATAGGAGTCAGAAGAAGAAGAAATAGAATCTGATGAAGAATAGTTTAGAATGGTAAGACACTCCACTTCATCTAGATTAGAAAACATTTATAATGATATTAGAGATAATGCAGATTTGTCTGGTCTTAAGACCATAAAGTTCAATAAGTTGTCTATAGAACAAAAAAACACAGTTGAGGAGTCCATCTACACTATGATGGCAAAGTTCAAGACTACTCCACTTGAACTTGATGACTCAATACCCAAGGAGCTAAGCACATTAATTGAGAATAAGTGGCATTACTGCCTCAAAGTGGAAAAGGAAATAAGAGAGTCAACTTTGGCTCGTGTAATGCCAAACCTTACAAAAGGTCAAATCAGTAAGGCAAGCAAGAAATATGAAAACAAATTTGTCCCTAATTACCAAGCCTTTAGTATCTTGCAGAACCAAATCGAAGATGTTGTCAAAAAGTCAACACAAATATGGAAGGCAATCTATTGATTGACTACAAGAAAGGAGGGAGAAGAGGATCCTTTTGAAGAGAGAAATGAAGAAGAAGATATTGACGAAAGTGAAAAAGAGGAAGATGTGGAGAAAGATGGCCAAGAAGGTGAACATGAAACAACTAAGGAGCAACAACAAGAATAGAGTGTCCAAGACACCCAATTGCAACCACCTAGTCCTCCACATATTGCAACTACACCTATAGAATCTGTAAAAATAAAGTATGTTCCTAACACCTCTTGTCAAAACATTAATCCACTCACTGTAGAGGATCTCAAGAAGATTCTTCACCAAACAACATTACAATCACAGTTGTACACTAGCCCTGTTTTGGTGAGTGTAGATGAATTGTAGAAGGCAATAGCTGAAATTACCAAGGCAAAGGTGAATCCACAAGAACCACCTTAAAAAATTTGTATAGCTACTAGTACTCAACCTAAAGAGCATGAAGTCAAAGATACAACTGCTAAGGTTGACACTTCAGTAAGTACAAATGCAAGGGATATAGCAAAAAGGAAACTAGACAGAAAGATACCTCTATATCTACAACACAAACACAAGGTGCATTGCCAAAGATAACTATTATTGATCGAGGTAGAAAAGAAAATGTCAAGGAAGGGGAGAGCCCTAAGGAGAAGGAGCAGAAGGAAATTCAAACATTGGCCAACTTTCCTAGAATAGGGACTCCCACTGAAACTTCACAATAGTCGAGCTTTGCAGTACCATTGCAGATATCTGTACCAAGCTCAAGTACTACCAAGGTTGCAAGGGTACTTCACTATGGAGACCCTACTCTTGATGAAGAGATAGTCATTCCCAGGTATGACTTTGAGACCATGACCATTGCCCCAATGATTGAAGTGCAAGAGGCACTTGAAAGGAAGAAGAACCAAGAGGTACATAAGAATGAGTATAAACAGAGGCACGCATTAGTAGAAATTATGGATATATTTCTAGATGCTTTCAATTTACAGGTACTTGATGAAACAAAGCCCATAATGGAGCAATTAGCAAATGTATTGGACCAAGTACAAAGTGATGACCAAGAGACCAATGTAAAACTAATGGAATGGTCTAAAAAGAATCTTCAAGGGAAAGTAAACGAGAAAATTGCAAATGAAATAGCACTATCACAAGTTGAACTAGCTAAGAAAATTGAAAAGGTCAAATACATACTTGAGAATATATTCTCACTATACAAAAAGTTGTGTGACTTCTCATATTTCACATAAGAGACTAGCCAAAAGATAATGAGCTTGGAGAGGAATCTGAATATTTCAAGCATGTAGCTACCTAAGGATCCAACTCAAAGTGAGAAGTATTTTTCTCAAATGCTTCGTACTCAGAAGGAATTGGCTGAGTTGACAATGGAAGAGAGCACCATCAAATCCAAATTGCTTCAGCTTCAATCTTCCATCACCCCACACTTGGAAATCGTCCATAAAGAACAAGCCTATGCAGAAAATGTTCTGAAGAAAGACCCTAATTTTTCTACTTTAGATGGTCTTGTTCATCTTGCTATAGAGACTGCCATCCAACACAAATCTCTTGAAATTTCTTTGAGTAATTGGGATGCTTCTCTCAGGATGATTATGGAGGTAAATAGTACATTTTTGGCAAAATATGGTCTTAACCCTTAGAACCCTTTGACATAAGTGTCAAAAAGGGGGAGATAAGGAGAATGGGGCAGATAAGATAAAGGGGGAGATGTAATGTTATATCAGCATGAGACATATACAACAAAAAATTTTGGTTACCAAGACAGAATAGATAAAGGCACAATCAACTCAGGGAGAGTTACAATAAATTTGAGGTATATATTGTAAGTTACAAAATTTTGATCATGTTTTTTTTAACCTCTGTATATATACTAAGAAGATTAGTGAATGTACTCATAAGGTCAAATAAATAATGCTTAGTTAAGTGTTTTTGACACTTGTCAAAGGGGGAGATTGTTAGTCTCAGAATGGTTTTGACATTTGAGTGCCAACACACTTAACCACTTTCTACATTGAAGTTGAGCACACTATGTATGCCGAGCCACAATAGGTGCCGAGTGATCTTCAGGTGCCTAGCAGCCTTCAGGTGTGGAGTGAAGATCAAGTGCCGAGTGACTTCAGGTGCCGAGTATTATACAGAAGCTGAGTGATATTTAAGTGCCAAGTCACATATGATGCCAAGAAAAATAGAAATGCAATAGGAGCCGAGTCAGATAGTTTTGTTATATGTGTTGAGCATCAAAACTTAGTAAGTGCCGAGTAACATAGAATGCACATATGAGTTTGTAACTTCACTAATTTAGATGTAAACTATTTTTTGGCCAACATTGAAGGATCTAGAAGGATTAAATAGATAAGATCAAATCTTTTATTTTTCCCATGCAAACTACATGCAGCCAATTAGAAAAATGAAAAAGGCATGCAACCAATAACAAAAGTGCAAGGAATGAGTGGGAAACTGAGATGCAACAGGGATCGTAGATCTACATCTAACCCTAAGTCTTTGAATGTCTTTATAAGGGAGACAAAATCTCATTGTATTTGAGATGGATAAAAGGAGTGTATGGAAAAAATATAGTGGAATTCAGAGTGAAGAGTAAAAAGACTTAGAGGAAGAGAGAAGCAGTTAGATATTCAGTTGATTAGAACAAAGCAAGGGATACAAAAAAATATTAGATCTTAGAGGATCAAGGTTAGAGAAAGTAGATCAAGTGCTTGTATTCAACAATCAAGGATTGTAAGCTATCAGGTTTATTATACCTAGTACTCTTTAGTCATTGTATTAGAAAAGAAACCCTATGTTGATAGGTTAGCTTAACAACTATTTTATAGAGCCTTTAAAAAGGTGATTAAGTCTTTTAACAGGGGTAGCACTTCATGTAAAGTGTTTGTAAATCCTTTAACTAGGTCACTATTGATACAGTGTAAAGCCTTTAATAGGGAAGACCATCATAAGTGGTTAAACATTATTGCTGCAGTAATTTTGTGGGTATCATCCGCACCCTATTTTTACCTTCTTATTCCTAGAATTTTTTTGGGTCACCAAAATGTCAAGTGTTATGTGGTGATGCATGTTTTTTTTTCATGGTTGTTTGATATATTTACATGCATGCAATTTTCTTTTAGTTAAAAGTTTTAATGGTTAAAGTGCAATACTTATGATTCACCCCCCTCTGAGAAGAATTCTTCCCATTTGAATATTCCAACAAATTTATTGTGATAACACTAGTGCCATCAACATATCAAAGAATCCTATGATGCATGCCAAAAAAAAGCACATTGCAATTAAGTATCGTTATGTAAGAGAGCTAGTGGAAGACAAAGAGGTGAAGATAGAATATGTTAATTCAAAGGAACAAATCACTGACATCTTCACAAAACCATTACCTAAAGACACATTTGAATATTTAAGAGGTAAGTTAGGGGTAATACCCCTATCTAAAGTTGTTTAAATAACAACAGAACTACCCTGCATCAAATAGGTAGATTGTTGAAACGATATAAATTTATGTAGAGGATACTTACTTTAGGTTTTGCCTAAAGTAATTAAAAAGTTCTAAAATTCCAAATCTCTCATAAGAAAGGGGACAAAGGGAGTAACTAGAGATAATGCAAAATTTTGCATTTGCATAATAAGATGTTGAATGATATGTCTTTGGCATTGTTGTCAAAGAGGGAGAAGTAGGAGAAATTGATCAAATCTATAGGATCAAAAGAAAAGAGGGAGGAGTAGCAGAAAGGAAGAAAGGAAGAAATAATAGCTAAGAGGGAGGAAAAAACACAAATAGAAATCAATCAAGATGACAAGATTAGAGACGGAGTAGAACAAAAAAAGAGAGGAGACAGTGTATCAGAAAAGGAGATGATTATCCTAATACTTTGAAAGAGAGAGATATTAGAAAAATTTAGAGGGAGTCATAAGATGTTGGAAGATATTGATAGAAGGAACAATTTTGGATACAAGATTTATCTTTGGCATTAGTCTTACTATTTTAACCTAGTCAACCCTGACTACACATAATGCTATAGGTGACTTGGTTGATTAGTTTGGTTTGCCATCAATGCCAAAGAGGGAGATTGTTGAAATCTGATAGAAAAAATCATTGTTGAGAAAGAGAGATTGTTGATGAAGAATGTTTTCAATTATTGTTTTGTCACTAATGTCAAACCTGTTATTTGTTGGAGAGATAATTATTTATAAGATCCAAGTACTATCACTTAGTTGATTAATAAGGAGGATTTAATCAATAAGATCTAACAATAGCACCTAAGGGAAAGGTTGAGTTATGATTATGTAATAAAGTACAAGGATTGGTTAAGAGAATGGTGAAATAATTTTTTGATAGCACACTTGAAGACATAAAGTTTGGTTACACTTAGAAATTTTAGAAGAATAGCTTATACTAAGGCTCTCTGCAAAGGTTGACCAAAGTTGATAGTGGGTGCCAAAAAAGTTAGTTCATGTTGAGCAAAATATTAGTTAGTGCTAATTAAAAGAAAATTCTAGTGTGTTCCAAGTATCAAGCAAAATGCAATAGGTTTCGAGCATCAGTCAAATGTAGTTGATGCCGAGTGAAAATGTAATAAGTGTCGAGTAACATTGTATGCACTGAGCATCAGAAGATTAATAGTGCTGAGCTAGTCCATTATTTGAAAATTCAAAGATTCGGCAAATTTGAGCTGACAAGTTTATTATCTTAAATTTTGTGAACCAAGTAAAAGATAAGGATGATGAGCTAATGGTACAAAATTTGAGGTTAACCATTTTTAGGTGATTACAAGTGAATTCTACATGAAATTTTAGTGGATTCTACATGAAGTTTCTATAAGAAACAAGATAAGGGATAGATATATTGTATCCTACCTAATCCATTCAAACCCTAATTTAGAAAATGGAAATTAGAGTGGAAAAATTATTCTAAAAACCTACTTAAGGAATTATTGGTCATAAAACAAAGTGGTTGGTTGGCTAGAGTGTGTGGTGTCAAGGAGAAGGTATTGAGAGGAGATAACATAGTACAGAGACTTTTCTTGAAGTGACCACAAGAGTGACTACATTGGCACAACAAGCACAAAGACTTAAGGAGACAGAAACTTGAATGAAGAATACACTATCAGTTTTATAGACTAAAAGCCAAGCAAAATTGTGAACTAAATTGAGATCTAAAATCTGTAAGTTATGTTGTAAGTTGTATCAGATCAAAAGCCCTTACTGTTACTCTCTAACAATTGTATCAGTTAGGGAAAAATCCTTTCGACTAAGGTTGACTTAAAATTCATTAGAAAATCCTTTAATAGGGTGGCATTCCAAGTGAATGACCTAAAGTCCTTTAACCAGTCTCACTTCTAATAGGGTGATTGAAGTCGCTTAACTAGGTCACACTTAATAGTGCGTGTTCTAACCTTTAATAGGGTTGGCTTTTTATAGGGCATCTCTTCAGAAGAGTGATAAAGAGGTAGCATGTTACTGATGGTTTTTCCCAAATTGGGTTTCCATGTAAATTGTTGTTTTATATGTGTGGATCTTTCATTTCTTATTTTTGCATATTGATTTATTAGTAACTTGCTACTTAAAATGTTTAGCTTGGATGCATGAATAGTTAAATGGGTTCACTAGGCTCAGTGAAAAGTTTTATTGAGATATTTGGACCTTGAATAACTAATTCACCTCCCCCCTCGAGTTATTCTAAAGAATTTATAACATCAAATACATGTAATGTTTATTTTGATAGTTAAGTTTTTGTCACTTAGCCAATTTTCCCTATTTTGTTTCCACCAATGTCAAATGGGGAGATTGTTGACAACTGGCAAATTGTTATATGTAATTATCGTCATTTATGGAAACTCATGATATACATGTTGATAGGAAACCTCAAAAATAAAGATACTTAGTGTTTGGTAATAAGAAATTTGTTTAAGTTTAGAATTTGTTTATATAAATGTTTTTTTTTTTTTATAACATGTTGCAGACATCATATTATGACTAGCAACATTACATGGAGATAGTATACATGTTGGTGATGACATGTATAACCATAGAAGTTTGTATAGACTTTATGGAACATATATATTCATGTTTTGCTAATGTAGGGTAGGGGAATTGAAGGAAAGAATTGTTTTGTTTACAAAACAATTACTTGTCCAATTAAGGCTGACATCCTAGATGTTTACTCTAATTTGGAAAAGTGAATTATGGTCTTATCTGATAGTAGTTTGTGTAAAGGCATGGTATTTATGCAAAGGACTTCTTGCAATAAGAAATGTGCTATCTTGGTATAGTATGTAAGAAAAGTGCAAGTGTGAATTGCAAATTGAGACTATATTAGAAAGTGATATATGCAAAGTTTTATATGAGATATTTGTTCATTCGAGGTTGATATGAAGATCAAAGATGAATCAAGGAAATAAAATAACAATAAATTACTTGATTCAGCAATGAGCTCTTCTTGTAGTTGAAATTACATGTTTGGCCAGTGGGATCTTCTTGCATACATTATACTACAACTCCTAACATGGTTGGAATCTCCTAACAGGGACTTCTTATGCTAATTTTTCTTGTTGACTCCTAATAGGGTCCATCCTCTAACAAGGAACATATATATCAGTATATTAATCTAGTGGGTATCATCCCCACTAGGGTTTTTGCTTGGCCAGGGTTTCCCTAGTTAACCAAATATGGTGTTATGAGTTATCTTTGTCCATTTCTATTGTTACTATTTAGAATTACTTTATTTCTTTGTCATGCATGGTTTAAAGTAAGTAATAATATCCAGCTAGCAACTAAAGTTTGTAGATTTCTTATTCACCCCCCCACTAATCCCTATATCTAACAAAAACAAGTTGAAGCCATTGAAAGATACAAATGAAAAGGTATGTAGTGTCGCTATAGTCTATTTTTTGATGGAAAGAAGTTCCTAGAGTGTATGAGGTATGGGAATATGTGTTTTTTGGTAACTCCGAAAGATGGTAGAGAAGAAGTAGAAGAGGTACCTGCATAATTTTTAGATTTGTTAGAAGAATTTCCAACTACTATATCTGATAATATGCCTAATGTAGTATAACTGGTAAAGAAGACCAGTCACTAGGCTGATTTGATTTGAGGAACTAGTTTAAAAAATAAGCCAACAGACAAAATGACACCAACAGAAAGTGAGGAGTTGAATAGAAAATGCCATGAGTTATTGCAGAGAGGATTGATTTGGGAGAGTCTAAGTCTATGTGTTGTATTGATCGTATTAACACCTAAGTAGAATGGAGAATGGAGGATGTGCATAGATTGTCATGCTATCAATAAGATCACAATTAATTATAGATTTCCATTGCCATGGATCGATGATATTATGGATTTTTTGATTGGAGCTTTATATTTCACAAAGATAGCTCTAAAGAGTGGATACCATCACATTCACCTCAAAGAAGAAAATGAGTGTAAGACTTCTTTCAAGACAAGGGAAGGGCTATACTAGTGATTTTTCATGTCATTTGGGCTAACCAATGCACTAAGAACTTCCATGGAACTTATGAATGAGGCACTGAAGGAGTTTTTGGGTAAGTTTGTCATTACTTACCTAGATGATATTTTGATCTTTAGTAAGATGTTGGAGGAGAATTTGATGCATATTAGAAAGTTGTTTGATAAGTTGAGGAAAGAAAATTTCTTGATAAACCTAAAGAAGTGTAGTTTTGTAAAGGAGTCGGCATACCTAGAATTTGTAGTTCTAACATAAGGTTTGAAAATGGACCTAGAGAAAGTGAAGGCTATCCTTGAGTGGCCTACTCCAAAGAGTGCTATAGAGGTAAGACACTATCATGGAATGAATATTTTTTATAGAAATTTAATCAATGGTTTTATTAGTATTTTTTGGCCTTTTGACTGAAGTAGTGAGAGGATATAGAAAATAATATTAGTGGACTATAGTAGTAGTAGATAAGAGTTTTAACATGTTGAAATAGAAAGTTACACAGAAGCATATTTTTGCACTTCTAGATTTTAACAATGTGTTTCAAGTACAATATGAAGGTAGTGGTATTGCAATAGGATTTCATTTGAGAAAGGAGCATTTTCCAATGTGTACAAAAGTAAGCTAAAAATGATAAAGTTTGGACAATCCAAGATGGTAAAGAGGCATGATTTTGAAAAAGCCTATGAAGTGGAGTTACTTACTAAATTGAATATTTCACTAGTATTTAACATTTGAGACTTGATAGAGTATTATGAAGGAGGTGATGGAGATGAAGTTGTTGAAGCATAGTGGAGTATTCTAGCAGCTAGTTCGACTACAAAGAACATTGAGAAGATATTGGATAGTTGTGTTAGAAAAAGTATAAGGAACAAAAGCTATGAAGAATACCTGGTCAAATGGATAGGGAGGCCTATAGAAGATTCATAATGGCTAGCAAGGGGAGAGGTTAACCATATTTTTTTTCCCTTTGGACATGTGATATTTGACAAGATCAATTCTTACATTAGCTCATTTATCTATTCTACGAGAATTCTTGGTGTAAGAGTACTCTTGCATCAACCAAAAAAATTTCATTTCATTTTTTTGAATAAGGGTTGTCTTAAGGTAGAGTTATTGCTTTTGGAGGCTTGTTACTCAGTAATTTAGTCCATTAAAACATTTGGGGCCATTTTGCAAAGGAAAACCATCATAATTGTGACATCCAACCATCAACCTAGTGATAGATTCGCTTGTCTGCTCCATCAAACTTTTTTTATTGTAAAATGTGATGACAAGGGCATCCATCATAATGGAAATGGTAGACATGGTCATAACTTGGTAGAAGGGAGAGATAAGGGTTCATGTTTGCAATGTTGAAATTGCGACAATACTCTATTATAATTACAATGGCTGAAACTTGCACTTTGACATCACAATTGTGACATATATGTGACAATTGTATTGTAGAACTGATAGTTATTTATTAGAACTTATCATCATAGTTGTGATGCTTCCACAAAAACTATGTTGTGCAAGGGATGGATATACATTGTAAATGATTATCTCTTTCAAGGAGGTTCATCATAATTGTGATGGCTAGTTGAATTATTAAAACAAAGATTATTGCAAAAATTGTGGTCAGTATTTTTTGTAGGGTATCTTTATTCTTATATGTGAGCACTCTATACTCCCTATCTAAGATTCTTAATGCAATAGGTTCACTTGGGATTCTTGAATAGGTTAAGTTCTTAGTAGTCCTAGAGCACAAGTCTTTAGATTTGACATAGAAATAATATAAAAAAATCCTATAGATTTATTAGCACTTTTTGGTTTCCTTGATAGTACAAGACTAATGGTTAAAGACATGTTTGATGACCAGAAAATCCAAAATGTTATCTTGTCTCATTCTCTTGTAATCTTGGGGGAGGAATTTTAATATTGAGTTTTAAGAAAAGAATAATAGTTGAGGTTTGTAAAGTTTTCTATGGACCAAAGTCATTACATAAGAACACACTGAAATATCAAACTAATAGGTATGAATTAGAGGTCATCCTACTATTCCTATTATAATTGGACAAACCTTGAACATTTTTCCTCCACTAGGAGTCATTTTTTTCTGATAATATCTTATGTTTTCCCTTTAATCTATCCATATTCCCAATGATGGATCATGGAATGTGATCTAAAATATTAATTTAAAAACTCAAAAAAAAGTCAAATAGTTTGTGACTATACTATTGCATGGAAGATTTATTTCTTGTGTATTTTGAGCTATGAATAGTATGCTAATGTAGAGCATCCAATAACACTCGATCAAACTCATAAGAAACATATTAAACCAAGTCACATTTAAACATAATTGAGGTATTATCCACATCTCATTCCATTAACCAAACATTGGGATCAACTATTTTAATCAACATCTTTCATCATGTGAACAACTTAATCAATTTTCTAGTTCTTGCCCAACATTAATGCAACCATTCTTAATTAATGATGAGGCTGAAACATACTATTTTTCAAAAGGACCTTTATGTTAAACTCTTTGTTAACAACTAAGTAGTAACTCAAGATATCATACTTCTATAGGAACACGTTATTAATTTTAATTGACATATGTAGCATTAGGATCCAATTATCCTGGTTCATAGATCAACCTTTATCTTCCCTGTATGCTTGCATACAACTTTTTTATAATCCAACTAATATCCACTTAACTAAGAAATTTAATTGATCAAATAGTAGAAGAAATATATTTTAAAAAGAATTATTATTTTTGTTATTAGTAACTATATTTAAAGTGTAATATTATATTAAAAACCTTGAAAAGGCCCATACCACATACCTTCACAGGATTGCATTTGTAGAATATAGGAGATGTTGGACAAGTTAAATGATATATCTAATCCACCTCTACAAAAAAATTATTTGTAACACTTGTGAAATATAAAGTATCATCAATAGTAGTGTATCATCTGAGTTGCATGTGAGAAAGGGCTTCCAATTTCTAACATCGTCATTAGTACTAATGTACTAGAAAGCCCTATATCTAGCAAAAAAAAATTTGAAACACCAATGGAGGAAATTGAATGGTCAAGAAACATAAATAGACAATAAAATTAGAATGATAAAAAATTACATATATAATTGGAATGCAAATCACTAGGAGGTTACGAGATGGGCCATGGTGGAAAACAAATTCATCTCTTTGATTTAGAATGATAGAATCAAGTATATAGTAACAAACTACATGCATGGACTTTTCTTTTTCATATGTCATATTAACTTAAAATATCTCGAAGTGAATTCTTAATAAGCCTATATTTGTAAGATATATTTGTGAATACATCAAGTAAACACTACGTCTACATCTATTAAACCAAAAGTACAGCCCAAGCTAGGAAAATTTCTATCTACTATCCATATCTTATCACATTGGAACTCCTTGTATATTATTTAATAATATTTGTATTCAAAGATAATTAAGAACTAAAAGTTGGAAGAGAAAATATATTCAATTGAGATTTCAAATGAAAATAGTCATTAATATTTCCTTAATTTAAGAATGCCTAGAATGATGTAGAGCATACCAAGACTCACAACTTGTATGCAGAATGACATCCATCTCAAATCCTTGCAAAATTTCCAAATGCATAATTTTAGAATATATTTCCATCTTGTTTTATCTTTTTTCAACAAATTAAAGGCATAGGTGGTATTTCACCACCTTGATGAACAATAAGTTTGATCACACTCTAATGTATATACCTTGCATGTAGGCAGGTTGTAGGTTTGGGATTATGATTGAGCTTGGTCATGAGAACAAGCCTTAGGAGAAAAACTTATTGGATAGTTGAATTTTTTATGATGTAGAAAAGAATTGAGTTTTTTCCTAACCACATGTTGTCCATATTTTCAATTAGCCAAAATTTGAACTTTTATATTAAATCCATTACCAAGTTGTTCAAATACTCATGATTCTTAGAAGTTTTCAAGATTGGTTGTAATTCAAAGTAGTGCAAGAGCACACCTAGAGGTTAAATAAGAAAATCATGATTTTATTAAAAATTAAAAGTTTATAAGGTTATTCAAACTTTTCTGGATTCATATGAAGTGATTGTTCAAAGCTATGTAATGAAATCATAGAAAATGTCAAATGTAGTCAAGTTACATAAATATATATGGTCTTTGTAGGAAATAAGTTGTTGAAGTGGAAATTGTATGGTCATCAAAAGTTGTAACTGATATATGAGGGAAAAAAGTCTTTAAATAGTCTTTCTATGGTTGAATCAAGAGGTGGTGTACGAGTTAGAGGAAATTTGTAAAGTCAAATTTATTATGCCTCTTACTGTCACTAGG
Source organism: Cupressus sempervirens (assembly GCA_028749045.1). NCBI lineage: Eukaryota > Viridiplantae > Streptophyta > Pinopsida > Cupressales > Cupressaceae > Cupressus > Cupressus sempervirens. Next base: position 226,149,347 of record CM053785.1, on the reverse strand, counting down.
ATTCCTATAGAGTAGGTGAACACTCAAGCATTTGGCCTTCATTTGGAATGCATGTGAAGATGGTGGAATGAGGAAGGAGGAAAGGTTATGGTCAAAGGAATTTTCTAAATATATTTGTAAGGATTTTCATGGTATGAAGAAATTTTAGTGTACACATTTCCAAATTGATCTTTATTTGTAAGTCACATTTTTACTATTTGAATGCTTCTCTATATTGAAAAATGGATTAAAATGTTCCTAAATCTATTGGAATGTGTAGTTCAATTACTTAACTTTGATTTTGATCTCATTTGGAGTTTAGTCATGGGTTGTAATGAGAGAAACAATGGATTTTCAAAAATATGCATACAAATAAAAAAGAAACAAGTCTATCATTTGTCATTTAATAATGTACAAGGTGAAATGATGCATATATACCCACTTATTCAATGATAGCCATGTTTAATCTCCACCTAATTTATCCTTATTCTAATAAATATAGAAAAATAGATTAACCATTCCCAACCTTCTCTACAAGTGGCATTACAATAGCCAAAAATAAATCACAATGTGCCCGCACAAAAACAAATGAATATATACAACTATTTGTTTAGAGATAATATCATCTAAAGTAGGTAGGTAGGTAGTCATTCTTTCTCTTCAAAATAGATAAAGAAGGAATGATATATGTCTATTCATTTTTCCATTTCCATTCCATCCAAATAAATACTTAATTCCTTTATTGAAAAATGATGCACAAAAAAATCCATGCATGTATTCATCTATTTACAACATTCATAGTGTATATTTTTTTATTGCTAAACAAGTAATGGAAAAATGGCAAATAAGTATTGATCTATTCAATATAGATCCTAGAAATAATCATTTTTCCCACTCTATCAAGCAAATAAGTAGTAAAAATAGTCAAACAAATGCACATGTTCATTCTTTCATTTGCACAAATGATCATCTGAGAGAACTTATTTTTTCCTTTATTCAAACATGGGTAGCTTAATGTAAATAAAAAGTAATCATATCTCAAACAAGATCACCACAAATCACCTCTTATTTCTTTGCTCATTCATAGGAAAGATCATCCAAAATTTGGTAAACTAGCATAAAAAAGAATCCACTATTCAACATCACATCTAGAATCAACAAATAAAAAGAAATATATCTCAATTATTCAGCTCACATACAAAAATATAAGATGTATATTCATTGACAAAGAAGATCATCTAGGTTGGATATCCCTACTTTTATGAAATTAATGCCATTAATGGAAAAATTATTAAAAAAATATATCCATGAATGTAAACTAGAACATGTACCTTGTAACACATGTCCTTCAGTGAAGTGGGCTATCTCAGCTATATAAGGACTGTAAGATGATCAATGAAAAAAATACACCTATTTCAACCTAAAATATGAAGGAAATAGTGTTCTTAAATAATACATGTGATAAAATATAACAAAAATGGTTCCATACCTACAAAGTGACATCATTTCCCATCTTCTAGTGCATGTCATTTTTCCCCTTGCATCCAAAATAAGATTCTACCACTTTGAATCAAGAATGCACATTTAGATGCATTCCATATGCATGGAAAATAGGTGTATCTGAAAAAATGCACCACATTTACATTTATTTAATATGTCTATTAACTTTTTAGAATTATAGCCCATTTTAAATGTTAGAAGTCTAGCTTATATGGCTGATAGAATGTCCTTAGCAAGCCAACACATAGAATATCTTGATTTTCTTGCACGTTGAGCACATTATTGTCACCTATAAGAGTCAGAGTTACAATGTCCATGATGGTTTGTAAATTCAAACTTGTTTCATTTTTCAACTACACTTGATGTCATATGTAGATGAATTGATATTGCATATTGAACTATGGCCTCATTCTCCATTGTCTAAAACTAAGAGATTGACATGGTTAGTTTTAATGCAGCCATAGGTTCATTTTGACCTTCAATTAGTTTCAAGAATAAATTAATATTAACTACTAATCAAGTCCAACCATGTGAAGGTGGAAGCTCATTTGGCCCCACCCCCCTTCCACCCAAGGATTAAAACATCAAATACATTCATGAATTATCACATGATAACATTCATTAACACATAAGATTCATTAGAATGTGAACATAAACATTCAATAACACATAACTAAAACACTGAGACACAAACATCACTCATTATCAAATTAGTTACATAATTGAGAATTATTTCTTTTTTGCTCCTTCCCTTTGTTGTTGCAGAGGAATATCCTATTGGAAATATGATTGAAAAGATCATTATTCAAAAAGGGAGATTGTTGCAAAGAGGGAGATTGATGATATAAAGAATGTTTTCAATCATTTTTTTGTCACTAATGTCAAACTTGCTATTTGCTAGAATGAAAATTGCTTATAAGATCCAAGTAATATCACTTAGTTGATTGATGAAGAGGATCTAATCAATAAGGTGTAACAAAAGTACCTAAGGGAAAGGTTGAGTTATGGTTTTGAAATGAAGTACAAGGATTAGTTAAGACAATGTTGAAATAATGTATTAATAATACACTTGAAGATACAAAGGTTGGTTACACTTAGAAATTCTAGAAGAATGAGTTGTAACAAAGTTGTCTACAAAGCTTGACTAGGTTCATTAGAGGGTACCGAGCAAGCTAGTTCATGTCGAGCATAATATCAGTAAGTGCAGACCAAATAAAAAATCTAGTGTGTGTCGAGTGAAATAGAAGGTGTTGAGTAAGTAATAGGTGTCGAGCATCAAAAAACCTTAGTTGATGTCAAGTGAATCTACAGTAGGTGCTGAGCATCAATAAAACATAGTTGGTGCCGAGTAACATAGTATGTGTAGAAGATCAAAATTTCAATAGTGTCGAGTTGCTACATTATTTGAAAAGTCCAAGATTCACCAGATCTGAGTCAACAAGTTGGTTACCTTGAATTTTGTAAATGGAAGATAAGGATGATGAGCTAGTGGCACAAAATTTTAGGTAAACCATTTTTGGGAAAATTTAGAAGGATTCTTCATGATGTTCCTAGAAGAAACAAGATAAGGGGTAGATTCATTGAATCCTACCTAATCTATTCAAACTAAAATTAAAATAAGGAATATTAGAGAGGGAAAAGTATTTCAAACTTATATTTAAGGAGTTACAAGTCAAGAAGCAAGAGTTATTGAGTTGCCAAGTTGTTGAAGTGGTTGGAAGGATGTTAAGGTGAAGGCATTGAGAAGGAAGAACAAAGTATACAGACTCTGCTTTGATAAGTGGCCATATAGGAGACTGAACTAGTACATTGAGCATGGAGACTCAAGAAGATGAAGCTTGAAAGGAGGACAAGTTGTTAGAGCTACAAAGATTGAAAGCTAAGAAAATTTGAGGGCTAAACTAAGATCTAAAATTTGCAAGTTAAGTTGTGAGTTGTATCAAATCAAAAGCCCTTGTTGTTACTCTAGCAATTGTATCAATTATGGTAAAATCCTATGGACTTAAGTTCGTTTAATAGCCATTTGTAAATCCTTTAATAGGTGGTATTCCAAGTGAATGTTCTAAAGTCCCCTAACTAGGCCCACTTCTAATAGGGTGGTTGAAATCCTTTAACCAGGTCACATTTAATAGTGTGTTGTAGCCTTTGATAGGGAAGGCCTTTCATAGGGCATCCCTTCACAAGAGTGAGAATTGAGTAGCATGTTACTGGTGGCTTTCCCAAATTAGGTTTCCACATAAATCACTATGTTATGTGTTGATCTTTCATGTCTTATTCTTGCATGTTGATTTTATAGTAACTTACTAAGATAAATGTTTAGCTTGGATTTATGATTAGTTTAATTGGGCTCATTATACTTGGTGAAAAAGCTCTCTCATGACATTTGGACCTTGAATAACTGATTCACCCCCCCTCTTAGTTATTCTAAAGAATTTCTAACAATTGGTATCATAGTCATCTACTGATTTAGATTAAAAGTACTAGAAGTAGGAAGATCAAGATGTCCAAGAGAGAAGTTCCCAAGCTTAATAGAGATAACTTCGCTACATGGAAAATTTTAATGAAGTTATATCTTGGATCAATAGGTGATCATGTCAAAACCTTAGTTGAAGTGGAACATGTTGATCCAGCTAGAGTCCCTACTGCAAAAGATTTAAATAAAAAGGAGCACAATCAAGCAATGCTAGAGATTGCCTCTACCATCAACTATGCTGAATTTGATGGCATCAAGGGATGTGACTCTACTTTCAAGATGCAAAAATTCTTGATTGATATCTATGGAGGAGATCAAAATGTCTAAAGAGCAAAAAGAGAAAGCCTCAAAGGAAAATTTGATGACATGAGAATGGAGGAAGGTGATAATAGTGCTCAATATGCCTCTAAAATAAAGGAAGTAGTAAGTGCAATAAGAAGTTTGGGTAGTAACTTAGAAGATGATGCTATTAATAGAAAATTCTTAAGGACCTTTCTCCCCATCTATGCTATTAGAGTTTCAGCCTTCCAAGAGTTAAGATGTATACCGAGAAACAAGCTAACTCTTGAAGGTATAGTGGGAAGACTAACTACATTTGAGTTATCCAACTTTGATAACTACAAACCTAAGAATCTTGAATCTACTTTCAAGGCCAAGATAATGTTGAAAGATACTTAAGAGGTGAAACCAAAGAAGAAGAAAGGAAAGAAAAAAGTTGCATCCAATGACAGCAGCATAGATGAAGAAGATGTGGAACAATTGGAAGCATTACTGGCAAGAAGGTTTCAAAGAGGCAAAGGTAAATTTAAAGGTAAGCTACCTATCATTTGTTTTAATTGCAATGAAGTAGGACATATTGTTGCAAGGTGTGCATAGAAGAAGAACTATAAGGAAGGCAACAAGAACAAGAATAGAAGAGAAGATGATAGTAGAGATTACAAAGATAAAGGCAAAAAGTGCTACGTTGTTGAAGAAGAGGATTCTGATGAAAATGATGATGAGGTAGTCTATGTAGCCATGAAGAATGAATTAGATGAAGATAAGGCAACAACACTGCTAAGTTGTGTGAACAAAAATGATAGGTGGATCATAGACAATGGATGCTCACATCACATGGTAGGAGATAAAAGTAAGTTTATTACCTTTACTCAATATGATGGAAATAGTGTTAGATTTGGAAATGATGCTCCATGTCTAATTAAAGGAAAAAGTTACATTAAGCTTACAAAGAAATTTTCATTTGATAATGTATATTATGTTGAAGGATTGAACTACAATCTACTAAGTCTGTCATAGTTAAGTAATGTTGTTTGCAAAGTAGAATTTCAAAACAAAACTACCAAAATCTATGACATTGATCAAAATTTGATATGAAAAGGAGACTAAACTAGGAGTCATTTATTTTAGCTAGATATGGATAATGCAACCTATCTTATTGTAAAACTTGGTGGTGTGTGGCTATGGAATAAAAGGTTATGTCATGTCAACTTTGATAATCTGACTAGCATCAGGAAAATGTAGAGAGTTAGAGGATTACCTAAACTGAAGAAGCCTAACAATACAATGTGCAAATAGTGTTAGCTAGGAAAGATGACCAAGTCAATTTTCAAAAGCAAAACCTACACTTCCAAAGAAGCATTAGAATTAGTCCATATAGACTTATGTGGCCCAATTGAAGTGCAAAGCTACAAAGGAGATAGATATATAATGTTGTTTGTGGATGACTACTCCAAGATGATGACTGCCATGTTCATAAAGAAAAAATTTGATGCATTTAAAATGTTTAAGTGGTATTTGGCCAAGGTTGAGAAGGAAAGAGGAAAGAGTCTAAAGTGCCTAAGAGCAGATAGAGGAGGAGAGTTCACATCTAAAGAATTTGAGACATTTTGCAATGAAAAAGGAATTAAGAGACAAACATCAGCACCAAGAACTCACCCAAACAATGACATTGCAAAAAGGACGAATAGATCAGTGATAGGCTATGCAAGAACATTAGTGATGGAAAAGAATGTTGCACTAAAGTACTAGAGAGAAGCTATTAGTACTACTATTTACACCCTAAATCTAGTACAAGTCAAGAAAGGTACAAATGCAACACCTTTTGAATTATGGTATGGTCACTCACCTAATGTAGAACACTTCAAAGTATTTGGTTGTAAATTCTATATTCTTAAAGATTTTAGAAATGGCAAGTTTGATGAAAAGAGTGATGAAGGCATATTCCTTGGATATTCCAATAGAAATAAAGCATATAAGTGTTTGAATAAAATAATAAAATTATTGAGAGTGCAAATGTAAATTTTTATGAGCATGTAGAAGTTCAAGTTGATGAGATTAAGAAACCAGAAGAGTAGAGATCCTTTGTATATTTCTATGAAGGAATACTTGCTGAAAAAGAAGCTACCAATCAAGTTGGGAATCAACAACAAGCTTTAGTATTAGCTGAGTCACAACCAATGAATTTCAAGTTGTATTTAGAAGCCAAGTTACAAAATGAAGAAAATGCACATTTTGATTATGAAATTAGTACACATGAAAGAGATGAAGAAATACCTGAAAGAGACATGCATAGTGACTCTAAATCTAAGAGACCAAAAATGGAAAGAAGGAAAGAACCAAGTCTATCCAAGTATGTGAGAAGACATCACCCTATAGAAAAAACCATTGGTGACAAGGAAGCTAGACCAATGACAAGGAATAGACTAAGAAATGAATCATGTCTACTAAGCAAGATTGAACCTAAAATAGTGAAAGATGCACTACAAGATGATGACTGGTATAAATCTATGGAAGAAGAAATTGAGCAGATTGAGAAGAACAAAACCTGGACCTTAGTTCCAAGACCAACTGATAAGAATGTGATTGGTACCAAGTGGGTGTTTAGGAACTTGAGCTAGATGAGAATAGCGAGTTCACAAGAAATAAGGCTAGACTAGTTGGTAAAGGTTATACACAAGAAGAAGGACTGGACTATGGGGAAACATTTTCCCCTGTTGTAAAGATTAAGAACTCTACTTGCATATGCTTCTTACAAAGGTTTCAAAGTCTACCAAATGGATGTAGAGTCTACTTTTCTGAATGGTATACTAGAAGAGGAAGTCTATATAGAAAAACTAGAGGGATTTTTTGATGACAAAGACAAGGATATGGTTTGCAAATTGCATAAAGCACTCAATGATTTGAAAAAAGCACCTAGAGCATGGTATGAGAGACTGCACAAATATCTTGTGAAGATAGGATTTGAGAGAATAGATGACAACAACAATCTATATATCAAGGCAGAAAAAGGTAAAGACATTTTGATATCTGACATCTTTGTTGATGACATAATATTTGGATAAAAAGATGCCCAATGTCAATATTTGGAGAACTAAAATTCTTTGTTGGATTTCAAGTACATCAACTAAAACATGGCATATTTGTGACTCAATCAAAATATATCAAGGAGATACTCAAGACATCTAACCTAGAGGATTCAAAACCAGTCAGTATAGCAATGGTAATAGGACATAAGTAATCCAAGAATGATGAGTTAGATGAGGTAAATCAAACAATGTATAGATCAATGATTAGAAATTTGTAGTATGTTGTGCAAAGTAGACCAAACATTACATTAGTTGTTTGAATAGTGGCAAGATTTTTTGCCAATCCAAGAGAAAATCATCTTATGGTAGTAAAAATAATATTGAGATGCCTAAAAAGAACTGATGACTTTGGATTATATTACAAGAGGACTGAAAAGTTTGAGTTGAAAGCCTATACTGATGCAAATTGGGAAGGAAATATAGATGATAGAAAAAGCATCAATAGAGGAGAACTTTTCTTAGGTAAAAGATTAGTCACTTGGACTAGTGAAAAACAAAGTTGTACCTCACAATCCACAACAAAAGTTGAATATGTTGTTGCTGCTATTAATTGCACCAATATTGCATGAATCAAACATCTGTTGCAAGGTATAAAGGAAGAGATGACTAAACCTATGATACTCTATTGCAATAATACAAGTGCCATCAACATATCAAAGAATCCTATGATGCACGCTAAAACAAAACACATTGCAATTAAGTATCACTATGTAAGAGAATTGGTGAAAGATAAGAAAGTGAGGATGGAATATGTCAGTGGAAAGGAACAATTTTCTAACATATTTACAAAAGCACTACCTAAATATGCATTTGAGTATCTTAGAGGCAAGTCAAGGATGATACCCCTATCCAAGGTTGTTTGAGAAACAACAAAATGGCTCTACATCAAATTAGTTTATTTTTTAAATCTTATAAATTGATGTAGAGGATACTTACTTTAGGTATTACCTAAAGTAATCAAAGTACTAAAATGCCAAACAAGTCACAAGCAAGGTGATAGAGGAAGAAATTGTAGTTTCTGCAAATGCTATACTTGGATGGTAAGATGCTAGAATAATGTATCTTAGGCATTGTTGTCAAAGAGGGAGAAATAGCAAAAGCTAATCAATGCATATAGAGGGAGAAATGGAACATTTAAAGGAACAAAATGCAAGAGAGAGAAATAGTAGTTAAGAGAAAGAGCCAAGAGCAAAATTGACCAAAACAAGATAAGCCATAGAAAAGAGCGAGCCATACAAAAATTGATTAGATATGTACTGGAGAAATAGAAAAAGGAAATAGTAGCTAAGAGGGAGAAGTAGAAACAAAGAAATTAGGATAGTAGATTAGAGAGGGAGTACAACAAAAAGAGAATAAAATGTATCAACAAAGAGGAAGATATGAAAGCTGATAAAATTAGCAATGGTAACACAATTTCTTTTTGGAACTTTGATAACTTGGTTGATTAGTTTCATTTGCCATCAATGCCAAGGAGGGAGATTGTTTGAAATTTGATTGAAAAGATCATTATTGGAAAAGAGAGACTGTTGATATAAAGAATGTTTTCAATCATTGTTTTGTCACTGATATCAAACCTAATATTTGCTAAAATGACAATTTCTTATAAAATCCAAGTACTACCACTTAGTTGATTGACGAAGAGGATTTAATCAATAAGATATAACAAAAGTACCTAAGGAAAAGGTTGAGTTATGATTTTGTGATGAAGTGCAAGGATCAGTTAAGACAATGGTGAAATGATGTATTAATAATACTTTTCAAGATACAAAGGTTGGCTACACTTAGAAATTCTATAAGAATGAGTTGTAACAAAGTTGTTTGCAAAGCTTGACTAGGTTCATTAGTGGGTGCCAAGCAAGCTAGTTCATGCTGAGCAAAATATCATTATGTGTTGAGAAAATGCAAAATTTGGTGTGTGCTAAGTGAAACAAAAGGTGTTGAGTAATCAATAGGTGCCAAGCATAAAAAAAACTTCATTGATGCTAAGAGAATCAATAGTAGGTGCCAAACATTAGTAAAATGTAGTTGGTGCTAGGTAAAAAGGTATGTGTAGAGCATAAAAATTTCAATAGTGTCAAGCTGCTGCATTATTTGAAAAGTCAAAAATTTCCCAGGTCTGAGCTAACAAGTTTGTTACCTTGAAATTTGTAAACCAAATGGATGATAAGGATGATGAGCTGGTGGCATAGAATTTTAGGTAAAATTTTTTTGGGAAAATTCAAAAGGATTCTTCGTGATGTTTCTAGAAGAAACAAGATAAGGGGTAGATTCATTGAATCCTACCTAATTCATTTGAATTGAAATTAAAAGCAAGAAGATTCGAGAGGGAAAAGTATTTCAGACTTCTATTTAAGGAGTTACAGGTCAAGAAGCAAGAGTTGCTAAGTCGCCAAGTAGTTGAAGTGGTTGGAAGGATGTTAAGGTAAAGGCATTGAGAAGGAAGAATAGAGTACAAAGACTCTACTTCAATAAGTGGCTATATAGGAGATTGCACTAGTACATTGAGCATGGAGACTCAAGGAGAAAAAGCTTGAAAGGAGGACAAGCTATTAGAGCTATAGAGACTGAAAGCTAGGAAAATTTGAGAGCTAAACTAAGATCTAAAATCTGCAAGTCAAGTTGTAAGATGTATCATATCAAAAGCCCTTGTTGTTACTCTTTAGCAATTGTATCAGCTAGGGTAAAATCCTGTGGAATTAGGTTGGTTTAATAGCCATTTGTAAATCCTTTAATAGGGTGGCATTCCAAGTGAATGTTCTAAAGTCCTCTAACCAGGCCCACTTCTAACAGGGTGGTTGAAATCCTTTAACCAGGTCACATTTAACAGTGTGTTGTAGCCTTTAACAGGACAAGCCTTTCACAGGGCATCACTTTAGAAGAGTGAGAATTGAGTAGCATGTTACTAGTGGTTTTTCCACAATTAGGTTTCCACATAAATCACTATGTTATGTGTTGATCTTTCATGTTTTATTCTTGCATGTTGATTTTATAGTAACTTGCTAAGATAAATGTTTAGCTTGGATGTATGATTAGTTTAATTGGGCTCACTATACTTGGTGAAAAAGTTTTATCAGGACATTCGGACCTTGAATAACTAATTCAGCCCCACCTCAATTATTCTAAAGCATTTCTAACATATCCATGTCATCATCAAAAAAAAATTTCACTTGTGGACATGATCTTAATGTCCTTTCCAAAGGTGGGTTCTTTGCAATTACAAATAAAAGGGTTAAATTAAACAAAAATAAGACTTTAAAGACTTTAAAGAACATAAGTGTAGCCCTCTTTACCTTGTCCAACCACATCATATTTCTCGATGACTTGAACCTAAACACACTTATCAAGAACAACCTCTACATCCACTTCAAGTACAATACAAGATGTTTTCTTAATCCCAACACATATTATACTTAAATTTCTATTACTAAACACAATTCAATTTAAAATGTTTACTAGTATTAATAATTCAGAAATCAAAATTCAAATAGAAAATATATATTTTGAGTACCACAATACATATTCAAATCGACACCTCCATAGTGCTCGAATGTTGTATCAAGATTGACAAGTTGCAATCTAGTCTAAATACTTAGTTTATTTATCAATGATATATACATATGAATACAAGAAAAATACTGAGAAATATTAATCATTCATTTTAATACATATTAAATATTCACTTTAAAGTCTTAAATAAATATATAATCATTGTTTTTTATTTTAAAAAAATATAATGACTTTTTTTTTTTGGAACTTAATATCAAATACAATAATTGGTAAAGTATTCAATTTGAAATAAAAATCAATTGAATTATTTACCTGATCGATAGATCCAGAAGAAGAACCCTACCCACTCATTTTTGAAAGTCAGTAAACGATGGTTGTATAGCCTTGTCTGCAGGCTATTTTCTTGTCCTCTTCAAAATGTTTTTGTTAAAAATTTGAGGCCTACATTTTTTCTTGGTATCATGATTTTTTTATAGTGAATTTTATCAAGACCAAATTGTTTACAATTTATAAATATTTTCATATGCTTTTTCATTTACTTATATTTACCATTCATGTAAAAAGTTTTGAATATCCACTCAAGTTGAGCTTGTGCTACCAACTCTTCTATTTTATTTATTTGGCTTCCTTTGATGTGTCAGGAAACCTATGTGAAGTTTGAAATATGTTAGATCGCATAAGTATTAAGAGTAATTAGTATACAATTTCATTCATGAGATTATGACATACCTTCTTTCCTCTGATGGTAGTATTTCTCCATCATTTCTTGCACTTTTCTTAGTGGCATCCTTTTTAAGATTCTCCCACTAAATAGCAGGAATATAGGGGTTGTGCTCATAATAATGGTTGCATTCCATTTGGGTCATATAGTTGTACCTAATATGCTTCAAATCTTGGTCTGTTTCTCAAGAAGCCTAAGTTTTTGAAAGATGTTGGGTCCAAAAAGTGTTTTCATAGAATTAACAAGTTTATCCTTTACCCCTTTAGCTTGTAAATTTCACCTTTCAAGAAAAAAAATTTGTTGGATCCATAAATGAATTGAAGATACCTTTTAATTTACTTGAAGAAATGGATCAAATGAAATATGACCTAGCAATGAAACAAAAATATGATACCTTGTAATAGAGTACAAAATAATAATGGGACTAGTAATTATTTCAAGGGAATGCATGGGAGATTAGTGCATTTGATTATGAATATAAGATTGTATAGTAAGAGAAAGGATAAATACTTAGAGTACCTAGAAATTGGGCTACTCTGTGGAGAAGTCCATCTTCATTTCTCATGAGAAATTGATCACAATTCTTTATTGTTCATGTACATCTAACATGGGTACATCCAAGAATATCATCATCCCCTCCTATATAAAATGAAATATTACAAAATGTCCCCTAGAAAATAATAGCTTGAGTGAAACAAGCACATGAAAAATGAGAGGGAAAAGGATCAATTTAATTACCAATAAACATTGTCATCTCATATGTGGCCATGCTACATTTTTCCAACATTATAGTAGACATCACCTCTATGGTTCTGTTCCTCATAGAAAATAGTGTACTAAATAAAGGATTAAAGTTAGGTACTAAAAAAAAAGTTTGTTAGAGCACATAAAAAAGTATTGTTAGAGCTATTAAAAAATGATCATTCAAGAAAAACACAAGTGTATAATAGAACTTGTCATGTAATTGAAACACCTAAAGTATCCACATATGGGGCATGGCCCTTTAACCTATTATGCATCCTCTATAAAAATAACACATGTGTATTTTATTTAACGACATAAATAAAAGAGAATACTATAAAAAAAATTATTGAACTTTTGTTTTAATTAAAAAATACATTAATACTTAGTCTATAAGTCTGAACTAGGTACATCAACTCATCCTCTTCCACCTGTATTTGAGGAATCTAAGGTTGAATTTATACAAATCAAGTTGTTTCTTGATAATGTATGAAAGACCCTTTGAAATGAAATCATATCATCAATGGCCAATGCATGATTGATAATGAATAGATATTGCTCATCCTGCGGATCCTTGTGGAATGCATTTTCCTTTCCCTTTTCCTAATCAACACTCATTTGTGGGGAAAATAATATTAGTGCTATATTTGAAATCAATCCAAAATATTAGTAAAGAATAAAACATAATAAAAAATGTGCATTAACATATTTGTTGTATCTAATTTGTACAAAAAGAATGAATTTTAACCATTGAGAAGAAGAAGTCCCATGCGAACTATTATCCAAGTGTGTATTTTGTGGTTATTGATCCATATTATAGCCCTGTATTTGAAAAAAAACCATTAAGAGATGTTCAAACAGATGTGTTATTATTCTAAGTTAGCAAAAAAATATAAAATTAATGGTGTGTTGGATTCATTGATTGATGCAGAAGCATCTTGGATTTACTTCGTGACTACTTTGGATTTCACAGAAGGGGGCTCAGTAGTTGCTTTGAAGGATGTTTGGACTAGTGCTTGGCATACATTGGGAGCTCGGCATGGTCTTGGGAGCTTGGCTTTTCTTAAGAATTTGGTGCCTGTTGTAGGTCACGTATCTAATTTTCTATAATGAGCTAGAGAATGAAAATTTTAGGGATGAAAGAGGGCCAAGATTTCTAACTACAATTTAAAGTTTGATTTCTAATTCATTTGGAGCTAGGAGATATCACAATTTTACTAAGACATCAATTTTGGAAATTTAATTGTTGTAGGAGGCCGACTTTGGCATTTAATTTATGTATTTGTATTTAATTTATGTTCTGGGCTGACCTATGGCTTAGATTGGTATAATTAGGGGTTGTGGGGAATTCTTTAGGAATTATTGATCCATCGTGGAGAAGTGGAGGAGCTTGGAAGAGTGAATTTTGAGAAGGGCTAGTAGTTGCAGCTTGGAAAACAAGGAGATTGCTTGGTGGGCTTGTGAGCACAAGTTGAGATCTTCCTTGGAGGTTTCTACCAGAGTGTGGATCTGGAATAGCTAGGGTTTGGGATTAGATCTTGAGGGATCTTGCAGAACTATTACTTGCTTTGTATTTAGCCATAACAAGGAAGGCCTTACAGCTCGGCACATTACATGTAATCAGTTATATTTTATGAATATATTATTGTGATTTGGTATCAAATCTTGTGTTATTGCTTCCTATTATTTTGTTTCTATTGCATAGTTTTATAGGAGGGGGATAGGACATCTCCTTTGGGGATGCTCTTGCCTTGCACTGCATTAGATGGTATCATAGCATAGTCATTCTTGAGTGTGTGGATAGATCACCGAAGTTGAGGTAGTTTGCACTAGGACTTGGGTTGGAGAAGTAGATCTAAGTTGATCTTGATTTAGTGGTGGATTTTCTTTTTGGAGTCCTAGATCTCTTGGTTGTGAGGTGGCAGATTGTGGTTCTGGCTTGCAATTGCAGAGATCTTACAGATGGATTGATGGATGATTGGTCTTGTTGAGGCATGATCATAGAGAATTTTTGGATTACAAATCCATGGTCCTAGACTTGTGATGTGGTTCCTGATTGTTCATGCAAGGTGGTAGGTTGTGATCTGACTTGCAAAAAATTCAAGGTTGTCACAAGGAGCATGGGAAGGATTTGTTGTAGAGGGTTTTTGAAGATCTTGGGAGATGGCTCTGAGAGGATTGGACCTTGAGATGATTGCGAATCTCCATGAGGTAGTGGAGAGGAATTTTTCTAAGATGTTTGCTCAGTTTGAAGCTAGCTTGGATGATCGGTTGTTTGAGATGTCTACTTAGTTTGAAGCTAGCTTGGCTAATTGAGTTAAGGATGAGGTAAGGAAGGAATGGCATAGTGAGGTTGAGTTTGGTTTTGTTGATTAGTTTGTGGAGTCTGATACAAAACTTGTAGAGTAGCTAGAGGTTGTTACTAAGGATATTCCTAACCTTGTTGCTGATGGGACAGAGGTTGGTTTTCATGATCATTTGGTTGAGTCTAATAGAGAAATTGTAGAGCTCTTGGTCATGGATGATCTGGTTACTGTTGGTGGTGAGTTGTGTGTTGTAGAGCATCTTGTTGTGAGCAATGAGATGGTTGGTGTTGAGAGTTTGGCATGTGTTGATGGAGATCTTCATATTGTCCTTGATACGGAGTTTGTTGCTACTGGTGTGGATTCACTAGTTGTTGTTGTGGATGAGGATTTGATGTTGAAGAATTATGTTCAATTTGTTCCTGGGAGTGAGCATACTAATTAGATGGTTGAGATTCTAATGTTTGACAGAATGATGTGGATGTGGATGATTTGCAGATTGGTTTTCTTATCCCTGTTGGAGTGGAAGCCTTTTGTGAAGATGAAGTTGGTTGTTGCTCTTTCTTTGGGCATCAAAGGGTGGGACACACTTTTCTATTTACCTGGGGAGTCTGATGTAGAAGCATCTTGGATTTACTTGGTGACTACTCTGGAGTTCATGGAAGGAGGCTCAGTAGTTGCTTTGAAGGATGTTTGGATTGGTGCTCGACATACACTGGGAGCTCAGCATGGTCTTGGGAGCTTGACTTTTCTTAAGAATATGGTGCCTGTTGTAGGCCATATATCTAATTTTTTACAATGAGCTAGAGGATGAAAATTTTGAGAATGAGAGAGGGCCTAGATTTATAACTACAGTTTGAAGCTCGAGTTCTAATTCATTTGGAGCTAGGAGATATCACAATTTTACTAAGACATCAATTTTGGAAATTTAATTGTTGTAGGAGGCCGACTTTGACATTTAATTTATGTATTTGTATTTAATTTGTGTTCTGGGCTGACCTTGAGAAGGGCTAGTAGCTACAACTTGGAAAAAAAGGAGATTGCTTGGTGGGCTTGCAAGCAAAAGTTGAGATCTTCCTTGGAGGTTTCTACCAGAGTGTGGATTTGGACTAGCTAGGGTTTGGGATTGGATCTTGAGGGATCTTGCAGAACTATTACTTTCTTTGTATTTGGGCATAACCAGGAAGGCTTTACAGCTCGGCACATTGCATGTAATCAGCTATATTTTATGAATATATTATTATGATTTGGTATCAGATCTTGCATTGTTGCTTCTTTTTATTATGTTTCTGTTGCATGGTTTTATAGCAGGGGGCTAGGACATCTCCTTTGGGAACTCTCCTACCTTACACTGCGTCATTGATTGGAGTTGATTTTAAATGTGCATAGTACATACCACCTTGCCCATGATAGTGGATTTTTTGTATCTATGAATTTCAATTTGTAATCAATAAGAATCTCTTTATCTCTGCATATTGATTTTATCACACATACAAATAGGTGATTTCCCTCGTGAGCCTCAAATATGCAATTTTCTTCCTTCTTAGTTGACACAGGTCATGTACTATCTATAAAACTTGCAATATCCCCTCGTGCTTTTGGCCTTCTATCTATGTATATAGCTACTATTTTATGTTTTCCATTGACTTTTTGTTGTATATAATTTTTTGTGAGTGTATACCTGCACATACTTTTTTAATGTCTAACAATCTTTACCCAACTACTGTAAGTATAACAAGGTCTGGCATACTCCATTAATTCAGCAACCTTATTGTAAGAGACCTTTATGTCATCCATAGAAAATTGGCCCAAACCATGTAATGAGGATGGTGTTATGCCATATATCCTCTCTTTAAAACAAAAATCTATGTTAAATAGAGGAAGTTCAAAGGGGACACATTGTTTCCATAGATATTTTTACCTAAAGGGCACATCAAAGTTTCCCTCTCTCTCATGATCATAAGAACATGACCCCACTTGAGCAGGGAAAAATTCCATGCGCTTGTTGAATTTCTTTTTGATCTTTTGACCTCAAGTTGGTCTTCTTGATTTAGACATACTAAATGTATAACTTTCTTCTTCCATCCCTACATTTTCTTCACTTGAGGAAGATAAATATGACAAATAACTATTTTACTATACCTACACTCCACAAAATAAGAGAGATAGTTGAAAAGGATAGAGATATTTTATAAATGGTAAAAGACATTAACCTTTATGGAGTGTACTGACATATACTTGATGATCCATGAGACTATGTGGGATGCTTGTGAAATATTTTTAGGTTTTTACATATGTAAATTAATTATCTTATGTTAGCTAAAAAATTCATGATACATATACTAAAAATTACATTGAATATTAGCATCACATATGAAATATAAACATTAAAAGGTTCATAACAAGTTAATCATATTATTTATTGATCTATAGAGAATTTATTATTGAATAACCTATGAATTGATCACATGACTATACATTTCATTCATGCCATTGATAATCAAACCTCCTTGAATCTTAACTAATCAACACCCCCACCCTTGACTTTGATATTATTACTCATCCATCTCATCATGAGGATCATCATCGTCAATGAAATCATCACCACTACTATTGTGGTTGTCATCATTTTTGTTGTCATCATCATCATCATCCTCATCATCATCATCATCATCATGGTTATGTGTAGGATCATGGTGAACTAAACTATGCTATTAAGTGGCAATAAAAAATCAAAAAATTAGGGTTATGTCAACTTGACGTGCAATTTTCTACTTGTTATTAACTTTATATCAAAAAGTTGAGAGAAAAGAATCTCTAGAAAATTGAATCTAGTTTCTAAACTACTAGGACTTATCTCAAAAAAATAAAAATTGATTGGTCAAAATTTTGAATTTTAGTGGAATATTACAAAATTTCAAAACAAAAATAAGTAGACGTATGTCTGACCACCTTAATCAAAATCAAATGATAATATTTTTTAATAATATTGTAGATATAAGTAGTAGACTTATCCCTAGATGTGACACATATTTTTGGGTATTTTTAATCTAAATAAATAATAATTAATTAATTATTTACTTTAGTATTTTGGGAATAAAAAAATCCTCGTGTCTGACCACCTTAACTAATTCAAAACTCAGCAAAATTCAATTTTTCAGTTTTTCCCTTATAGTAGAAGAAACATAGAATGTGATGTATCTTTTGGATTTAAAAAATGTTGTACAATTTGAAAGTTGTAGTTGTTTTTCAAGCAATGTGTTAGTCAGCACTTTATACACAACTCCATTAGAAAATAAGTAATAATTACTTACTAAACTCATAATTTGACAAACCTTATATTTATGAAAAGATAAGAACATTCTTAAGAAATTCTTTCCATTTCATCAAATTTTGGTGAAGAAAAAGTCATCAGCTACATGTTTGAAGTAAAAATCATAGAAAAATAGGCCAAAAGCACATTTTTAGGACGTTTTATAAAGTTGACCATATAGGTTTGGTACCAAAAGATATTCTAGAACTTATAAAGATATAAATTATTTTCATTTAGTATCAAGGTGGGTGGGAAAAAAGTTGGACTAGATTTTGAAATGGTTTGAGATATTTCAGAACTACAGATTTTTTATATTGCCACTTTTTGGCACACCATGATCCTGCACACACCCTCATCATTATCATCATCACCACCCTCATCCTTATCCTCATCCTCCTCCTCCTCCTCCTGATCATCATCCTGATTAGTAGCAACATTATTTGCATCAAGAGCATCATTGAATAACTCTCAATTATGATCCATGTTTTCCTCTTCCTCAATATCTTCTTCTTCCATTGTATTATAATTTATTTTCATTCCTCTTGGATCATGTATAACAACAAATAACCCACTCAGTTTATGTGAAACCTCTGAGTAAAATACCTTCTCGCATTGGCTTGGAAGAACATAGGGCTCATCCCCAACTAACTCAAACAACATTATATTAGTCATTTGAAATCCATTCTCATTCTTAATAACAATTTTATCGATATCATTTTGATTGAATTATAGTCTATACCATTTGAAGATGAAGATAAATAATTTGAAAGAATTAAAGTCATAGTCAAATATATCAACCAAAGTGTCATGGCATCAATTTTGAGACTCTTGAGGATATAAGTCATTTCTAGATGAAATATTTTCCACCTGGAAGATTGCACTTATCCCAGAATCACACATTCTCCTCATGTCATCAAATTTTTTGATGCAAAATTTATAATCAATGCATAAGATAGCCTTGTGGTGTTCCACCTACAATAATGTCAAACGTGTATAAATGATTACATCATGAGTTAAATATATGGTTGATTAAAAAATTTATAAGTACGTGGAGATCTCTGAAACCACATGCTAAATCTATTTCCTTTTGTGTAACATTGTAATCTCCATTTCAATAAGCTTGTATAGAGAATGAAGACATAGACTCCCATTTGAATCTATTACTAGAATGTTGACATCATTCAATCCATATCGTCATCCAATCTTGATTGTTTGCAATATACAAATATATTGCATCCCACTCCATAGAAACTATACAAAAGTAAATAGAGGACTTACAAAATATTTATTTTGAAGATTAAGAAATAATTAACTACAATAAAATATCATAATTTATTACCTTTCACTTTCATAAAACTATCATTTCCCACCATGTACTCTGCTATGATTTTTTTAATGGAGTTGAGATCCCAAATGCAATATAGATGGGTCTTTGCCATAGTATTAGGAATATATTGAATAACATAGACCATCATTTGGTACACCATCTTTGTCAAACCAAACCCTTCAAAACTTTAAAGTTCCTCTCAACCATCTCCATTGACCTAGGCTATCTAGGCCCACACAATTCAATCTCCTCAACTTGGTGTATGAGGTAGTGTTCTTGTGTGTTGAAAAAAGTTGAAGGAAATCACTTTTTCATTTCACACATTAGTTGACAAATTCATTTCTTCCAATATTTTATATCTTCTTTATAGATTTATTTAGATGAGAACCACCTACAAGGGATTCAAGATATAAAAATATATAAATACAAGATTTTATAATATACTACTTGTTTAATATTATTTTTGATCTATTGAAAAAATATCACTACTCACCTCATGTATTTTCCAAGATGATATATCACTTGTTTGAGATTATTTTTAAAGTACTCTAGGAGCAATTAGGATAGCACAAACTACAATAATTGTCAACTGATTATTTCATTCATTTCTAATGTAATACAATGAAAATTGAATGTGGTTTCACAAATATATTGTAAATACAAATTACTATGATTTACCTTGATGAAGGTATGCCAATCATTCATTTTCAGCCCTGGCCCAATTTCACTTTTCTTTGATATGAGATTGCATATATTTGTAGCTAGTCTAGTAGGAAATCAATTTTTTTTAATAATTTCTTTTATGGCATTACTTTTCTATTATGTTAATAACCAAGTAAAAGCACTTGTATTAATCTATCCTCCATTTCTATTTGATTCAATGATATTTTTCATTGCATGATTGGAATCATGAATATCTCTACACAATTTGGCAAGTTTGTCTTTATCGCACCTTCCATCCAATATTTTCCACAGTGTCTCTATTCCATTCTTTCCAATATGCATAGTATAAAACAAGTGCATAATTTTTAGCTTCTTGTAGTAGGGAAACCTAATAAATTCTCTGGGATATCATTTGAGTCCCTTTGGAAGGTGGTTAGTGATGCTTTGACAACCTTCATGATCATCAATTACATAATTAGCCATAAAAACACAATTGAAATATATATATTTCCAAACATAAACCATTAGGTGGAGTGATACTAATTTGAATTCTATTATATTCCAACTCCCATAGGTGAGGTTTAATTCTTCATGGCATTGATGTAGTCTCATCTTTCCCATTGAAAAGGTATTTTTTGACACTTCGATACTTATGATTTCTATGGAGGAATTGCATATACTCATAAAACACTTTCTTTCATAAACTTTTGGAATAAGAAGATTTTATCTTTGGTCCACACATAGGACATGAAAATATTCTCTTTGTTTAAAGACCTACAAGACAATCATACAATTGGAATAAATATGTTAATTTTTACAATTATAATTATCATGTACAATTAGAATTCACCATAACATAACACATAAATGTGTCAACCCTGGGGCATCATGAATTGTCAAGACGAGAATTGCACGGAATTAAAATTGTATTTATCCAATTGGTCTAGAGATATCATACATAGTGAAACTATTCCATAACACCAACAACTCATCAATAAGAGGTGAAACATATACATTCATATCTTTCACTTAGTACTTACCTAGTTGAATGAAAAATATCAGATAATTATTATGGTTATTTCACTCCAAAACTTATAACTACATGTAGATAGCTATAAAATAGTAAAATACCTATAAGAATCATTCCCGACATGTGCTCCCTCTTTATTAACATCCATGGAGGAAGGTTATTGTTGATAAGAAAAATATACCACACCAAGTAAATAGATCTCATATGTCCAAATGGGTTGACACTATTAATTTCTAGAGAAATCCTGAGATTTTGAGGTTCTTCTTTAAAGTGTGCCCACTTTTCCTTTATGTCCATAAATGTTGAACCATCCATGTACATTTGAATAACCTATTTCATGAATGGTAGTCAATAAATTGTGCCAAGCTACTACACCTAAATAATCATTTAATATGTAGAATAATGGGGATGTAACAAAGAACCTTACAAGGCATCTTTTTTGTTGCTTGATCATCTTGATATCTTCTCGTATGGTATTCAAGGAATTTTTCTACATGTTTGTGTTCTTTATGATAAATAAAAATATCTTTAGGAAAATAATCTATTGCTTGATACTCTATCCCAATATGTTTGATAACTTATCACAGAATTCTTAGTAAGAGTGAGGGGGAACATTTGATGGTGGTAACAAAAACTCACCTATCAATCTAAAAAAAATATAAGTTGTTAGTATAAATAATCTTAATTTTACACATTTCACCTTCTATAGACTATAATGAAACATTTTACAAAGCTTACCATACGTGCCATTTTTATGTTGGATAAACCATTGATAACCTTCAAATTTACCAACAAAAATATAATAGAGAGAAGCGTTGATTGGGTTCCTTCGTAAAGGGTTGTGTTTGCCTTCTCAAGTAGAGGTTATCATGAAAGGTGTCAATGTCATCCTCATCCTAATCATCATCATCATTGTTATGAAAAATAGCAGCAAACACCAGTACAAAATGTGTCATGGATCAATGCATTCATACCATCATCTTCAAATATGTTTTCTGGCGCATGATTGTCATCTTCCATCTGATCATGATCTTTAGGTTCAATACTCACACCTCCAAATTCCTCCATATTTACGCCTCTGTGTTCCTTCAAGATGTAATGGTCCATATCACGTACTACCCTAGAGAGATTGACCTATTTAAAATGGTGATAATCAAACCTCCCTTTAATGTGATAAATAAACCCCCCTTCCATGGTTCATATGTATATTAATTGCAAAATGATTATAACAAAAACCCTACTAGTGGATGATAATCAAACCCCCCTTCAACGCGAAAATTCTCCCTAGAATGTCTCTTATATTTTGATTTTGATTCTTCTTGTATTTAAGCCATTACAACTCTCACAAAGACAATAACATTTTTCATTTCTTTCTCTTTGAAAGTAAGATAACAATCTAGTGATTGTCTCCCTATTTTGATCAAATTCCCTTGTATTATATGACATGATCCTTCTTCGTGGGAATAACTTATTCTTTTGATATATCTATCAATGATAACCATTTCAACATACACATTGACATTAGAGAGAAAACCTCAAAAAAAAATTGGAGACAATGTTCTTAATGTTTATATCTTTGCATATGGTTTTGAAGGAATTTTTTGTTGTAGTTAACGTGTATAACTACTAAAAAATTGGGCATATTATACTTAATGTTTATATTTGCACTATGATTTTGAAGATGGTATAATTATTGAATAAATTAGTCTTTTAGAACCTACATTACATCTAGTAATTATATTAGAAATTTTTGGATTTAATTATTGATCTCAGATAGGTTTTGACAACTAAATGTCAACACACTTAAGCTATTTACTAAGTTCAAGCTGAGCTAGTAATATATGCTAAGTATAATATGTATAGATGTCACATTGTAATAAGTGTCGAGCTAGACAAAAAAAAATCAAGTGCTAAGTCACTCAAGTGCTAAGAAAATAGACAGTGTCGAGCAAGTTCAAATGCCAAGTGAACAATAGATGTTGAGAAAGATCAAGTGCAAAGTCAAACAAAATATAGTGAGTGCTGAGCATCAGTATTATCAAGTGTTGAGTAACATAGAATTGATGTAGAAGTTTGTGAGGGCACAAATAACTATGTAAACCATTTCTATGCCAACTCATGGATAGATCTCAAAGCTTAGAAGATAAAATTGAACCCATTTGATTTCCTATGTCACCAACATGCAACCAATCAAATAATTGGAATGGTTAAGTGGAAAAAAGGATGAATATCAGTCGTAGATTCATACCTAACCCTATGTCACAAAAATATTTTCAAGTAGATCAAAGCCCCATAATTTAGTAATAATTAAGAGACAAAGAGAGAGAAAGGAAGCGAAGAAAAAAAGAGAGAAAGGAGTGAATTGATTTCAATGTGACTTAGAAGGAGAGAATTGCATAATTAGTTAGTAGAATAAAGGATCAACATTACAACATCCACATATCAAATAAATAAGGATAAGATTGGATAGAATAGAGATCTAAATTCAGCAATACAAGATTGTAAGTTGTCAGATCAAACATTCTACTGTACTTTCTAACAATTGTATTAGAAAAATGAAATCCTTTGGACTAAGGTTGACTTAATAGTCATTGTGAAATCCTTTAAGCGGGTTACATTCCAAGTGAATGTTTTGTAAGTCCTTTAACTGGGCACACTTCTAGCATAGTGTTAAAACCCTTTAACAGGGTACGATCTAACAGTCCTTTGTAAGCCTTTAATAGGGTAGGCCTTTCATAGGGTAGACCATGGCTCATGCTCAAACTTTGTAACCTTAACCAGTTACATTATTGTTATAGTAGTAAAATTTGTGGGTTTCATCTCCACCCTAGTTTTACCTTCTCATTTTGGAGGGTTTCTGGGTGATCATATCTAGTGTCAAGTGTTTACATGCATGCTTTTACTTTACATGTTATTTCAATATGTTTTATGCATGTATTTATTGATATTAAAAGTTTTATTGATTAATGTTTAGAACTTTTGATTCACTCACCCTCTCAAAAGTATACTTTCCCATTTGTAAATTCCAATAATTGGTATTAGAGCTAAGTTCTCATTAGGAGAAGCCTTACAACTTAGAGAAAAAATCTTAAGATGGAGATCTACAAACTTGGAAAGATTATAGCGAACCAAGGAATTGAGATCCAACTCATTCTAAATTCATTGGAAGAAGCTAGAGAAGAATTGAGAAAATCCTTAAAGAGAAGGAAAGACATTGCCATTGCAAAAAATGACACATGGTACAAAGAGATTGAAACCACCAATTTCTTTGCAAATGGAGACTCAAATGAGTTTGATGCAACAATAGTAGATCTAATAGAGAAAAAAAATAAAAGCTCAAGCAAAAGAGATCAGAAATCTCAAGATTGAGAAAGAATCACAAGCCATGATGCTATGTGAGGTGATGGAACAAAAGAAGAGATCCATTGAAAACAAGGTCATGATAGAAGATGACAAGAGAAACCTAGCCAATAGACTAGAAGAGAACTCAACTGGGCTTGTCAAAATCTCCAACATGCAATTTGATACCCTAAGTTAGATGATGAATGCTCATCATGAGCTAAATGTCAAAGACATTGAGATCACTACACTAAAGCTATAGAATGAAAAACTACAAAATGATCTAAGAAGAGAGAGAGAGAGAGAGAGAGAGAGATTGCTGAGAGCTTCAATAAACCAAATGAAGCCATCAAATACTTTGAGCAACTATAGAAATCCCCTAGATCCAGAAATGACACATCAGGACTAGGCTATACCAATACTAAAGAAGGAGAATCATCCAAGAATGCTGAAAAAAGAAATGACAAAGGTAAGAAATCCAAACCCACTTGTCACTTTTGTGGTAAGAAAGGACATACTACTAATGTGTGCAGGAGAAAGAATGCAAATCAACATGGAAAATCTAAAAGCATGGGTCATTGTCATAAGTGTGATAAGCAAGGTCATCAAGCACATGAATGCAAGACTAGAGCCATCAAGACACCAAGATTTGAAGGTCAGTGCTACAATTGTAAGAAGTATGGACATAGGGCCTTCGAGTGAAGATCCAAGCCTATGTGGTTACTAAACAAACTAGCAAAGGCAAGAAGTCATGGACACTTCTACAATTGGGACTACAATACTTGGAAGATTTTTTACTACTATCAAGAGTATGGACACATCCCTAAGAAATTCATCAGAACACATTTTAGTGGTAACTATAGCAGATGGTTAAGTCAAACCACATGTTTTAGCTATTTGAAGACTGGTCATATCAGCAAATACTATCCAACACTGTTAAAGGCACCCAATTCTAAGTTCAACAAAGGAAAGGGCAAAGTAGATGTTGAACATATCATAGGAGAGCTGAACAAAACATCGAAGAAGAGAGATGGAAGAAACACATAAAATGGAGTGATCACTTCACCCAATAGGTCAAGTGGTCACACCTCATCAAACTAAGAAAAAAGAGGTATGTGGGACTGATATTTAAATGATTTATCATGCATCAGTTTTTGGATAAGTTAGTGCTGAAAAGGATAAATTAGCATAAATAAAGATGTAAGAAAATAAGGAATATTCAATGTTAAAAGTTCAAGATTTCACACTATTGCCGATTGTGATAGGTCCTCTTTGGGTGCTAAGTGAATGCTAGTATGTGTTGAGTTATTAGACAAAATTAGTTGGAGCCGTGTAAGTAATGGTTTCCAAGTAAAAGTAATGTCAGTAGCTACAAATTAAGGGAAATTCCTATAGATGACGAGTGAATAAGAAATTGCATAAAAGTCAAGTTTGCAACTATATATGCACTATGCATTAAATGTGATACTTTGAAGGGTATAAGGTCAATTTTTGACCATTTTTCATCCTTACAAATTCAAAGCAAGAGTGAGAAGAGAAAAGAAGCAATCCATGAACGAGAGCAAAGTAGTTGCATAGATTCCAACAATGATTTAGCATCATTCCATTGATCTAAGGTATTCTTCACGTGCTAAGTTCCGCTATTTTAAATTTGTTAAAATCCTAGCTTGCAATATGGCTTCTAGCTCAAAGAATGTTAAGGATAAAGAAACCTTTGAGGTTAATTTGGTTAGAAATGAAGTCAGACAACCCAACTTTAAGGCTATACCAAAGATAACATATAAAAATGACCCTTTAGGTGCTTTGTCAATGATTCCACCCAAGGTCATAATAGTGCAAGATGTGAGAAAATGTTACAACTGCAAGGTCAGAGGGATTGGGGATATGGAAATCTATCAAGCTTATGATAAATTATGTGAAAATAGGGCATTGAAATAAGGGTTCAAGATTGTAGAGAAAAAGGGCCTGACTGATGCCCTAGAATTCTCCACTATCTTTAAGATTAAATGGATAAAGATTGTTTTGAGTAGAATACATGATTGTTTCTTATGGTTAGAAGATGGACCTA
This sequence comes from Cupressus sempervirens, assembly GCA_028749045.1. Lineage (NCBI taxonomy): Eukaryota > Viridiplantae > Streptophyta > Pinopsida > Cupressales > Cupressaceae > Cupressus > Cupressus sempervirens. The sequence continues at coordinate 226,123,018 of CM053785.1, read as the reverse complement.
TCAAAATAACCAAGAAAATTGTACATAGGGTTATAGGCTACCCAACCCTAGATTGGCCAAAGACCTTAAGGAGAGATTCTAAAGAAGTAATTGAGAAGAATTCTAGAGCCAAATGTAACAAAAGAGGAATGACTATTGACACAATCACAGACCCTCTTATTGATTTTTCTATTAGGGTCATTTCCCACAAGTTCTATTAATCAAGTAGATTGAATAGTGTTCCTTGTATAGTAGTAGATGTAGGTTACAAAATTGTGAAGAAATATCATACCTATGATCTTGTAGAGCTTGAAATAATGGAAAATCTAGGAGCTATAATAAAATCCAAGAGTGCTCAATGCAAATTTGGTTCAATTTTGGTATGCATATTCTTTTATGTATAGAATGAGTTCCCATCCTTTGGAAAGATAGGATGGAAGGCCAATAGGTCTATAGCTATGTAGATCAATGAGTACATTGAGAAAATGGGAGACAATTTTGAGTCAGTGATGACTAGTTACTTTGAGGACTTCAAGAAGTCCATGAAATAGAGGTTGAGAATTCTTATTTCATTAGTTGAACAATATTATAATGACATCTACTTCGTAGTTGACATTGACTACACATATATTTAGGCTACAGTGCCTAGAGTCAGATGGCTAAGGCCTTTGGGTTATGAAATAAACATTGATGAAGCATCAACAGCCATCACTACACTTCTTGTAGAGGAGGTAGACAAGACATCAAAATTTTTTGGTAATTATGATATTGTTAAGTCCAACATTGAAATGCAGTTGAAAACAACATCAACTCTAAAGAAGAAAGATAAATTGGTAAGGAAGTTGAAAGCCAAATTTGGGGAAGGTGCAAGGAATGACGATGAAGATGATAATGAAGAAGATGAGGAAGAAGAAGAAGAACAAGGTTAAGGACCTCTTTCCCTATCACAAGGCATGGGTGAAGATGTAGAGGAAGAAGGTGCTAAGGAGGAACAAGCTGAGGAAGCACCTTCGAAACCTAAACCAAAGAAGAGAAAGGCCAAAACACAACTGACAACACAACCTGAAAAGAAGAAAGTAGCAAAACCAACCCCTATAAAGCCTACAACCCCAACAACAAGAGCTAGTACCAGGGCGACCATTCAATAGGCTAAGGAGAAAGAAAAGGAAAAGAAGAAGGATACTAAGCAACAAGGTCCTATGTAGAAGAAACCTAGAAGAAAATATATTTCACAACCATAAACTGATGATGAAAGGATCGAGTTCGGGGACACCAACCAGTTCAGAGTGGTAAGTCATGCTTCCAACTCTGATTAGAGAGCATGTGTGAAAATATTAGGGATAATGTAGAATTAACTAGACCAAAAAGTATAGATTTTGGTAAACTAAGTAGAGATGACCAAAATATGCTTGAAGAATCAGTGTATGTCATGATGACAAAATTCAAGAACACACCTCTTGAATTAGACAACAAAATGCCCAAGTAATTGTACACTATTGTTGAGAATAAATGGCATTATTGTTTGAATCTTGAAAAGAAAATAAGGGAATCAAAACTTGCACAAGTAATGCCAAAATTAATAAGACGAAAAATCACCAAATCCAATAAGAAACATGGTAAAAAGAAATCACCTAAATATAGGGCATTTAGCATTTTGCAGAATAACATTGAAGATGTTGTTAATAAATCCACCAAAATGTGGAAGTTGATTTATAGCTTGACTATAGTCAAGAAAGGAGAAGTAGATTCCTTTGAGGGAAGGAATGATGGAGAAAATGAGGACAATGACAAGGAGGAAGAAATATAGCAAGAAAATAAAAGAACAACAGAGGAGAAGACACATAAGAATCATGAAATGACAATAGCTGAGGACATCAAACTGAATAGAGTATGCAAGACACTCAATTTCCACCATTAAGCCCCCCACATGACACACTTGCAGGCATTGTAACTGTGAAACATGTTCTTGACAATTTAGCTTAGAACATCAACCCACTTACTATAGAGGATCTAAAGAATATCCTTGACCAATCCACACTTCAAGCCAAATTGTGTGATAATCTAGTATTGGTCAGTGTGGATGAGCTATAGAAAGTAGTACCTGATATCACTAGGGACAAGGTGAATACATAAGAACTACCTACTATCATCCCTATAGCTACAAGTGGACAACCTCAAGTGAAAACATCAATTGATACATCTACAAAGGTCGACACCATAGTTAAAGTTGTTATGTTTGAACAAAAAACTCAGACTGCCGAGGAAAGAGAGACCACAAATGATCAAGAAGGACAGATAGAGGTATCTGTGCCTGACACACAAGCTCAAGGTGTAACACATATGAGTGTGATTGAACAAGGCAAGCCAGATGATGATAAGGACATTCCAAAGGAAAAGGAGCAAGCAACTATTTAGACATTGGTTAATCTACCAACAACTAGAACTCCTACAAAAGTCCTTCAGAGGTTGAACATTAATGAAATGCCACTTCAGATCTTTGCACCAAGCTTGAGCTCAACAAAGGTTGTAAGAGTACTTCACTATGGAGACACTACATTAGATGAAGAAATAGTTATACCAAAATATGACTATGCAACCATAACACTTGAAAAGATAAACATAATGCAAGAGGCATTAGAAAGAAAGAAGAAACAAGAGATAGCTAGGAATGAGTATAATTTTAAAAAAAGCACTCCATGAGATCAAAGACATAATTTTAGATGCCTTTAGCTTGCAAACACCTAATGAATCCAAGCCTATATTGGAGTAATTATCAAAAATTATGGACTAGGTGACAAATGAAGACTAGGATACAGATGTAAAACTGATCCAATGGTCTAAAATTAATTTTCAAGCCAAGGTAACTCAGAAAATATCCAGTGAGATAACACTATCACAAGTGGAGCTAGCTACTAAAATTGAAAAAGTGAAGAAGGTACTTGAGAACATATTCTCACTGTACACTAGATTATGTAATCCCATAACCTTCACACAAGAAACAAGCCAAAAAATACTAAGTCTAGAAGGAATTTTGAAAATATCTGGCATATAATTGCCAAAAAATCGAGTTTAGAGTGAGAAGCATTTCAATACTGTGCTTTTCACACAAAAGGAAATAGTTGTATTAATAGTAGAAGAGGCTAACACAAGAGCCAAGGTAGTCCAAATTCAAGCCTCCCTAACCTCTGACATGGAAATACTACATAAATAACTAGACCATGCTAAAACTATATTAGAGAAAGATCCCAATCTTTCAACTTTAGATGGCTTAGTTCACCTTGCAACCAAGATAGCCATTCAAATCAAATCTCTAGATGTAGCAATAGAAAATTGAGATGCTACTCTCAAGATTGTAATGGAAGTCAATAAAATTTTTATGGCTAAATATGCAATTAGTGTATAGACCCTTTGATATAAGTGTCAAAAAGGGGGTGATAAACAAAAGGAGGAGATAAAAGCCAAGGCAAGACAATTATGCAAGGGCGAGTCATGTGAAAGGGGAGATAAAGAAAATAGAGAAGAAAAGGAAACAAATGATGAGCAAACAAGCACAAAGAATAGAAACAAAGCATATCAAATAAAGAGTATCTGATTGAAGAACAAAGACAAGAGGAAAATATACTGATAGGAGAAGAGATTTTGAATACAAAAGGCACATCAACTCAGGGGGAGTTACAAAATTTTGAGGTATGCAATCTATTACAAAATTTTGAACAATTTTGAATTTTTGTATATATGTTCAACCATGAATGTATTATACTCAAGGGAGATTAGATTCATCATGTATAGTTAATTTTTTTTGACACTCATGTTAAAGGGGGAGATTGTTGATCTTAGATAGGTTTTGACAATTGAATGTCAACACACTTCAGCTACTTACTAAGTTCACACCGAGCTAGTAATATATGCCGAGTATAATATGTATAGATGCTAAGTTGTAGTAAGTGTTGAGATAAACATAAATAAAGAAAGTGTTGAGTCACTTAAGTGCCAAGAAAATAAACAGTGTCAAAGAAGTTCAAATGTTGAGTGAACAATAGATGGTGAGCAAGATCAAGTGTTGAGTTAGATAGAGTATAGTGAGTGTTGAGCATTAGTATTATCAAGTGCCGAGTAACAAAAAATTGACATAGAAGTTTTTAATAGTGCAAACAACTATGTAAATCATTTTTATGCCAACTCATGGATAGATCTCAAAGCTTATAAGATAAGATTGAATCTAATTGATTTTCTATGTAATCAACATGAAACTAATCAAATAATTGGACTGGTTAAGTGACAAAAAGGATAAATATCAGCTGTAGATTCGTACCTAACCCTAGGTCACAAAAATATTTACAAGAAGATCAAAGCCTCATAATTTAGTAATGATTAAGAGACAAAGAGAGTGAGGAAGAAAATAAAATAAGAGAAAAAGGAGTAAATTGATTTCAAGGTGACTTAGAAGAAGGAGAGAATTGTAGAATCAGCTAGTAGAACATAGGATCAACACTACGACATCTACATATTAGATCAACAAGGATCAGATTAGATAGAATAGTGATCTAAATTTATCAATAAAAGATTGTAAGTTGTCAGATCAAACATTCTATTGTACTTTCTAACAATTGTATTAAAAAAATGAAATCCTTTGGACTAAGGTTGACTTAACAGTCATTATGAAATCCTTTAATAGGGTGACATTCCAAGTGAACATTTTGTAAGTCCTTTTAACTGGGCACACTTCTAGCAAGGTGTTAAAATCCTTTAACAAGGTAGGATCTAATAGTCCTTTGTAAGCCTTTAATAGGGTAGGCCTTTCACAGGGCAAACGATGGCTCATGGTCAAACTTTGTAACCTTAACTAGTTACATTATTGTTGTAGTAGTAAAAGTTGTGGGTGTCATCTTCACCCTAGTTTTACCTTCTCATTTTGGAGGGTTTCTGGGTGATCATATCTAGTGTCAAGTGTTTACATGCATGCTTTTACTTTACATGTTATTTCAATATGTTTCATGCATGTATTGATTGATATTAAAAATATTATTGATTAAAGTGTAGAACTTCTAATACACATCCCCCCCTCAAAAGTATATTTCCCATTTGTAAATTCCAACATTAGTGATCTATCATCTATAATTAAATTCCAAAAATTCATATGAAACTAATAGTTGTTGTGGTTTTAGCAAGACTTGAATATGGTGTTCAATTAAACTTATAAGTGTTTAAAAACTCAAAACAATTATGGGAAAATGCATTCCATGCTACCTCACTCAAATTCATCATTATTCCTTTTCAACATCCTACCTTTTCATTTCATCCCTATTGATCACATTTTCACCCAATGATCCCATTTCACCCCTATAAATATTCTCCATTTATATCTCCATCTACCAAATCAACACAACTCCCCTTTCATATTGATTACATATTTGGACTATCTTTGTCCCATTTATATCCCCTCACACATTTGATCATTTAATAAAATTAACTATGTTCTTAATATTCAACATTATATTCAAAATGCTCGAATTCACTTTATGTTTCATCGAATTGTCATCTTTCTAAATTATTTTTCTAACCTCTTTCCTTTGGACCCACCCCTTTTATCTATTCACCCCATATCCTTTATTCCACCCCCATCCATATCCTTGGGCCTTTGGTTTAAAATGACACCTATTATCACATAATGTATCTCTTGCATGATTTCATTTGATTATTTTCATGTTTTTTTAAAATTCCTAACTGATTTGTATTCTCCATAACACACATTCATGATCATCATAACTTTCCATGTATTGGAAACCCTTTTTTAATGTTAACTAGAACATTATTATGTTTGTAATTGTGTATTTTTACATCACTCTATATGCACGTGGTGCATGCCCTCAAGATTCATCATGTGGTTGTGCATGATTCCTATGCTATATAGAATAATATATTTATCTTTGCCTAAGATGTTACTTTGATAATATTCATTGTTTTCCATCATCAATACCCTTTCTTTCTATTCTAGTGTTTGTCTTTCTTATTCATTTATTTCCATCCTACTTAATCTCATCTAACTTTTGTTAATAGGTCATGTCATAATAGGTGTCATAACCATCATGATACGTCATCATTTAACAACCCTAAAAAATAATAGATTACCCAATCAAAATATTCAAGAAAAATAAATCAACATGTCAAATTCACATCCGTATTTAACTTTATATAAACCATTTTATGCTTATCATTTAGATCTTATAATCTAACATTGTACATCCTTTAAGATAGTACTTCTCTTTGGCATCATTCATAGCCTCCTCTAACTTTCAAGAGACCCCCTATGCACTATTCATCTTCATAGGTCAAGCGAAGGGAACCATCATCTTCAACACATAAACTCTATTCTTTAATAAAACTAAGGAAACTTACCATTTAAACCTCATCATTCCTTTTTTTTTTATTCTTCACTAAAATGACCCAATGCTTCTTGACACCAGTTTTAAGAAAGTGAAATTTAAAACCCACAACATTCATTCAAACACATCTTTAACCCACTTGTCAAACCACATACGTATGATCATTCTTATCCCCACTCCTTGCACACACATAAGTTTGAGAATACTAACTCAAAAGAATATTATCACTCCACCACAACTATTGATTTTAATTCATTGGGCCATTTCTCACTGTAATGTATGAGCACACTCTTAGCACATGCGATCTTCATGCTCATACATGTGTAAGCATGTTTGATCCTTATAAGATTTATCTTCAACTTTCTCACATATTGTTTCATTGATTCATGATTTGATAAATCATCATCTATTGATCAGGAATATTTTATTCTTTTATGAAATTTTTCAAAAGGTAGAGAGAGGATTTTAGAAGCAAGTTAATCTAAATAGCTTATGAGACCTAAGTTGTTCTACTAGGAGATCAAAAGCCTCATCTTTTAAGCATTGTTGGTAACTAAGCTTGAACCAAAGTGTTTCTCTATGTACATGACTTGTCAACTAGTCTACCCTATTTAACAAGCTACAAGGCAAGCTACACTATTGCAATTCCAAACTTAGAAGGAAAATGTATAAAATATATCAAATATTATTCATGTAATAAACATGTACGCTACAAAAAAATAAGAAAATAGAGAAAATTGACTACCTGTTCTTGTTTTCATGTATTGAACTTATGTGGATGGTTATTTATTTTTGCATGTTTTATTACAAGTGAAAGATCTTAGTTGCATATGTGTGGTGAAGGTTAAAAAAAAATGTTTGATTAGATCTAAGTTATATAGTTCACCTTCAACTCTATCAGCTTAGTAGGAGCTCACATAAGCTAGAGAGTGAGCTTACTCAAATAGTGATATTGGGGGTTGAATTCATCTTTGCTATTTTTTTATTTCAACTATTAGTTTTAAAGCTCTATTTGAAGGATGCATTTAAATGCTTTATACTAATAGTAGTGAGTGAGCATATGATATAGATTTCTAGGAAAAGTTTCATACAGACATGAAGAAGATATATTAATTTTAGGAATTAAATTAGATTATTAGTCCATATGATTCTTTCCTCATTTTATTATGAGGATTTTTTCACAACTTTGAATTTGACCTAATATCCTCGACTAGAACTTTACATGGCATAGCATATATATTGTAGGTTTTTATTGAGCAGACATTTTAAAGCTTGAGAGTCAAGATTGTAGTTGTTATTATTTTCCCTTGTATTGTAATAGATTTCCTCGTTATAACAAGTGTGGGAGAGTCTCCCAACTAAAAATATTTTCTAATACATGTTAGTAGATGGAAAGAAAATATATTTTATCCAAAGTAACTTTGACAAAAGACTATGTTGTTGTTAAGTATTACATGGATACTCCTTTTCATATTTAAACATTGAAGTGTAAAAGCTTTTGATATTTTTTGTTAATGATGGAAAATGGATACCACACTTTATTCAAAATGAAAGTGTTATATCTTTATATGATGTTTATCAAGGAAAGGAGAAATAAAAGTTCAATAAAATTTATTTTTTTGTTTTTGTTAGATATGTAAGAATCTATGCAATTATTATAGGTGTTGTTATAATGGGGTGAGTTACAGAGGAAAAAGTACATTGGTTTAAGTTCACATAAACTATGAGAAAGTATAGAAGTCTCTAGGAGATCTCTATTTTAATTTTTAATATCTATTCAACATAAGATTGTACCATTAACAAATTCCTCATTAAGTTTGAGATATAATTCTAAGGTTTGATAATATGTATGTTTCAAATATGTGCGTCATGTGATATATATGCGTACATACATACATACATACATACATACATACATACATATATATATATATATATACACACACACACACACACACACACACATACATATATATTTATATAAATATATATATATATATATATACATATACATATATACATATATATATATATACATATATGTATATATATATATATGTATGTATGTATATATATATATATATATGTGCATATGTATATATGTATATATATGTATATATGTATATATATGTATATATGTATATATGTATATATATGTATATATGTATATATGTATATATGTATATATATGTATATATGTGTATATATGTATATATGTATATATGTGTATATATGTATATATGTATATATGTGTATATATGTATATATGTATATATGTGTATATATGTATATATGTATATATGTGTATATCTATATATATGTATATATGTATATATGTATATATATATGCATTCACTAGAGACTTCAATAAAATTTCTAGAATATAATAATGGATGCTTTAGTTAGGTAAATAGTTCATATAATAAAAAGCCTTTTGTGGCAAAAAATGAGTGAAATTCAAGGCATGACAATATCTTGCAAGTACAAAGCTAGAAGAACTCAACACACATCCATATTATTTTCTCTATAGAAGATTTACAAACTACCCAAAAATGATAAATATTGCTATAGGAAACCACATCCATAATGGATCTAAAAATGGTGTCAAAAGAAAGAAGAGTGGAATGCTAGAAAACAAGAGAAGAAAAGATGTAGAGGAGAGAAGAATATGAGATTTATTCATGTGATGCCACTCATCAATCATGGAAGGTGTAGATGAGCTATTATAGGTTGCAAAAGAAAATGGAGAATATGTTGGGGAGGATCTATACATGAGCTATAGATGAACCCCATACAAACAACATTTTTATTGATTTTGTTCAAGAACTAGAGGTGCTTTTTTCTAAACAACAACCATATAATATAGAAAATAAGCTAGATGAAATACATACAAAGAAAGTCATTGATGATTTTTTTCAAGAATCAAATGTGCTCATAAATGTCACGTCACATTCCAAAGTAGTAAAATACTAAAATAAGAAATTTGAAATGTAAATAAAATACATCATTAATTATGCCCTAAGAAAATGATAATGTGGGGCGGATCTGAGCAACACAAATTGTGGCACCGAACATTTTTAGATCCTCACAAATTCAACCTCTTGGCTCAAGTTCTAGCCAAAAGCAACCTCTTGGCTCAAGTTTTGCACTTCATCCTACTCCCCTTTGTGGTCACAAACACATTTGGAGAAAATGATAAATATTATTTTTATTTTTTTATTTTTTTTATAATCACATGGTCCTCACAATAACTATGGAAATAAATGTATTATGACAATGCCAGGGTTACTTTAAAAAATATACAAATTGCACAAAAATTACACCACTATTAAAATTTGACCGCAAAAGTTGTAGTGGTCATATGAGTTAAGAATGTCCCAATTTAAGAGGTTGAGGATCATCTCAGTCATATCAGCCTACCAGTTGAAGCTAAATGCCAAATCATAAGTATCAATGAAGTTATTGTGGATATTTGTTATAAAATTTTAGTGCAAATTTTTTTGGCTCATTTTTGAAAGCTTAAATGTGTCTAGATGAGCCTAGAAAACATGATAGATGGGCACTTCAACAAATCCAACCTTGTAGATCATAAGTTGGGGATTTTGAAAAGTAGTTATAATAGCCAATCAGACTAACGGTTCAAAATTTATTGCCTTCTGAAGTTGGGTCAACTAAAACTTCTAAAATAAATATCGAAGGTTTATTTGGCCTGCTCTATATGTATTTTTAGAGTTATTCAATCTTGAGGGCTAGGGTTTGATGTCTAGAAAGTTCTTGGGTGGCATATAAATGCCATTTAAGAAATGCCCATAGAATGTCTAGGAAAACTCTAGGTGAGAGTTTGTAGAATTGTGTTGTAAATTATCATAATGAAGGCACCCATGTGGGTTTGCATATTATATTTTAAAATTTTGTAATTCTATATTTGTGGGAATAATAAGAAGCCCATATTTTGTTCTCTCCAATTGTTTTTATTTCTTTGTTCTTTTTGTGTGTTTGTGGTATTAAGGGGTTCATCCTTCACCAATCCCCAAAGTTCCCTAAAGAATATTGAGTTGGACACTTCAAAAGGCCATAACTATGATCTCATGAGAGGTATCAAAGAACTATTTGATGCTTAATAATAGAGTTTTTAATGTCTAAAATAATGTCTATAAGTTGTGGGACATTAAAATTCGTACAATGATCTTGCTTGATGCCAAAACTTCTAGTGAATTTGGTGTAGGAGCACCTAAAGTACAAGAAAATGAGAAATTTAAGATTCATTATTTGAGATATTTAAATATAATTGAGTAATTTATATTGTATTTGGGTAAATTTGTAAAGGCTATGAATCCATTTTGTCAAAAATGTAAAATTTGCATAAAAAATTGTAAAATGCAACATTGAGAAAGTTGCCAACAATACAAAAATAATGTAAAAAGGTATATGCTTGGTCTTGGGGGTAGTTAGGAAGGTTTATAACTATAAAATGGATATAAATACCATTTTATGGTTGAATCAAATCAATATTGGAGAAGAAGAAATACTTTGATACATTTTTTGTGCATTCTATTGTTGTTTTCATTGGTGTTTTAGTTTTAGTGTTATTTCTAGGCCTTGTACAACCCTATACATCTTGAAAACCATGTACTATAGTAATGATAGATATAATGATGAATCCTCCTTCTCATGATTTTGGTTTGGTTCAATTTTATAAAGAAATGAATAAGTTATGAGCATTTTGGTGAAACTGGGTATTTGCATATTTATTATTCTTTGAATATAGTCATGTTATAGCATAAGGTACGGAGATATCTTGGAGACTCAAGACCTATAATAATATTCATTGGAAAGATATATAAACTAGACTCACAAAGGATGAATTATAAATTGAGTTGGTTTCATTTTTTATTTTATTTTGAGAAAGATATCAAATTCCCTAGGTTTTACTTCTGGTTTTTTACAGCAAAATTGGGTCTTGATAAAGAGAGCATAACTTGTAGCTGGGTTGTTAGATTGGGCTCAGATTCGGACATATTTTAGAAGGACTAATTCTACATAATTATTCCAAAGGGTTTGGTAATTAAATGTTAGAAAAAAAAGTTATGAATGATATTCTATGGAATAGAAATCAGACTATGCAAATGGTGAAGTATTGGTAGACTTGTCTTGGAAGAGTTTTGTTTTGTCTCTTGAGATGTCTAACAATGGAATTTACTTAATGTATTTTCAAGGGATAAAAATTTATTCCACTATTTTTATGTTTTTTTTTAGGATGCTCTAAATCAATTTGATATCAGATCTTGAAGATCTTGAGTGTGTGGACAGAGCATCGAGGGAGGCAATTGACACTAGGACCTTAGAGATTTGGCATTTGTTTTGTTGATGAGTTTTGGTTGTAGCATTCTTATCCATAAAATTTTCAGTAAGAAAGTGTGTGTATTGAAGACCTAAGAAGGGGTATTAATATTTTCTCCATCAAGATGAAGCTAGCTAGAAGACGTAAAGAGAGAAACCACTAAGAGAGGGTGGCAGTGTATCTTCCAGGGTCTTGGATGGGTAAGATGGCAATAGGTTGGTAGTTGTGTAGTAGCAAGAGGAATGGTGCATTTATAGAACCTTTGTATTATAGTCATTAATGTTTCATTGATAGGAGTATTTGAGGCAATTTTGAGGGTAGTTCTATGTCCTTAAATGAAGATGTGATGGTGATAGAGGTATGAAGAGAAAAATAATTTGAGTGAAGAAAAATGTGAAGACTTTGGGTCTAATTTTTTTTGCAGGTTATTGGTTCCATGTATCCAAGAGACATGAAAACTTTTCAAGGTTGGGAGTATGGTGCAAGAGCACCTAAAGTACAATAACATGAGAAATTTAAGATTCCTTATTTGAGATATTTATATCTATTTGAGTCAAATATATTTTATTTGGGTCAAGTTGTAAAGGCTATGAAGCCATTTTGTCAAAAATGTAAAAGTTGCATAAAAAGTTGTAAAATGCAACATTGAAAAAGTTGCTAACAATACAAAAATGATGTAAAAAGGTATATGGTTGGTCATGGGGGTAGTTAGGATGGTTTCTAACTATAAAATGAGGTATAATTACCATTATATGGTAAAAAAAAATCAATATTGGAGAAGAGCAAATACTTTGATACATTTTTGGTGCATTCTATTGTTGTTTTCATTGGTGTTTTAGTTTTAGTGTTGTTTCTAGGACTTGTATGGACCTATATAGCCTAGAAACCATGTAATATAGTAATATGTAGATAGAATGATGAATCCTCCTTCTCATGCTTTTGGTTTGGTTCAATTTTATAAAGAAATGAATAAGTTATGAGCATTTTGGTGAAAGTGGGTATTTACAGATTTAAGATTCTCTAAATATAGTCATGTTGCAGCGTGTGGTACAGACATATCTTCGAGACTTAGGACATCTAATAATATCTATTGAAAATATATGTCAACTAAATTTCATTTATAATTTTTTGAATCTTTTTTATTTATATTTGTGAAGATTATGAAAATTTTAGTGAAAACTACTTTTTAAATGCCTTCAATGGTGTTGTGGGCAAATATTTGTGCTTATACATTGATTTAGGCATTGGATAAATTAATTCCTTGCATATTTAGAAACTAGACTCACAAAAAGATAATTTGAAATTGGTTTGGGGTTATTTGAATTTTTTTTGTGAAAGTTATGTGATTCCCTAGGAAAGGGTTATCAGTTTTATTTCTTGTTTATGACAGAGAAAATGAGTCTCAGTGCAGACAATATAATTTGCAATTGGTACATTATATTGTACTAATAATTGGATATGTTTTAAAAGACATCTAAAATTGAAGTAATGAACAATGGAATCAGATATAGAAATCAAGATATGTGAATGGAGAAGAATTGTTATTTTTGTATTAAAACATTTTGTGTTTTGCTTCATGAGATGCCTCTAACAATGGAATTTATTTAATGGATGTTGAAGGGATCAGCATGTATCCTACTAAGAATTTGGTTTTGTATGATGCACTGCATCAAAATCTCATTTCATTAGTCCACCAATGTATAACATTCAAAACATTGATCCTAGCATGAATTCATCTATATTTTTAAATATAGATAGGAATAAAATCCTTGTGATAGTCACATGTCAACCACAAAGTCACTACAAAATTGGTGAATGCCATGCACTGAAGTGTCCCCAAGGTGCACTAAGGACTATTTAGATATGATATTGAAAGGGCCATAGCTTAGAGATCGTCAAGGGTATCAATGAATTTTTAGATGCTAGATGACATGACCATGAAGTTGATTTCTAAAATAACCTCTCACTTCTAGGAGATTTCAATTGGTTTTAATTTGGCACAAAATTCTAGCTTGACACCAAAACTTGTAGTTTTCCTCAATAAATTAGTGTGAAGAATCATAGCTTTCCAATTGTTAACACATCATGATATGAATTCAACTACCCTATTAGATCTTTATGGGTAGGTGAATGCTAATGACACCCCTTTTTCAACTATAGTGTAATGCCCCACCCAGAGATCCTTGGAAGAAGAATAAAAGAAGCACCAATTTTTTTCTAAAGATATGTTACTAAATAATAACATGAAGTAACCAAGTGCAAGAGTGAAGCATCAAAACAAGGTGATAAGAATAGGGAACATGGAAAGACTCACATGTTCACCTACACCAATGGAAGTCTTACAACTACTTCCAAAGATCTCCAAGCTCAAAACCACAACTCGCAAACCAAGACCACACAAATTATGAGAATATAACTAGGGGATGTTCTCTTTCAAACCCAAAGTAAAAGCTCTTAGCATGATCATAAATAAAATTTCATATCCACTAATCATATCATAATTAGGAATCACAAGTAGAGACCCACAATGGTCTTGTAGAAGATAAGGGCTCAATGCTATAACCTCTCATCTATTAAAGACCATGTTGAAAGATAAATGTTGACTCCTAAAATTTGGCTAAGTCTAAAATCTTGAAGCCCTGAAATTTCTTAGAATGTTTATCATAACTCGGAGAGGTCTAGAACCTATCTCAAATGAATCATTAGATTTATTAAAATATATCTTAAGTATAATGAATTAAATTTACTTATACTTAAATGATATATTTTAAACCCCATAGAAAATATATTTTCATCTAGGAAGATCTGCAACCCTAAAGGGTGCCCAAAACACCCTTCAATTCTCAACCAAAAAGTTTGGAGGTACCTCCTATTTGCTCAAGAAGGTTTTTATAAGAAAATAGGTGACACTTTTCTAGTGTCATATGCCATTTCACAATAATACTAGATGATTCTTTTCAGTATCATGCGATACTTCTTACTACTACCAAGCAACACTTTCAGGGACCGCGTGATAAAGTTTACTATTATTGTGTGATAATTTACCAATGTCACATGATATAACTTATAAATATCATGTGATACTTTTTAGTATCATATGATATCTCTCATTAAGGCATGCAATAATTTTTTAGTATTGCCCAATGATGAGGCACTGTCACCTAAGATTGTAAAGAAATAACTCGATGAATAATTAGAAGGGGAAAAAACTTAGAACCTCCACACTCTAGAGTACTAGATCCAAAAAATGAAGGATCAAACACATGAAATATAAGACACCGTGCAAAGAAAAAGAGAATCATCTATCCATCCAATCCATAACATCATATGTAAGAACATCCAGAAGGAAACATCACAATATACATACATGGTTCATAAACCAAACATCATATAAATGAAATCATAATCATCTAAGCACCAACATAACTAAACTCGTGCTTAGTTCCTCCCAACCATAATAGCATCATGAGACCTCAAAGGCCCTATTCATCCCCCAAGAGTAACATCTCAAATATCAACTTGATAATCATAGTTGTGTTATGAGTGTGTTACTACTACAAACATAAATAACAACATAAGAACAAGAATATCTAACATGCTAAACCATCAAAGCATAGATACTCCAACCAGTAGTGAATCACATCATCTAACCATATGCTATAAGATCATTATAAAGGAATATTTCAAATTAAAACTAACATCATCTAAAAATGATATCCAAGCATTCCAATGAAAGCATAAATTACAAAAAAACATACTCCAGAAACCCGAATATACTGAGTGAAACATCAACCATCAATATCAACTAGAAATAAACTATCTCTATACACCAGTCCTCAATAGTAGTATAGGTAGTTACACCTCCCAACCATGTGGAACCTATAGGCTCACTTCCACCATGTTGATGGGGATAATGATCCAACCACAAGAAAACATAGAACAAACATACATGGAAAACACTCATGCTAGACAGTAAGGAGGACAAAACCCAAGATCATGAGATGATGAAAATCCAATAGGTCCTAGTCAAATAATCTATGGGTCAACTATATAGGGTCTAGGTGGAGATTAAGTCACTTGGCATCATGAAGTCCCAAGCTGAATATTGGGCAGAATCAACTCCTCAAGGAGGCCATCACATAGTAAGCTTGGATCACCGTTGGGTACTCATATTTAATTATCTTAGATTCATTATCTATTTTTTAATTTAGTTATCACTTATTTATAGGAGTCCCTCCATTTTCTACCCTACATACCCATGCTCATCACATGATGAGTTCCCATAGGTAATACATATTCCTAATGCAACCCTAATGAAGATAGCTCCATTGCAAACAATGGGGAGATCAGGCCTTGTAAACACCTACCAAATACATGCACACATGATCATGTGTGGGTAGACCAAAAATATGAATATCATAAAAATAAGGGTTGGATGAGAAACAAAAAAAGAACACAAGTATACATAATCACTCAACTAGTCTATATCCAGAAGTATGAGTTCTACACGAATCCAAATGATACAAAAAAACACTGGACATCATGAGTTCACTCAACAGGCCTAAATATTGGGGTACAAATTCTACATGAATCCTAGTGTGCATCAAATAATAGCAACAATTCAATGACATACAAAAATGCTAGGTACAAAATCAATCAATCAAACACATAGTTAAGAGTATGGGTGTGGCATACATCTCAATGCAAACATAAAAATCAAATAATAGTTTGATTGAAATCTTTTAGTTAATCAAATTTGATGACTAACATCATGCCAATAAAATCTAAGAAAACTATGTTACATGCAAATCAAGGTAAAAACCTCAAAAACCCAACATTGATAAAAATCAATGAAAATTAAACCCATTCTACCCTTGGGTGAACGAAACACAAAAATCCAATAAAAATTAGGTTTGAACATCATATGAAAAAATGACCAGCATAATAGTACAAAAACCCAATCCCAAAAAATTGAGAAATGCTCATACTGGCCCAATTGGGTAGATCTAGCACTCAGAATTGGAGGGGAACACTAGCTCACAGCCTCCTAGATAATAGCTACCAAAAAATGAAGCTGAAACAAAGCTCAAATAGTAAAATAGGAGATACCTACCTGACAGCCAAATGTGTAAATATGGAAATCTGAATAGTAAAATAAAAACATCCCGAAAACTCTCGAAAGTCATGGCAATCCAAGGTCTTTTTGAGCTGGATCCAACAAGACCAATCGCATAATGATCCCATGCCATTAGATACTAAAATGAACAAAAAAATATTTTATCTTGAAGAGGATTCATAACTTTCTCTCAAATTCCTATTTCCAAAAGTCAAAAGTGAGGAATAAAATTCCTTGTTGGATATATATTCACTTTTCTAGTGAATAACATATTATAGTTATTAACCAGACCACGTAGTTATACCCTAAATCCACCCAAATGAAAATAGGCTATTCCAAGTAATTGGAATTCAAATATGAAATTTTTTCTAGGAATCACATTAAATAAGATAAAGCTCAAAATTCCCTTTGACCAAAATCACATAATTCCTTAACAACTTTTGAGACAATTGTGAACCTCTAAACGCACAGACACGCTCATGAGTCTAGTCACATGATAGAAATGAGTCTGTATTTACTAAATCACTAGAGGGTTTAATTTAAAAAATTAAATAGGATATGTTGACCATACATGGACAACATTTGCTAAATATGAACAACTGAATCACTAACTCCATGTGTTGGAATCCAACAGGGACAATTTATTTTTAATTATTTAAGAATTTAATAATGGTTGTTTAAACAACATAAAAAGACACTTAAAACATATAAGTACACATGGTCAAATACATGAATAACCACTAATATATGAACCTATTCTAGCGTAGCAAGATAATAATACACTGTGAAATATTTGCACACATCTAAGGGTAATCATGAAACAACCTCATGATACCACATCACTCCTAGTAACCACTGGAACAAACCTTAGTGAAACCATTTAACACATCATAATCTCATTATAAGAATTTTCCTTAGAGAAAAATTCACCCAAGATCAAGGAACTCAAGCACAAGCACAACTGTAGACCAAGAGAGTATGATCAATATGAGAATATATTATCTCAAGCATATCCATACACACTAGGAGTGCCTGTATATAAAGGCCTCTAAGATGCATCTAGAATGTGTCTAGAAAGAACTAGGAGATAAGCATGACAACTAAGCACACATATCCTCCACAATGAGAGGATAAGCATGATGAGGTGTCTCATGTGTATAGATGTTGTAGACACCATGTGCTCAAATAAAGTGCTTACTCATATGTTGTATACACCATGTGCATAATTAGAGTGGTAACTCCTATGTTGTCAACATGAAAACTCACAAGAGTACGCATACTCCTAGGTGACTAATAAATAAATAATAAATAATTCATTAACCTAAGTAAACTTAAGTAAAGTGTAAATAGTAAATACTTATTTACACCAACACCCCCCCTTAAGTGCAACTTAGGGGAATGCCCTTAAGCTTACAAAATCTAGGATGAAATGTATAATGGGTCCTTGCTTCTAGGCTATGTTAGGTACCCATGTACATAATAAAATGCAATTTCTCATAAAGCAAAGAAAGAGGGAAAACCTCATAGGAAAAACCCTCCCCCAAAAAGAGAGATAAAAAAGAAATGATGTATGGATGGATGGAGTAATCAAGACCCCGCCATTAAGACATACAACAAATATATACAAAGGAGAAATATGAGAAGGAGAAGAGAGACAAGATAATCTACCCTACCCCAAAGAAGAGTGCTGACTAGTGATAGATGCTCCAATGTAGAAGTCGATCCAAGAATGCTGAATAGTGTTCCTCCCCTTTGGAAGAAACAATGCCATAGGTACAAATGAGATGCTTCCACTGTGTGTGGAAAGAATTCCATAGATAGATGTACTCTCTAAAACCTACTCAACTATCCCTATCATGGATGAATGTAGAACCTATCCCAAAGAGCTAACTTTATTCTCAAGTGATAATAAACCCTCTGCAACTACTGTTCATAAGTATACGCAATCACATCAACCTGTAGAGAATGAATAGGAGGGTCAAAGTGAACCCTCATGAAAACTGAAGAAGTGTTTACTTCATCAAAGAGAAGATGGATATAATCAATACTATCCTCCAAATCTACTAAGTGTGACTCCATGAACTAACCTGCAATGTCTACCAAGAATTCATCCACTCATGCCGAAGCTAGAAGACAAGATGTACCTTGTTGTGCTGGCCCTATCACTATGGAAATATATGCATGTGGAAGATGTTGATGTTGTGACCTCTTGCTGCAACTGGTGATAGAACCCCACATGTCCAAATCTATTGAAGCACTATCATTGGTGTCACTATTAGTTTCCACTATATATGATGTATAGAGAGGATTAGAGGACAAGCCTGGTGAACTTTCTTCAAAGTGTACATCCTTCTCCACAAAGATCTGATGTGTCTTAAGATCCATAAGTCTATATGCCTTTACATTGTCTTCATATTCGATGAAAGTACAAGGTTGAGGTGGTGGTGCCTTGCATCCCCTAAAAGATATGTTTTCCCATGCTAGACAACTGAAGACTCTAAAGTGTGTCACAACTAGTTTTCTACCATATCATGCCTCAAAAGGAGTCTTTCCATCTAAGGAAGGATGAGGAGACCTGTTAATTATGTGATTGGCACTATTGATTGCTTCAACTTTAAGTAATGAATCTAGAGACTTGGCTTGGATCATGCAACTTGCCATGAACTTCAGAGTTTGTATCCTCCGTGATGTAACATTTGTCTTGTGGAGACTGAATGTTGGTAGATTCTAAAGATCAATACCCTCAAGTTTGCAAAAGTATTTAAGTCTTCTATTCACATATTTTCTTTCATTGTTCATTGAAAGAACTTTGATGGCCTTCCTCAAATTTTGTTCAACATGAGTCTTGAAGGCTAGAAACTTCTCCAACACGTCATTCTTATTATGAAGAAAGTAGACCCAAGTGTATTGTGAAAAGTCATTAATGAAAGTAAGTATGTAGCGACCCTGGATGACTAATGTCACTGCAATAGGTCCTGCTAGTACCATGTGAACCATTTGAAGAACAATTGGTTCTCTTGAAGACTTCCCTTTATGTAACTTTTCCTTTGGATGTATAGCTACTAAACCTATTTAATATTCACCTGTGGAAAAGTTGATTGGAGGTATACCTTTGACCATTTTGTTTTGTGTAAAGTTGCTAAAGATAGTGGAGGGCAAGATGTCCATACCACTCATGCCATAAATGGATTTGAGAATTGGATTGTGTCAACAAGATTTGTGAAGGAGACTTGGGCACATAGTGAGAGAAAGAATACAACCTTCTATCATGATTAACTTTCCCCACTGCAACCATTGAATCATCTTTTAGACTATGCACCAAATTGAGTCTAGAAGGAACTCAACTTTATACCCGTCTCCAAGATGAGTGATTTGGTAAATTGAGAGGAGATTAGAACTTAGGTTTGGAACATAGAGAACATCTTTGAACTCTCCATTTTCCATTTTGACATTTCCTTTCCTTGCAACTTCCATTTTTGTATCATCTCCCGTAAAGATGTGTGGTACCTTTGATAGCTTCAATGAAGAAAAATCTTCTTGTGAAGAACACGTGTGATATGAGGCACTTGAGTCAAGAATCCATTCCATTCAAGAATTTTAATTTTCCATGAGTGCTTTCCCTTTGCCCTTTGAATTTGAAGAAGAACATTTCTCCTTATAAGCATTAGAGAATGGAACATTATGTTTCTTCATGATGTTAGTCAACTCATCAATCTTTTTATGATAACACTCATGTTCTTCATGACCAATTTCTTGCAATAGACACACTTTTTATTCTCCTTATTAGTGTCCCCCTTCTTGTTTGAATGCAAGGAAGACTTGCCCTATTCATTTGATGATGGTGTTGTCTTTTCTGCATCCTATTTTTTATTATTCTTCTATTTATTATTCTTGCCCTTTCCTTTACTTGAAGATTGACTAGCTGAATTTTGAGAACCCTCATTCTTGGCCACCAATGCCTTAGACTTAGGTGAATTGAGAATCCCCATTGATTTCAACTTCTTTTCTTCTTTATCCAATAGGTCAACATAATCATCAAAAGAGACTTTCTGATGGGCAGACTCTGATGAACTCTCTGAGGTGTTATAAGAAGAAACAAATGTGGAATACTCCAATGACAACTTATTATGAATAAGATAGACCAACATATCATCTTTAATAGGATTCCCACCATCATTAAGCTTCATTCTTAATTCATTCACCTTTATGATAAAATTGTGTTTGGAGTCAAATATCTTTGGATCTAAGGAGACAAGTTCATCTTCAATTTTGTAAATATCTTCCTTAAACACTTTACCATATAGGGTTTGGAGGGTATTCCAAGCTTCCTTGGATGTACGAGACTTCTAGATCTAATACATGATCTTGTCATCAACCCCCAAACATATATCACCTAGGGCTTTCCTATCCATTACTTCCCAAGCTAAGATATCGCTTGCAGATACATTATGACCTATTGGTTTAGGAAGGGTACCATCTACATATTGAGAAACTTCATTATGCATTAAGTGACACCATAGTTTGATGGACCTTGTAGCATAGTTATTTGGAGTTACTTTTGGAAACTTAAAATTTCTCATGATGTAGAAAATGGAAGAAAACAATAGGAAAAGGAGGAACACAACACCAAGAACACCCCCCCTTTCACTCAATCAAGAAACCCCACCTCCCCCCCCCCCCACAAAGAAGAAGAAGAAGATGCTTTTGGAAGTTTATAGGTAGTGCGTTTACAATAGCCGCTTGCTAATTTTGGCCTTTGTGAACTTCTAATTTTGCTACTTACAACCTCTTGATAGATTACAAATTTGGAATGTGCTACAATTTTGATGCAATACAAAGCAAAGAAAGTTTCTATTTCTGAAAGTGACATTTTTGTCCACTGAACACTATAATCTAATTGTAGATCTAGAAAGTAGATGAAAATTAACACACTTTCAAAAAATATAGAACCTGATTTTGAGTATAAATGTGCCTATACAAAGCAATTGAAGTTGCAAAATGTAGGATTGGATAGGTATAGTTGTCAAAATATGCAATTTTTGACAAATTTGTGCACCAAAACTAGAAAAGAACTACACCACTAAAAGTTTTAAGAATTTCTAGCCGAAAAAAAAAATTGCACCTAGTTTGGAGTCTGCATGAGTGAGATATGGCCTCCCAAAGTTGGACTGCAAAATCAAAAATCAATCTGGAGAGGATTTGGATCAGCAAAAGATGGGTCTAAATTTGATGGTCATACGGTCATACGATGATAAGACAATGTCAAATTTAGGCTTTTGAACTAATGACATCAGCATCCCTAGGCCCTCTGATGACATCCGCATACTTAGGCCCTCTGATGACTTTAGTGTGATGTGTCCTATATAGATGATGATGTCACTATATAGAACTATACAAAAAATTGACGTGTTTGACTGCCATGTCATAGTACATAAATCCTTGTTGGTGGCTGATGTGTCGCCATTTGCTAACTGGGTGGCTAAGTAAGAGGTGGATGACATAGATGCTTAGCTGGTAGGTTCCATGTGTACTAGGAGCTAAGGTGGATTGACACATGGCTAGCATGATGCATTTCAGGTCTCAGACATTGCTGGGAATGCTATTATGATTGTTGGAATGGTATTTTTCAAGTTGGAAAATTGATTATGGCAATGGGAGTTGGATTATATAATCCCACATTGGTGGGAAAGTGCAAAGAGCACTTTCTTAAAAAGAAAATGATTGGAGAGGTAAATAGCAAAGGCCATCAGGAATGGGGCCTTGGCCACCAGTGGTGTTGAGTGGTCCTACCAGCCAGACTATGTAGTCACTAAAATTATGTGAGTGGTCTCAAAAATAATGTGAGCAATGGCAAAATTTTGATTCCCTAGATAGATATTAAAGCCCATAGATGATGAAGGAATATTCTATTGGAATACTCTCTATAGGGTCAGGATGTCACTACCTAGTTGTGTAAAAAAAATTCTCTGCAAGCCCAAGTGGGCAAATTTTTTTTCAAGAATTTCCACAAAAATTGTAGAAAAATACTAATGAAAAAGCAGAAAAATTAAAATTTAGATTTGAACAATAGATTAAAAAATTGATTAAATGACCATACCCAACTTGTAAATCAATGGCTTTGAGTGCTGGTTTGCAAAAAAAATTGCCTCACAATTGACTTTAACCCACAATAGGAAAACTTATAGCCAATTTTCACCAAATCAACATTCTGGATGCAATGGTGAGGTATGATTTAGCTCTATACACTCCCAAATTCTCTAGATTCAAGTTGAGGTGTTGAAGCAACTACATTCTTGAACAGCTATGTGTAAAAAATTTACCCAAGCTCTAATACCATGAAAGAATTTTCCTTAGAGAAAAATTCACCCAAGATCAAGGAACTCAAGCAAAAGCACAATTGTAGACCAAGAGAGTATGATCAATATGAGAATATATTATCTAAAGCATGTCCATACACACTCGGAGTTCTTGTATATAAAAGCCTCTAAGATGCATCTAGAATGTGTCTAGAAAGAACTAGGAGATAAGCAGGAGATAAGCATGATAACTAATTATACATCCTCCATAATGAGAGGATAATCATTATGAGGTATCTCAGGTGTATAGATGTTGTAGACACCATGTGCTCAAATAAATTTCTTACTCCTATTTTGTAGACACCATGTGCATAATTAGAGTGGTAACTCTTGTGTTGTGAACATGACAACTCACAAGAGTACACATACTCCTAGGTTACTAATAAATAAATAATAAATAATGCATTAACCTAAGTAAACTTAAGTAAAGTGTAAATAGTAAATACTTATTTACACCAACACTCATAAATCTGCCAAAAGAATAATCAAATCAACTAAAAGTACCAATCACAATCACTTCACAAAGAAAGATCAACAAGGTTGCATCCATCTGAATGACTTACAAAACTCAAATGGGAAAGACACTACATAAAGAGTTTCTAGAAGGTTTACAACCACCACACAACAAAGTGTCCCCAAGATGCACTATGCATTATTCAATTGTCATCTTCAGAGGGCCATAACTCAGAGCTCATGAGGGGTATCAATGAATTATTAGAATAGATGTTAAAGGGCCATATTGTTGAACCCTGTAATAAAATCTCAATTCTGGGATATTAAAATTTATTTGAATTTGGCACAACATTCTTTTATGATGATGAAACTTGTAGTGTTCCTTAATGAATTGGTGCAATAGTGTGTATCTTTAAAACTATTCATCTCACATAAGTTTGACTATATTGTTAGTTCAAGATGGGTGAGTGAACCCTAGTGACATGAATGTTTCAACCATGGAGATGTATTGGGGTAGAAGCAAGAAGTTGGGTCTCAATTTCGTAGAAGTCTGTGGATTGAGATTGTGTTCTTTTAGAAACGGGTACCCATTTTTGAAAACATGAAAAAAAATTATATTTTAGAAATAGGTACCCATTTTTGAAAAGTAACAGAATGGGTACCTGGTAAATGAAAAAAAAGGGTACCCATTTTTTACTTTTAAACAATGGGTACCCGTTTCTAAAAATTCAAATCCTTTTTTTTTTTTGGGGGGGGGGGGGAGGGAATTTTATGTGCTGATTTGACTTTTTCAAAATGGCTACCCATTTTTTGAATTTCAAATTACGGGTGGCCATTTCTTAGAACATGGGGTGGGATTTTTTCCTCCTACCTCAGATTTTTGTTCGAGATAGGCTTGGTGAGACCAAGCCTATGCCTTGACCTCTCAAGATTTGGCTAAGGCATTGAATTGACAAATTCATGCCTTGCCATAATTTTTATAGGGTCTTTTAATCAAACGCTTTTATGAAACAAAAACTCATTAGAGCTATCACCGTACAAATTTCAGAAATATAAATGTTATAGTGCTATGATTTTAGTTACTATTTTTGCATTATTTTTTAATGAAAGCTGGTATCTAAATGTAAAATAGTGAAGTTCACTAAAACTTTAATAACTTGTTCATTTTATATTTTTTCTTAAATTAATTTATGTCATCAATCTACATACAATTATTTCAATGTTAAGAAAAAGAATTATTGGAAAAAGTGAAATTTTGATCAAATTATGGTGTCCATACACAAGATGTTTTAAAATTTAACTTTATGGCCAATTAATATTTAATAACAATAAAAATATTAAATAAAAATTAAGGAAAAATATTTTTATCAATCTTAGGTGTATTAGGTAACTCCCTTTAAAATAATTTATGAAAACTAATTTTTTTGTGTCAAATTATGGTGTCTATACATGAGTGTGGTATGGTCTTGAAATAGGCATTTTGAAAAAGTGGTTTTTAAAGATCCATTCCAAAAACACAGTCTATCATATGGGTACACAAATAAATTACATATTCAAAAAGTAGATTCTGAACACTAGAATATTTATTTCTAAGTTTTTTAGATTCAATTTCTAAATTCATCAAATTTTGCATCAATTAAAAAGAAATTTCAAAAATAAGAAAAACACTTCTACTTTTTTCCCAAAAGTGAAACCCAACTTCTTGCACCTACCCATTGATTCTAATAGCTAATCATATCCATGAAAAATATAAGTAAATAGTCCACACATAACACAAATATTTTGGATACCGAAAAACCCTCAAAGGTGAAAGTAAAATTGGGTTGAGGATGGAATCCACAAATCTGCATCACTGTTGCAATACAATTTGTCTATTAGGGATATAAATTATGATCACTTTTGATGATCTATACCCTATGAGGGGTCTTCCTCTTAAGATATTACAAAACTTATTAGTCTACCCTGATTAAAGGATTTAAAAGTTACAATTAAGTAAGAATTATGTTAAGAAATTTACAAAGGTTTATTAGAACCACTTTGTTAAGAGATTTACCCTTATTATACTTTCTAGACTATATGAGTACATGGTCCTTTTGTTTACACTTTAAATGATGATAACCAATCTCCTCTTTACAATCATTTATCCTTTCACTAATTTGATATGTCTTTGATTTGCACTTCACTACCTATAAACTACTCATTCACTCTATTCGATTCACCTTCAAACTTTGTCTCTAGCATCCAAATTTACAACTTCTCTTGCATGCATATAAAATTAGGATTTGGATCCTCTTATAACCAACTATAGAAGTTTCTAAATCAAACTTAATGATCTACACATATGTATTTTGTGACATTTTCCTTCCATTTTTCTAATTGGTTAATCACCTTGCACATGGATTAATGATACTTAACCAAATGAAAAATCACCTCCATGATTTACTCCTTGATAATTAAAACATGAATTTAACTTGGCTAAAATGGTTTACCTCAATGATGGTGACACTCCAAAAATATATATCAAAACTAGTAAACTTGGCACTTGTATATTGTAATGGTCAGCATAAACTATTTCTTGATGCTACCCCTCATCCTTCACTAGCTTGACATGAATTGGATTAATTGATATTTATAACACACATGTTCCATTGAACTCTGACTAACTCTACATCCATTGTGATTTTTTATTTTCTTGGTAATCATGTATGTATTCAATGACCATTAGCATGCTTGGCAATAGCTACTTCTTGACACTTGACTTAGAATATTTACATGTCTTTATTCCTTCACTTAGCATATATAGGATGACTTGGTTAGAATGATGAGCAAAAAATCATGTCTTGTGAATGACTAAGAGTTTGATACTCATAGGCCACATGACTTAGGTATGAATCTCTGATACTAATTATTGGAAGTCTAATGGGAAAGTTAGATACTAGGGGGAGGCTGAGTGAATCGAGATCTAAGAAACTTTTACTCTTAGAAATAAATATCAAATATGATAAATTCACCAATAATCCTTATCTCAACAATATCATAAATTACATAAATATTTACTATTATTATGTGTTTATCTAAAAATAAATCGTATCCATGAAACATGTAAGAAGATGATCAACACATGTAATAAAAATATTTTGGTTAACCATAAACCCTCCAAGGTGAAGGTAAAACTAGGGTGGGGATAGCATCCACAAATCTTCATTACTACAACAATAAAGTTCACCTATTAAGGTTACAAATTTTGATCACTTATGATGATGTGCCCTCTAATGGGCCTAAGTTTTTAAGAGCTTAGACAACTTATACAGTCTACCTTGATTAAAGGATTTAAATCAAAATTAAGTAATCACTTTGTTAAGAGATTCACCTTGATTACACTTACTAGAATGTACTAGTAAGAATCCTTAGGGTTGCACTTCAATTCTTGATAAAAATTCTCCTCTTTAAAATGTTTGATCCTTTCACTAATCTGATATGTCTTTTCTTTGCACCTCACTGCCTTTCAAATTTTTAGTTGCCATGTTTGATTCAGCTTCAAACCTTTTCTCTAGCATCAAAACTTAGAACCTCTACCATATACATATAAACTCAGGTTTTAGATCCTCTTCTTACAACCAATTGTAGAATTTTATAGATCAAAATCAATAATCTAGATCCATCTTTTTTTTTGCTTAGTTCTTCTATTTTTATGATTGCATAATCAACTTTCATAGGGGTTAATGATCCTTAACCAAATCCATACAATCACTTGCATGATTTACTCCTTGATCATTAAAACATGCCTTTAAGTTAGAGAAAATGGTTTACCTCAATGTTTATGTGATAGGGACACAACCCAAGAACATAATGGACACAATAGAAAAGGAAAATTGTATTAACTGAAAAATAAGCTAGTACATTCAGTACAGAGAAAATAAACTTCAAAACATGCCCTAAAGGATTACAATAGCATAAATGTGGAGATAATTTCCCCCTTTCAGTACCTCCTCTCAAACTCCACTCCGAACTGCTTTTTACAATGCCAAAAATCTCCTTAAATAGACCTTGGAGGGTTAAAGACTAGGAGTACATTCTAGAAAGTGCTAGTAGGCATCCACCGACCAAATAGAAGGTTCCAGAAGCTACATTAGAAGTCGACGCAAATCTAGAAGAATCCAAAAACGGTAATCGAACTTCCAGGAGGCATAACTTTTGAACCATAACTCCGATTGATGAATCGTTTACATTTTTGAAAAGCTCTCAAAGCGCTCTATAGCGCTATGGACCAGCTTTTCTTGTCCCCCATTTTTTGGCCCTTTTTGAGGTCATTTAATACCCCTAACCTGACTTTGAAGCATTCTTAAGAGGTCTCCACAACCTAAAAAATTGCAATAACTTTCAAACAATGGGGCCTTTTGACCTGATTCTTTTTTCTGGAATGCTCTAAATTACAATTACATTCATCTAGCCAATTTACACCTCCTAGTTCACAAAAATGATGGCTCAATTACATACTCCTATTTTTTTGGGATTTACACGAACACTGATAGTGGAACTGTGAGAGTTGGAACCTTTATTTGACCCAAATGGGTATCCAAAAATGAAAACACATGAAATAGAAACTAAGTCTAAGTATTTTTTTTGGGTGACACAAGATTGCCCTTATACCTCTAGATGCTCCTGCATCAGACACCCAGGATAGATTGAAAAGTGAGCCTGTCACTTTATGAATGGTAGAGGAAATCCCAAATGGGAAACCTCAGCTACTGAAATCCAAGTTGAGTCCTCGATCGATCGTCCTTTCCATTTGACCAAATACTCTTCATACTACCTATTTCTAGTACTCCTACCCACACGATGATCTAGAATGTCTTCTATCTCCTCCTTCTTAGAAGCAGGAATTGAACATGGCTCTAACACCAGCTCGTCATCTGCACCATCATCATGATACTCTGTTAAATCTGCAATGTTGAAAATGGGAGAAATGTGAATACCATCTGGCAGCTCCACTTCATATGCATTTCTTGAGTCATGTTTCTTCAGAATTTTGCAGGGGCCAAATTTCTTCATTTTCAGCTTGTTGTAAGTACCGGCTGGAAATCTTTCTTTTCGTAAGTGCACCATGACTAGATCCCCTACTTGGAATTCCTTATGTCTTCTCCTTTGATCAGCCCTAGCTTTATACTCTTGATTCATCTTGGTAATGTGTGCTTGAACCTCCTCATGTAGATGCTTGATATGTTTAGCAAATTCCTTAGCTTTAGCACTTGTCCTCTCCTCTTGCTCTATCTTCCTCAATTTTGGTGCAGTCCTTGGGCTATTCCCATATAAAATTTCGAATGGTGATTTTCCAGTATTCCTATTTATAGAGTTATTGTAAGAAAACTCTGCCTGTGGTAGAATCAAATCCCATCCCTTGGGCTTATCCCCAACTAAACATCTCACCAAATTGCCCAGAATTCTATTTACCACTTTTGTTTGGCCGTCAGTTTGTGGGTGATACATGGAACTGAATTTCAAGTTTGTTCTCAACTTTTTCCACAATGTCCTCCAGAAATACCCCACAAATTTAGTATCTCTGTCAAAAACTATACTCCTTGGAAGACCATGTAGTCTTACCACCTCTTTGAAAAACAAGTCTGCAATATGGACAACATCATGATTTTTGTGGCATGGAATGAAATGTGCCATTTTGGAGAACCTATCAACCACCACGAATACTGAGTCATTACCCCTTTGTGTCCTTGTCAATCCAAGAAAAAAATCCATACTTATGTCCTCCCATGGCCTTGATGGAATAGGAAATGGCTGATATAGGCCAGTATTGTGACTAAACCCCTTGGCAACTTGACAAACCTGGCAACTCTGTACAAACTTCTTCACCAAAATGTCCTGCCATCCCTCCACTGTGTTTCTCCTTAATTAGATTTTCCTAATGGAACTCCTTGAAATGCACAATTGACTACCCTTGAACAACATGCCATCTTGAATCAAATCGTCTAACCACTTGGTTCTATCTACAACAACAGGTTCTTTACAAGCTTTCCATGCTTCAACAAAATCAGGATCCTCGGGGTACAAATTCTTGAGTTCATCAAACCCAACTACTTCAACCTGCATTATTGTAAGCAACAACTGTCTCCTACTTAGTGCATCTGCAACCCTATTAGATTTTCCACTTCTATGCTTCAACACAAATGTATAACTCTGCAAGAATTCTACCCACTTCATATGCCTGTGATTCAATTTACCTTGGCTATTTAGGTACTATAATGCTTGATGATCAGTATACAAAACAAATTCCTTTGGCAATAAATAATGGCTCCATTTCTTTAAGGCCTAAACTATTGCATAGAACTCTTGATCATAAACATAATACTTCTTCTTTGCATCATTCAAATTTTCACTAAAATATGCAATAGGCTTACCTTCTTGGCTTGATACAGCCCCAATAGCACTGCCACTAGCATCACAATCCACTTGAAAAACCTTTCTAAAATCTAGAAGTGCCAACACAGGTTGTTCTGTTACCTTCTTCTTCAGCAATTCAAAACTTCTTGCAGCTGTTGCAGCCCATTTGAACTCTTTTCTATCCCCTCTTATTGTATCAGTTAGGGGTGCACATATGCCACTGAAATTCTTAATAAATTTCCTATAAAAACTAACCAGACCATGAAATGATCTTACCTCAGTAGAAGACCTTGGAGTAGGCCATTCCAAGATGGCTTTTACCTTCTCTAGATCCATTTTGAGACCTTCGGGTGATATAACAAACCCCAAATAGACTAACTCCCTTTTTGCAAAGATACACTTCTTCAGATTAATTAACAGTTTCTCTTCCCTTAGCCTTTCAAGGACACTATGAATATGCAGTAAATGTTCTTCCAAAGTCTTACTAAAAATTAAAATATCATCCAAATAGACAATAACAAATTTTCCCAAGAACTTCTTAAGTACCTCATTCATGAGCTGCATGAAGGTGCTTGGGGCATTCATCAATCCAAAGGGCATGACTAACCACTCATAAAGACCCTCTTTAGTCTTGAAAGCTATTTTCCACTCATCTCCTTCTCAAATCCATATCTGATGATAGCCACTCCTGAGATCTATCTTTGTGAAGTACTGAGCTCCACTCAAGCAGTCCATAAGATCATCCATCCTTGGTAAAGGAAACTAGTACTTGATGGTTATCCTATTTATAGCTTGAGAATTTGTACACATCCTCCACTCTCCATCCTTCTTTGGTGCGAGTACTGTAGGTACTGCACATGGACTCAAGCTCTCTCGAATCAAGCCCTTCCTCAATGGCTCCTGAACCTGTCTATTTAGCTCCTCTATTTTAGTAGGAGTCATCCTGTGAGTAGCCTTATTAGGAAAACTAGCTCCTAGAATCAGATCTATTTGATGACTGATTTGCCTTACTAGTGGCAATCCATCTGGAACATTATCAGAGATAATATCTCCAAATTCTGCTAGTAAATCTAAAACTTCAAGTGGTATTTCACTACTACCTTCTTTGTCTTTCCTAGGAATCAAAGCATAGCACATATGCTGATGTTTCATGCCATCTAAAAACTTCCCTCCATCAATAAGACAAATCCTAGCACTGCTACATACCTTTTCACCTTCCTTTTTCATGGGCTTCAATTTGTGGCAAACCCCATCCTTTGTTAGAGAGTATGTGTTTGCATGCCCATCATGTACTGCATGTCTATCAAACTGCCATGGTCTACCCAACAATAGATGGCAAACATCCATTGGAATAACATCATAGAGAACTTCATCATGGTAACTCCCAATTTTGAATTTCACTAAACATTGTTCACTTACCAAGACCTTATGATCATCTTTTACCCAAGTAATCCGATAGGGCTGGGGATGTTTCTCCCTCTTGAGCTTCCGCTTAGAGACCATCTCTTCTGATACCAAGTTATCAGTGCTACCACCATCAATGATCACGTCACAACATTTATCCTCACACTTGCATTTGGTACGGAACAAACTCCTCCATTGTCCTGGTTCAGTCTCACCACTTAGTAGGACTCTTTCATTTACCAAGGTCTCTCCTCTTTCTGCATCCTCTGAATGTGATGTTTATGCATCCTCATCCACATGAGCAACCTTAGCTTGGCCCTCAGCTCTCCTATCTGTCCTTCTTTGTCGTTGAGGGCATTCAAAGGCACGATGACCTTCTTCATTACAATGGAAATAGGCTCCTCTTCCTTGTCCATGTCCTCTACCTCTTCCTCTCTGATTTCCAAAGTCTTGATCATGGGAGTGGTTGAAACCCTCATTCCTCTGGTTCCTGCTAGTACCCACATCTTCATTTTTCTTTTGGGTCTCATTGTGCCCTCCAGATGATCTACCGCTTCCCCTTCCTCCTTTACCATGCCCTCTTTTTCTTCCTTCAAACCTTTTATTCAGCTTCTCTTCAACTTGTAGGAAAAATTGGTATGCCTCTTCAACGCTGGTCATTCTTACCAGACTTAATTCCTCCTGGATGCTAGGTCGCAACCCAGTGATATAATGAGCAACCTTCTCCTTATTTGCTTCTGCATGCCCCGCTCTAATCAAGAGTCGGTAAAATTCCTCTGTATATTCTTGGACTGATCTTCCTACTTGCTTTAACCCATGCATCTTCTTAAACAAATCAAGCTCGTAGTCCACAGGAATGAACTGCTTCTTCAATTTGTCCACCATGTGATCCCATCTTGTGATCTTCTCCTTTCCTCTTTTGTTTCTTTCCAATTGAACCTCTTCCCACCAGATTTTGGCATGGCCTTTTAGTTTGGCCTTTACAAACTTAACCCTATCTAGATCCTTGATATCCTCATACTCAAAGTATTCTTCCAATTCATTGATCCAATCGATCAACTCATCTGGTTTCAGATTTCCTGAAAATACACCCACTTCAATTGTAGGTCTTTTCCCAAACTTAGTAATGGACCTAAAAAGCATTTCGTCTACATGATTCAAAACTTCCCTGTCAAATTCCCCTTCTGGTCCCATTTCTTCTTCTTCATTGTCATCCTCACTATCATCACCTGCGGCAACATTTGCTCCTCTACGGAGCTCCTCTTGCAATGCATGTACCTACCTTTGGAGGGCTCTAACCTCCTTAGGATTAATAGCTCTGGCCCTTCCACCACACTCTCTTCATGGAGGCATCTTCTAACTCGAACCCACAACCACACAATCATAGTGTAAACTACCTCACAATCGGTGCTCTATCTACACACTCAGGAAAACCTGCTCTGATACCACTTGATGGGGACACAACCCAAGAATAGAATGGACACAAAAAAAAAGGGAAATTGCATTAACTAAAAAATAAGCTAGTAGATTCAGTACAGAGAAAATAAACTTAAAAAAATGCCCTAAGGGCTTACAATAGCATAAATGTGGAGATAATTTTCCCCTTTCAGTACCTCCTCTCAAACTCCACTCCGAACTGCCTTTTACAATGCCAAAAATCCCCTTAAATAGACCCTGGAGGGTTAAGGACTAGGAGTACATTCTAGAAAGTGCTAGTAGGCATCTACTGACCAAATAGAAGGTTCCAAAAGCTACGTTAGAAGTCAACGCAAATCTAGAAGAATCTAGAAATGGTAATCGAACTTTTGGGAGGCATAACTTTTGAATCGTAGCTCCGATTGATGAACCATTTACATTTTCGAAAAGCTCTCGAAGCACTCTATAGCCTTATGGAAAATCTTCGCTCATCCCCCATTTTTTATCCATTTTCAAGGTCAGTTAATGCCCCTAACCTAACTTTGAAGCATTCTTAGGAGGTCTCCACAACCCGAAAAATTGCAATAACTTTCAAACTGTGGGGCCTTTTGACCTGATTCTTTTTCTAGAATGCTCTAAATTACAATTAAATTCATCTAGCCAATTTACACCTCCGAGTTCACCAAAGTGATGTCTCAATTACATACTCCTATTTTTTTGAGATTTACACGAACACTGATAGTGGAACTGTGAGAGTTGGAACCTTTATTTGACCCAAATGGGTATCCAAAAATGAAAACATATGAAACAGAAACTAAATCTAAGTATATTTTTTTGGTTGACACAAGATTTCCCTTATACCTCTGGATGCTCCTACATCATTATGTCATTCCAAGCATATATATTAAAATTGGTTTACTCAGCACTTGGACATTATGATATTTGGCATAAACTATTTCTTCATGTTTCCCCTTGGCCTTCACTATCTTGGCATGAACTAGATTAATCGGTCTATATAACACCCATCTTCCACTAAAATTTGGCTAACTTGGCATCCATTATGCTTTTTCATTTTCTTGGTAATCACATGAGTACTCAATGACCATCAACATGCTTAGTAGTAACTATTACTTAGAACTTGACTTAGAATATTGATAAGTCTTCATTCATTTTCTTGACCTATACAGGATGACTCGATTATAGTGATGAATGAATAAACTTTTCTTGTGAATGACTAAATGTTTAACACTAATAGACAACATGACTTAGGGATTAACACACTATGCATTATTTGGTTACTATATTTAAAGGGTCATGGCCCATAGCTTGTGATGCATATTGAAAAAATATTAGATACTATAGAAGCATGTTGTTGAATGCTACAATAAGAACTCTTCATTTTGGGAGATTTATATTCATATGGATTTGACACAACATTCTCACTTGATGCAAAGATTTGGAGTTTTCCTTAGTAAATTGGTGCAACAATGTGTATCTTTTCAATTATTCATTAGGTCTTTCTTTTGACCATGTGATCAACTTAAGATGGGTAGGTAAACCCTATTGAAACCCATACCTTAACCATGTAGTTTCTAGAATAGTGGTGACCATCACACATCTAGGAGTACCCAAGGAGCACTAAGCTCTATTTTGTTGTGATCCTCAAAGGGCCATGAATCAAATTTTGTATGGTGTATCCATGAATTGTTAGATACTAAAGTCCTCATATTTTTAAAACCCTACAATAACCTACCTTATTTCTATGAGATTCCACTTGGTTTTAATTTGGAACAACATTCTCACTTAATGAAAAAACTTACAATGTTCCTCAGTAAAATGGTGCAACAATGCATAACTTTCCAACTATTCATATTGGCATCAATTCGTCTAATTTCTTAGATCTAGATAGGAATGTAAACCGTAGCAATATCCTTATTTTAAATATAGATTTTCTAGAATATTAGTGATCACCATGCACTGAAGTGTCCCTATGGTGTATTAAGAAATATTCAACTATAGTCTTCAGAGGGTCATAACTCAGAGATCATGAGGGGTATTGATTTTTTTGTATATTTATATCACTGTATTATCAAAGCCTACAATAACCTATCTTAGCTCTAGGATATTCCAATTGGTTTTAATTTGGCACAAAATTCTCTCTTATTTCCAAAACTTGCAGTATTCCTTATAGGATTGTTGCGACAACACATATCTTTCCAATTATTCATCATTATATCAATTAGAATATGTCATTTTCTCTTGACGGGTGGGTGAACCCTAATGATTCCCCTATTTTAACCATAGATTCACTAGAACGTTGGTGTCACCATACACCCAAGTGTCCAAAAGGTTTGCTAAGCACAATTTACCAATGATCTTTAGAGGGTCATGACTCCGAGATATTGAGGGGTATAGACACAATATTAGATTATACAAGACTGTGGTGTTGATGCTTAAAATAACCTCTCTCATTTTTGGGAGATTTGAATTAGTTTGAATTTAGAAAACTGATCTCACTTGATGCCAAAACATGTAGTGGGAATTAGTTCATTTGTACATCACTATGTAACTTTCAAACCATTCATCTTGATATGGATTTGTTTGCATTGTTATATTTAGATGGGTAGGTAAACCTTACTAACACCCCTACTTCAACCATGGAGACCAGTACACACCAACGTGTCTTTAAGGTGCACTAAGAATTATTCAGTTATGATCTTTAGAGGGCCATAACTTGAAGCTCATGAAGGATATCATAAAATTTTCAAATGATATTGGACCATTATATCAATTTCTACAACACCCTATCTCTATTATGAAAGATATAATGTTTTCAAAAGTTGGCATAATATTCTCTCGTGATATCAAAACTTGTGGTTTTATTTAGCTAATTGACATAATGATGCATATCCTTCCTTAAAATTATCATGGCATCACTTTGATTATGTCATTACTTTTGGATGGGTAGGTGAACCTAGGTGACAGCCTCTTTTGATCATTAATTCACTAGAACATTAGTAACCAACATATAATGAAGTTTCCACAAGGTGTATTAAAAATTATTTAATTTTATTCTTCAAAGGGCCAAACGCAGAGATCACGAGGGTTATTGATGAACAATTAGATTCTATAAGAATATGATATCAATGTCTATAGTAACATCTCTCACTTCTAAAAGATTGAAATTTAATTGCCACGATGATCTCACTTGATGCCAAAATTTGAAGTGGATCTCAGTTCATTGGTGCAACACTACACAACTTTCTAAGCATTCATCATGGCATCAACTTTTGTACCCTATTATATTCGAATGGAAGGTGAACCCTACTGACAACTTTTTTTTAACTATGGGGTTTCTATAGCATTTGCAACCACCACACACAAAAGAGTCCTCAAGGTGCACTAGGCACTATTTAATTAGACGACCTATTTAAATATGTTTGACTTATTTGAAGTTTCTTCACAAATAAAACTAATTGAATAAAAAATACTAAACATGATTAAAACAAATGATATTCCAAAAACATGGAAAATACACATATACAACAAATCAAAATAATGTAATTTATCAAAATGTATATCCATATACGAAATGTTGTAGATGTCATCAACTATAATGCGAAATCTTATATATACAATGTGGCATACACCATCTCAAAATGTGTCATGATGCATCTCTAAATGTGTCTTCGATGCACTCTTTGTATCAAATAGCTCATACATGAATGAAAAATGAAAACCCAAAGTTTGACTACTCAATTTATATGACTCATAAATATCAAGTACAAATTTGGGTATGTGCAAGATCATGCTCAACCAAACAGTAATCTTAATTGGCAATAAAAAATTAATGAATAAGGATTATGTCAAGTTGATGCACAATTTTCAACTTGTTATAAAATTTATATAAAAAAGATGAGACAAAAGAATCTCTATGAAATTGAATTTAGTTTCTAAACTATTAGGTCTTATCTAAAATAAATAAAAATTAATTGGTTAAAAAAACTAATTTTAATGCAATCACACAAAAATTTCAGGACAAAAATAAGAAATAGACGTATGTATGACCACCTTAATTAAAAATAAAATGATTATATTTTTTAATAATACTCTAGATATAAGAAGAATACTCATATGTGGATGTGGCATGCATTTTTGGGTATTTTTGTTCTAAATAAATAATTATATATGAATATTCTAGTATACTATTTTTGAATTAAAAAAACTCTTGTGTGTGACCACCCAAACTAATTCAAAACTCTATAAAAAATAATTTTTATTTGTTTTACTTATAGTAAAAGAAGAATAGAATGTGATGCCTCTTTTTTATTTCAAAAATATTGTACTTATTGAAAGTTATAGTTATTTTTCAATCAGTCTATCAATCAACAATTTATATGTAACTCTATTAGAAACTAAGTAATAATTACTTACTAAACTTATAACTTGAAAAAACTTATATTTTTAGAAATCTAAGAACATTCTTAAGAAAACCTTTTCATTTCATCAAATTTGATTGAAAAAAAAAATCATCAACTACATGTTTGAAGTAAAAAATACACAAGAACAACACAAAAACACATTTTCGGGACATTTTTAAAGTTGCCCATGTATAGTTGGTATCCAAAGATATTCTAGGCCTTATAAAGGTATTCAATTTTTGGTTTGATATTAGGATGAGTATGAAAAGGGTTGGAATAGATTTTGAAATGCTTTGAGGCATTTCAAAACTACACATTTTTCCATGCACTACTTTTTGGCATACCATGACCATGCACATACCTATTTACTTAAATGCATAATGATTATTAATTTTATGAAGATTGTTAATTTTCAACTCTCATCATGGACTTCTCTCTATGACTTCTTGTAGTAGTTTGGAGTCCTCTCATATATCCTAGGTAATGAAGAAAGCTTGTCAACTTTGGCCAATATATATTTGTATTGTTATGAGATTGATCTATGACTTAAACTATAACATTATCACGATAACATAATATAATTATAATATAATGGTGATTTTAAATTAAAACTTACCTTTTTTGATCTCTCGTCTGAAAGTGTTTGGTTGAGTCAACAAATGTACAAAGCTCTATTACTCTCCCTCCATCACAACTAATGCTCCTACAAGAGTAAAATATATAGTTTTTACAATCAAGTGAAAAGAGATTTATATAATCTTATTAGATAAAGAAAAATAAATGATAAATGATAAATATACATAAAATAGATCTGTAGATGCAAAATTAAATTCCTGAGGGTTGGGGCTACCAAATCTATGTTAGAACATCATCATAGGCCACCCCTTGTAAAACAAAACAATTTCATATTTAACATTTCATAAGAAAAAATAGTGACAAGTACACACACAGATGTGTGTGTGTGTGTGTGTGTGTGTGTGTGTGTGTGTACACACACACATATGGATTAAATAACTTTTAAAACCTAGTTACCTTCCCCTTGTCAGTGCTCGATGGCTCAACCCCCTCACATTGCCCACCACTGATAGGTAAAAAATGCAAGAGAAAATTAAGATGAGAAAGCATTTAAAATATATTATCAATTAGGCAAGCAATGAAAATGAAACATAATGTAATCTAGAGGCCTTGAGGCCAAATGAAATTGCTAAGGGTGTGGCATCCTCCACTTGCCCTAACTCCTCCTTAGGCATCAATTGAACATAAATGAATCACATACATGTACATAAGTGTGATGTTTTTAAAAATATTCTAATATAAATATTAATTTTAACTAAAAAACTAATGTGACAAAAAATATATACACTTATTGACACAAAAGGAGTTTATTGCTCTACACGTCCCTCCTCATCTCTCACATTAGATTCTACTGTCTTTGTAGCCATGTATTTTGTAACCTCCTTCCCAAACACAAACTAATAATCAGAATGACCCAAAGAACCCAAACATAAATTATTTCACTTAATGCAATTATGGTACACACAAACATATTGACTTCTTACTAATGAACTTGTACTACCATCACCAACATAGGAATGAAAAACTAATCTAGATTTAGTGGTCAATAGACTACTCAATCTATGGATGGCTCTAATAACATAAGATCCAACCTCTATATTGACATCAAGATGTTACACTAGAGGAGGGGGGAGACATCAATGGGGGGGAAATAAGTGCCAACTTTCTTCAATTGGGAAAATTCTTTGTCCAAGGGAGCTCCTCCTCTAACACCCATTTTGGGCCTTATGCTCAAATAGTTCAATTGGTGCCCATTAACAAATTTTGAATACAATTTTCTTGTGAAATAAAAGAAAGCCTCCAAATTTTTGTGTGGTAGTTTATCAAAAATATTCCACCAAAAATCCCAAAAGTTAGAATGCATTGCCTCATTCGTGGACCATTTAATTAACAATTTTGTATTTTTGCGATCAATTGTTTTACTATTTTTTGGGTTCACAAATAGGTGACTGATGTCATCTTTGATTATGTTAAATAGTTGCAACATCATAAGAATCCAACACATCATCAAATTGGGCATGCATATCCTCAAGCCAATGATGAGCAACATTATGCTACTCATTTCTTTCTTCAATATTACCCATAATGGTATTTGGCATTGCTAGCATAGGAGGCAACATAGGTATATTCTTATATGAATTTTGGAGACCCCCTAAGTTTAGTAAGATTGTCTTGTATGAAATCTTCAACTTGGGGAGGGTTTTGTGGATCATTTAGCAGTGGTTGGTGATCATTTGGTGATGATTTTGGAATTTTGTTAGTAAGATTGTTCTGTGGGCCAATGTCCTAAGGTTCATTTTTATCAACAATGCGTGATTCAATTGGTAATAAATACAAAGTTACAAATTAAGTTCATTAAATAATGAAAAGTGAAAAAAAAAATTACACAAAAAATCTAAATTTGAATTAAAATGTTATTGACAAAAAAATGGATATAATTCATCGTACCTTTGATAATATGGTGTAATTTAATGAAAAATAGGATGGGGTATCCAATTAAATTGATATCTTGTACCCAAAACCCAAAGAAAAAAGAATAACGAAATAATATGAAACATAACATTTTTGTTTGTGATTTTATTTTTATGCACAAATATCTAGTACTATTGGTACCCAATATAGTTAAAGGTTTTATTTTTTGGGTTTGGTATTAGGATGGGTGGGAAAGAAGCCAACGTAGATTTTTAAACAGTTTTTGGATGTTTGAGAACTACATTTATTTCATCTTTCCACTTTTTGGCACATAATGATCGTGCACATACCTCGATCCTATATACAATTATCATTTTTAGACTTTTTAAAATGCACTCTTTGTTAGGAATATTTTCTTTGAAAGAGGAGCCATGTCACACAACTAGAGGATGGATGTCTAACCATGTTTTTGACATACATTCAATAGTATTAAGATGTAACATATAATTTAATGAGGTAGAAGCAAGAACTTGGATCTTAAAACTATGAAAGTCTAGGGATTGAGATCTTACTCCATTAGAAATGGGCATCCATTTTGAAGAGATGAGCACCTGTATTAGGCTCAGAGGCTTGATGCAAATTTCAAAAAATGGGTGTCTTTTTCCAAAAAGTAAAAAAAATTAAAAATTAAATTAAAAATGGGTGAATTTTTTGAAAATATTGAATTATTTTATTTTCGACCATTTAAAAAGCATTTTTAAACGCTGATTTTACTTTTTAAAAATGGGCACCCATTTTTTTAATTTCAAATAATAGATGCCCATTTCTTACAGCATGGGGCAACAATTTTTCTCCTACTTTATTTTTTGTTCAAGATAAGCATGGTGGGAACAGGCCTATGTCTTGACCTCTCAAGATTTTGCTAAGGCTTTGACCTGATTAGTTTAGGTATTTTTCATAATTTTAAGAGGGTCTTTTTGATCAATTTTTTGATGAAACAAAAAATCATTAACATTTTGATTGTCCTAATTCTTAAAATATAATTTTAGTTGCGCTACAATTTATTTTTCTATTTCTACATTATTTTTAATCAAAGGTTGTACCTAAAATGTAAAATAGTCAAGTTCACTAAAAAATTAATAACTTTTTTAGTTTATGGTGTCTCTTAAACTAATTAATATGTCATCAATCTAAATAATTTTCTTTTGTTCAAGTCTTCTTTTTTTTTCAAAAAAGTAAAATTTCGATCAAATTATGGTGTCTATACACAAGAGGTTATAAAAATGATCTTAATAGACAATTAAAACATAATAAATAATTAAGAAACAATATGATTATCTATCTTTGGTGTGTTAGGTAACTTCTTTTAAAAGGATGTAGAAAAAATTATTAATTTGTGTCAAATTATGGTGTTCGTACACAAGTGTGGTATGGTCCTAAAATAAACATTTTGAAAAGGTGAATTTTTTAAAGATTTATACAAAATAAAAAATTTTATCATATGGGTATATACAAATATACTATATATTAAAAAAGAAGACTATGAGCACTACAATTTGTGTTACTGAAAAAATTTTGCCCAAAACTAAGACCCAACTTCTTGCACTTATCCTTTGTGTACTATAATTAAAGTATAACAAAAACTAGTATACTATCATACTAATAATATACAAATAATTTTAAAATATAAATACATTTCTATGTTCATTTTTTTAAATCATAGGAAAGTTTCCTCAGATATGATATTTAAAATTTGAATAAGATGAAAATTTTATGGTTTATAATCAATTTATGTGTGTGTGTGTGTGGATGTATGTATGTATGTATGTACGTATGTATATAAAACTTTGTGGAAATAGATTTACAGGAATCTCAATCTAATTTGTGGAAACACAAACACACACACACACAACTTGTTAAAAAATAATACTTCTAATGAAAATGAGGCATCCTAATAAAGATCTTAGAGAGATTCATATTTGAAGATGTACTTTTGTAACTCTTTAGATTTGATTTAATGACCTATGAAAATAGAATAAGGTATATAATTAATGTTGTAGATGATTTCTGAAAACTTGTAAATAATAGAGATTCAATAAAGAATTAAGGTATGGAAGTGTGAGAAAGAAGTGAATCAACTAAAGAATACTATAACTCTATGAAAAAAAAAAATGGATAAGAATCTTGATTTTGGGACAAATATAAAATTATTAATTGTGAACAAAAAAAAAGATCGTTAAGAATAGGGGAAGAAACGCAAAAGTGGAGAAAATTTCCTGACCAACATAAGAATGGAGGCCGAGAGGGGGAAGGAGTATTTTTCAGAAGGAATTAGCAAATCTTATAATGGAGACAGGGGATCCGATCGACATTGAAGTTTCTGAAGAGATTGAGTTGGATATTGATCTTTGGAGGAAGATGGTAATTATTGGTAGATTTATTGGTGCGAGGTTTAACAGATTATAAATCAGAGAATGGGACTCTAAGTATTGGTGTGAAGACAATGTTTTGAAATTCATTCCAAACAGTTTCTTCATTGTTGTTTTTCGAGAAGAGTCAATAAAATAAAAAAATTCTTAGAGCAATAGAATTGGTTCTTTGACTCTTCCCCTTTATATTTTCAGTCATGGTAAACAAATTTGGATCTAGTCACGTTAGTAGTATACAAGGAAGTGATTTGGATCAGGTTGTATAATCTTCCTATTGAGTATTGGGGGCGATGAGTGTTTGGAGCATATTCGACATTCAATGTGTACTATGTTGGAAGTGGATGAAGAAATCATCAATAGCGATTCATATCTCTATGCAAGGATTAAGATTGCAGCAGTCAAGAGAATCCCATTAGTTATCAATCTCGAATCAAAGAGCAAAATTTGGAAACAGAAAGTAGAAATTGAATTGCCTATTTTCAATGATAGGAAAGAG
Organism: Cupressus sempervirens; assembly: GCA_028749045.1. Classification (NCBI taxonomy): domain Eukaryota; kingdom Viridiplantae; phylum Streptophyta; class Pinopsida; order Cupressales; family Cupressaceae; genus Cupressus; species Cupressus sempervirens. Next base: position 226,080,344 of record CM053785.1, on the reverse strand, counting down.
GGAAATAATCTCCTTGTGGGTAATTGTTGGCCAAAGGAAAAGCCAGAAAAGTTTTGGGTTCCCAAGAAAACAGTTACAAAAATAGTTTTTGTGAAATAGAAGATAGTATCTAAAAAGAAAAATCCAATTCTGGAAGAGGGGGAATGTTCTATAATGAAATAAAATTTGGTGGATAGGAGAAAGCCGTTCGTGGAGAAAAACCTCATACAAGCTCATGTGCAAGTAGATAAAAAAGTGGATTATGATCGGGTATCTGATGATAGTTTCTTCACTTTGAATGAATTAGAAAATGTTGATCCAGGAAATGTGAGTCAATCAGGCAAATTTCTTCTTGGTAAAACCAAAGATGGTAGGGGAAAGAGATCAAAGAGGCAGAAAAGAGAGGTGAGGGCTAATGAGAAAGGGATCATCAATGTTTTTGACTATTTAAGGAAAGCCAAGGTAATAGGATGCTCCCTTGGTGAGAAATGAAAATATCTATATGGAATGTCAAGGGATTATTGGCCCCTAACAAGAAATGCTTGGTAAAACAAGCGTTAAATAGAATGGAAGGGGATTTGGTTTTCTTATAGGTGACAAAAATAAATCTGGTAAAGCTCTTAGTTTCTTGCAATTTTTTCACAAGTGGGAAGGTTTTTTAAAGGAAGTGCTTGGGGCTTCGAGAGGTTTGGGTATATTGTGGAATCCAAATCTTATAAAGGTCTTAGAATTAGAAAGATCTTCCCATTGGATCTTTCGAAGAGTAATTTGTCAGAGGAATAACTTGGACTTCCCTTTTTTAATGTCTATGGCCCCACAAAATTTGGTGACAAACTTAAGGTCTAGATAGAGATTTTAGAGAGGCTTGCCTTGATTGATAGCAACAAGGTGATTATAGCATGGGATTTTAATGCCTTACTAGATCAAGAGGATAAGTCTTCGGGTTTAAGGTTGTCTTCTCAAACCAGTGAGGATTTTAGAATGTCTATGCATCAAAATCATTTATTTGATGTAGTCCCAACAAATGGTAAGTTCACATGGAATAACCATAGGGAGAAATTCACTAGAATCTTGGAGAGATTGGATAGATTTTTGGTTGGTTCTTTTTGGGTGGAATCTTCTTTTAACATGGATTGTAGTATTCTTCAGTTCTCTCTATTAGAACATTTCCCAATACAACTTTCTGTAAAAGAATATCCTCAAAGGGGTAAAGGAAGCTTCAGATTTCAAAACCTGTGGTGGAGAAATAAGGACTTTTTGCCAAAGTTGGAATCTTGGTGGTAGGAGAGTAATACTTTTGTTGGGACACCAAGTTATTGCATCTCAAAAAGATTGAAAATGCTAAAAAATAATAATTAAAGGATTGAATAAGGATTCATTCAAAAACATATTACCAGAGAAATAAGGATTGAAGTAGAATTGGATATTCTTAACAACCACATCATAGCAGACAATATTTCCAATGAAGATTTCCTACAAGAAAAAATGTTGAAAATCTATCTAGCAAAAATCTTACATAGAGACAAGGTGTTTTGGAGGGATAAGTCTAGAGATAGCTAGATTTGTGCTGACGATCTCAATAAAATGTTCTTTCATGCTTCTATTAAATCAAGGAGAGCTAGCAATAGGATCAGTCATATTCAAAAGGATTAGGGAGTTGGGTTAGAAGATGAAGCCATAATAGAAAATGAAGTAGTTGGTCATGTTAAATCTCTATTAGAGGAATCTATTAACTCTATTTTTTTGGACCCTCAACATTTGCTTGATGTGATTCTGAAAGTGGTTTTGGAAGAGGAAAATTTCGACTTGATGCATCCCTTTTCAATTTTGGAGGTTAAAAAATCTGCCTTTGACAATCTACTAGATAAGATGCCAGGCCCAAACAATTTTGCTTCAGAATTTTTTCACAAATGTTGTATTTTTATGGTGGAAGACATTTTAAAAGTGGTCAAGGGTTTTAGGAAGAAAGGGAATTTTGTGAAAGATCAACAATACAGTCATTGTCCCGATTCCAAGAAATGGGAGTGGTTGTACATATCAGACTTTAGGAAATTTTCCCTCTACAATTATATCTATAAAATCATCTCTAAGGAAATGGTTAATAAATTTAAGAAAAAGCTTGACAAGTATATTTTGGTTGAACAACATGGTTTTATCTGTCAAAGTGAAATTTCATACATTATTCTAAAGGCAGGGGAAGTTATTCATTTTATGAATTCAAGCAAGAGACCAGGTATGATTATCAAATTAGATGTTAATAAAGTATATGATAAAGCGAGATGGTCTTTTCTGTCTAAATTTCTTTCCAGATTCAGCTTTTGTCCAGAGTGGATTAGACGTATCATCCACTATTTATCCTCTGTCCACTTCTCAGTTTTGGTCAACAATTTTCTTAGTGGTTTTTTTCAAGAAACCAATGAATTGAGGCAAAGAAATCCTTTGTCTCCATTCCTTTTTTTTTTGATGGTAGAAGTGCATGGTAGGAACATTAGAAAACAAACAAATTTGGGTCGGTGGAAAGGGAGTCTTATCCATTATTTTTTTGAACCAGTTTCACACTCACAATTTTCTGATGATACTATTCTTTTTGGGGAGGCTTCATTGGGGAGGCATTGGACATCGAGGAGGTGTTGGATAGTTATGAAAGGGGTTTAGGACAATGCATTTATAGGTTGAAGTCTAGGATTTATTTTATCATTTCCAGCACTTGATCCTATAGAATAATATTATTAAAGTATTGGGATTTGTAGTAGGTGAATTCCCCATTGTGTATTTGGGGGTCCCTCTATTCACACGTAGTTTTGACCCAAAGATATGGGTGGATATATCAAATTGATGTTAGCAAAAAGCTTTAGGGTGGAATAATCAATGTTTACCTTAGGCAGGTAGAATACAAATGATAAATTCGGTGCTATTTGTCATTCCTATATACTACATGTCGATTTATCAAATGACTAACAAATCAACAACATCCATTGATGGTTTGTTAAAAAAATTCTTGTGGGAAGGATCAAAGGAAGTGAAAAAGATCTCGCTCATAAGTTGGGACGTGGCCAAAAAATCCAAAAAATATGGTGGTATTGGTATGAGAAAGATGAGACTATAGAATCATGCTCTGGGGCTAAATTGGCATGGAAGGTGTATAAATATCTAGAGAAACCATGGTCTAAAGATATGCTAGCTAAATACTTGGACTCTGCGTACCCTGACAATTTTTTTATAGTGGCCAATGTGAACAAAGGATCTCATATGTGGCACTTCCTTTGGAATAGTCGAAATCTCATTACTAAACATCTTACTTGGGAAATAGGAAATGGGTGTAGCATGAATTTTTGACATAATTTTTGGAATGATGATCCTTTGCTAATAAGTTGTTTCGAGAATATTAATTGGGTGATTGAAACAAAAGTAGTAATGGGGGACAAAGTAGCTGATTATTTTAGTAGTCAAGAGAGTTATCTTTCAGTAAGCTAGAAATTAGTGGGATCAGGCTCCAAAGAGTATTAGAGGAAATTATCTAATGTTCTTCCAACTAGAATTGTGATTCCCTTGAATCTTGAAGATCAACTATTATGGAGTGCATCTAAATTAGGGGATTATAAGGCCAATATCGGTTATGAGTAACAGAGGTTTAAAACCAGTGATGTTGAGTGGCCTTTGATTCTTTATTGGGGAAAATGGCTGCTTCCAAAAGCAAGAGCATTTCTAAGGACTAATCTTCACGGTAGTATTCTCACATGTAATTATTTGAAGAGCATTGGTATTGATGGACCAAGCTAGTGCATTTTGTGTAAAAATGATGAGGAGATGGTGGACCATCTCCTTCTTTGGTGTCCTTTTGCACATAATGTTGGGAGTGTTTAATAGGTAGATTGAATTGGAATAAGATCAAGAATAAATTGTTTAGAGATTTTTTCTATTAGGGCCATCAGATAGGAGATTTTCTAAATGGGAAATTCTCTGGATAGTAAGTCCATCTATGCTAGTATGGCATGTCTAGAAGGAGAGAAATCATAGGATTTTTGAATAGAAAGAGATGGGAGTTGAAGTTCTATAGGAAAAGATAAAAGATGTCATTGAAGAATTTTTTAACATCAAGATCCAAGGTGTGAAGTATAGATACCATCTAAATGGGATCATGATATGGAAGTTTTATAGTCATTCATATCCAAAGGGGATCACCTCATGAGAGGTAAGAAAGCAGTCATAAATTCGGTTACTTAGTGGCCTTCATAATAGGGGTGGTTGAAATTAAATTTTGATGGAGCTAGTTGAGGTAATCCAGGTAGAAGTAGGATTGACATAATCATTCCAAATGAAGAAGGGTGGTTGGTCAAAACAATTGGAGGTCCCATTGGCATCACTTCAGACAATGTTGTAGAGATCTCTACATTGGAAACTGGTCTTAGATGGTGTGCATCAAATAGAATATTCAACTTGGTCATTGAGGGAGATTCAAAGGTCATCATCGACAGAGTAGTGAAGAGGGATTTATAATTGTGGAGAACGATAGATTGGATTTTAATTTTTTTGGAACATTTGAGATCAATGGGAAAATTTCAACTTCAGATGTTTACCAAGAAGGTAACAGGGCAGTAGACCTACTGGTGAATTTGTAGATTGATTGTAATGAAGTGATGGGATTTGAGTATGGCGATCACATGCCACTGTATTTGAAGGAGATTCTTTTGGAGGAAATTTGGTCATTCATGAGTAAAGGCATTGGATAATGATAGAAGGTGGCACTTCACATACTACAAGTCGAGTTTCTCGCGAGTTCAGGATTTATAGTAGAGATCAGTCAGATCGAATGGCTTGGTAAAAGATTATTAGGTGGGCCTTCTACATCCTATGTCAAACCGTATTTGTATACATTTCAGTCCCAAATCCATGATAGTAATTATTTTTAAGGAGAAGCATCTTCATCCATTTGCCTCATATAGATGGAAAGTGTGTTGGGTATCGGTTGTAGGTGTATGTAGGAAGTGGCATTAGTGGATACGCTAGAGGAACAAGTATCTATAATTTTCAAGCATGCCAATGATCGAGAAAAGGCAACCATGATCGATTTGTTGGGTGTGGACTATTGAACAGGAGGTCATGTGCAAGATGGGAAGATGGTGTTCAATCTTTTTCAGCCCATTATCCAAGTATTGGAACATTTGATGACTGCAAATTGAATGATACGAAGAATGGTTGGAGAATAGATTTATTTGGAGGTGAGTATTGCCCTGGATTTGATTGACACGAACCTCTTTGTTGGACGTATGTTGAGTCTATTTTGTCTGGAAGCCGAAAGTAAGAAGAAACTGATGAAGAAGGCCTAGGAGCTGTTTAAGACTTCCGTCATGAAGGAGTATGACATGATTAAGGATTAAGTTCGAGGGCTTTTGTCAAGCTAATGATAACCTATTCCCAGCAGAAGTAATAACAAGGCTGCTCTCTATTAGTAAAGGGATTGGGTATCTCTTTCATTGAAGTGGATAGCATAGTTTGTTTGTAATTGGCTTTGTAAATAGAGAGATAGCTCCTACATACTATATAATCTTTTTTTTTTCACTACTACAAAAGGTACTGCCCCTATAACAAAAGAAAATAAATAAATAAATAACTTGATTTTGAATTATAGATACTAATGGTTGTGAACATAATGTAGATTTCCTCGATTCTATGAATATATACCACCAATGTAATATGTCTGGAACCATAAATGAACTTTTAATTCATGTCATTATGATGACTAAATGCATGAAGCTCTTAGTTCTAATTCATTTTAGTACCTTTGCACTCACTAGAAAGAGGATTCGTTACTAGTTTTACAATAAAAGTACTATGATTTTTCTCTAATTGCACACCATCGTTTTTAGAATTATCACGGAACATTCGTTAGAATTTTTGTGAGTAAAGAAAGCCTCTTATATGTCACGTGACTTAGCATGAATGATATCTGTTTGGTTAGAAAGGCATTGAAGGGCGTATAATTTTTCTAACTACTATTTTTGGTGAATTCGTTTTAAAGCTGGATTGTTTGTTGATTCAATTCACCGATAATCATCTTGTAGCAAAAACATATAGTTTTCCACATGTCTAACAAATCATCTTGGTGGCAGACATTGAATGAGATCATTATGGGAGCTCTTTCTGCTGGATAACAGACTAGTGTGCATAACAATACTATTGTATAATATGTTAAGAAAGTACTAACAATTTTAATACAAGTAAGCTAATATTAAAATTTTATATATTAAATAGACATATAACAATTATTAAAATATAATCTAATACTCTATCCCTTCTACTGCTTAACCAAGATAATTTCTTTCATATTTTTAGATTGCCTTAGCATTCAAGCATCTGCAGAGAAAAAAAAATGAAGACGGTCATCAGAAATTCACAGGTAGAAGGCAAACTTATTTGAAAGGAAAATAGCCATGATCTTGGTAATGGTTTGGAAGAGACCAAGATACATCTTAGGGAGATCGTAGTGAAGAAAGCAGATGATGTAAATCACACGGTTAACATTTGCAAACATGAAGAACCGTTGAGTCCAGTGGCATGCATCGCCTCAAATACATTATTAGATAGTTGCATCTTGACCATTGTGGGATTCAAAAAGACAAATCGACATCACTTGCTTGAAATTGTCACTGCAAAATCATGTAGCAGAGCACCAAAGATTCTCTAGTATTGTGGTTACTATTCTCTTCCTTTTCTCTTTTATTTATAATGCAAAATACTACTTTCCTCCTTTTCTTTTTTTAATTTATAATGCAAACTTCTCGGTAATACAGTTGTTTTTAGAAGCTTCTCCATATTTTCTATTAGAACGATCGTAAGCTCAATGTTTTTTAATAAATTAAAAGGGTTGTCTTCATTAAGTTAATTTGTAATATTTTTATTATTATTTAATTCTTTAATTTTGGAGTCATACTTGTTAGTTCATATTTCAAAAATCTATCTGTTATGAGAATGAATGTTACATTTAGTATACATTGCATTCTAATGCTCCTAGAGATGAAAAGTTATATCTTTTTAGAATATCAGTCTCATCTCAGTACTGGACCATATTAAAATCATACTAAAAAAAATAAAGCTATCAGATTTCTACAATTTATATATATGTTTATCTTTTTAATTAGATTCAATTGTGTGATAATTTTCTTGGTGATCCATCATGAAGATGCAATGCAAGAGAGGAAGAAAGAAAAACTTTCATTGCATTCTGATGATAGGTCATGATTTGAAAGGTTGATACTAAAAAATTATGACACAATCGAATCCAAAAAAGATAACCAACATACTAAAAAGTAAAACACTAAATATATATAATCAAAAATATTAATCTATGTCACAAACTAATATAGAGTTTTTCATCTTATAATTGAGACTCCCAAACCAATTAAGACTTGGTTCTCTTGTGTAATTGAAATACTATTCTATGTAACAATTTTTAAAAAAATTCGTATTGTCTCAATCATTAAAACTGTTTAGGTGTACATAAAAGTATTTTAAAATGATTGCAGGTAAAAGACAAGCACAACAATCTGAAGTGGTGTTTGAAGGAGATAGTGATAGATGATCATGTGATTGTTCCTAGTCTGAGCCCCTCGCTTCTCGAAAATCACAACATTGTGAATGAATATGCAAGCTCTTTGGTGACTGCTCCACCTATGAATCCATGCAGACCTTTGTGGGAAGTTCATGTATTTAATGTTCCTTCTGAGGATGCAGCAGCTAGCCTTGTTTTCAGAATCCATCACTCATTAGGAGATTGGGTCTCATTGCTATCCCTAATTCTCAATTCCTCAAGAAAAACCAATGATTCTCAAGGGCAATCAATCATTCCACAAAGTACAACGGTTGACAAGAACTGCAAAAGATTTCTGCAAATTATGTACAATATGATTATAACGCTATGGATTACATTCATTTTTCTACTTGAGGTTTGTTGGAATATTCATTTTTTTACTATAAGTTTGTTGGAATATTATGTACAATATGATTTTAGTGCTATGGATTAAATTCATTTTTCTACTTGAGGTTTGTTGGAATATTCACTTTTTCACTTTAGGTTTGTTGGAATATTATGTACAATATGATTATAGCACTATGGGTTATATTCATTTTTCTACTTGAGATTTGTTGGAATATTCATTTTTCTACTTGAGATTTATTGGAATATTATGTTATGATTATAGCACTATGGATTACATTCTTTTTTCTACTTGAAATTTGTTGGAATATTCATTTTTGTACTAGAGATTTGTTGGAATATTTAGTGTACTTTACATGTTTTCAGTACTTTAATTTTAATTATTTTTCCAAGTTTAATCTTTATTATAGTAAAAAAATTTAAATATATTTGAAACTTTTAATAATTCATTCATTATCTCTTATTCTTTTATCATTTCATTAACAATAGCATATACTCTCTATAGCATGTACTCTCTTGACTTAATAGAACAACTGGGGCATATAATGTCTTTGACTAGTAGAGTAATTCGTCCTTATTTCAATTAGATGGTAATCATTGTGCTATAGAAACACGATAAGAAATTATATGTGTTGTGACCAGGAGGCACCATCGCCCATGTCTGGGACCTCCGCTTTCAAACTAAGTCAGCTCTGGATTTGCTTTTTTCGGCCATGGAATGATTCACACAAATTCTGGAGCGCAAGTCAACCTCACCCAGGAAATGGTCAAATCCAAAATCCCTGACCGCCTAAAAAATGCGCTTTCTGCATAGCTTGGAATATTTTTATGTGACGGCGGGGAATGTTTTGAGAAGGACAAAATCCTTCATTCCGAGAAAAAACCCCGCTCCGTGGAGTGCATAATTCCTTCATTCCGAAAAAACCCGCTTCCGCAAATTGTCGAGTGCATAATTGAGTTGGTTGTGGGAAGTTTCTCCTGGAAATTCAATCCATGACCGCTTTTAAACTACAACGCACACCTTTTGTTGAGTGCACTTTTCACATAATGGGAATTATTTATTTATTTATTAAAACATGGATAAAATCCATATGAGTTTGGAAGATTCTGCTCTCCACTTTTTTTATCTTTTTTTTTAAAATTTTTTTTGGAGTGGAATCTATGACAAACTCAAATCTAAAGGGCAAGAAAAAAATCATTGAAATTTGGAAAACTTGAAATAATTTTAAATTTCAAATAAATAATAAAAAATCACTCAAGTTTCCAAAAATTCAAAAATTGAAAAATGTGAAAAATCGTTAAATATGGGAAGTATGAAAATACAAGACATCCCAAAAAAAATTTCAAAGGGAAGGAAAAAGAATTTTGGAATCCAAAATCTCGTGGCAATTCAAAATTCTTGAAGATGAAAATATGAAATTTCACAAAAAATCTCAAAAGTATAAAAAATTGGGAAATTTGAGAAAAATACCAAATTTGAAGAGAAAATTGATCGAAAAAAAGAGAGCAAAAGAATTGAAAATTCTTCATGAATGGAAAAGTTGGATCCAGGAATTTTTTTTTATAAAAACGATTTTCTTTCAAAGACTTTTTTTTTTACATAAAAAATTAAATATCAGTTTTACTGATATTTAATTTGGCTTTTTAAACAATAATCTAAAAAATAAATATTGAAGAAAAGTTGGAAAGAAATTTGATTTTTCATTAAAATATGGAAATTAATTAAATATTGATTCTAATTGATATTTAATTAATAAAAAAAATAAAAATCAAAATGGGATAGAGGAATACTTAGCTTCATCTTGAAGCTAAAAGAATCAATAATGGTAGCTTTTTGAAACAAACAGCAAAAAGCGACAAGTGGCACAAAAGATGGAAACCTTGATGGCTAAGTAAAGAAACTACCTAATTTTAGCCTACAGCTTTAAAGGCATCCTTTTGGGGGATGATTTATATAAGAAACCCTCTCATTCATTCCTTCTCACATAGAAATTTGAAGAGCAAATTGAGAATAGGAGTGAAATTCAAGGAGGTCAGAAAGAAGATTTGTGAAGCAATTTTTGAAATCATTGAGGAGTTTTCTAGAAATTTGTAACAAAGGATTTTGAATCCTATCAGAAAGGAATTTTTTTGCAGTGAGTTGTGGGAAATTGCATATTTCTTACTGAAACATTGAAAAGTGAATCTCGAAAGGAGTATGGAAGTTTTGGGAAAAATCTAGAATCATTGTCTTATGGACAGGTTGTATCTATTTTTTGCATAGTCTTATGTGTGGATGTTTTCTATTTTGTAGGAAATGAGAATGACATAACCTAGGGGAACAGGAGAAATGCGTGGACATCTGATAAAGAATGAAAGGAGAGGATTCTATCCTGAATCCAAAATTGTGTCAAAGTGGGTAGAAATCGGAGATACAAGCCTTGGTGGCCTTGATTTGAAAGATTTTAACCAGAGAATGCTTGGATACAATGACCATCACCCAAGACACCTAGCCACAAGACTTGTGAGAAGTGGAATTGTTGCTGTGGCTAGTTTCCCTCCTTCTTTTCAGCATCTAGGGTTAATTGTGGAATGTACCAAACACTATAGTCCTAGGGATAAAACCATTAGGGATTTTGAATGAAATATTTTAGCAGATTTTTCTCTAACATCCATTTTTGAAACATTTGAGATTCCTTCTCACCCAAGAATGGTCACAAAAACACAGGAGCAAGCACTGGAAATCTACACATCTAGAGTCCATTTCTATGAAGATATAATCAACAAAAGATGGTTGAAAAAGAATAGATTGCATCATTTCAAGATTCCTAAGGAAATAGTATGGTTAGACTTGCAGAGGGAATATAGTGACATGGTCATGATGTTAAGTCACATACTTGGCATGCCTTATTCTTATAGATTTGAATCTTGCATGTGGTATTTTGTTGAGTAGGTGATGGAGGAAGGCGACATAATAGATTGGGGTGGGCTCATAAGTGATAATCTGAATGAATAGTTGATGAATCTAGAGCATACAAGGAAATTTTACATGAGTTCATATGTCATCTACATGCTAGCATGAAGGACAAATTATGTTAGACTATGATGCAAAGGACCAATTAGAAGCGGAACCCAACACCTCAATGTCCATGAATGTTACCCGTAGTTGCATTGATATTCAAGGATGATTACAAGAGGGTCAATGATATATTTACCATGTGTATAGTAAGAACACTACAAAAGAGGCTACATATAAGAATGTCAGTGGGTGCAATGAAGTTGGTTGAAGAATATGGCACCTTGTTCATTTAGTTTCCCACCTTCTCATACATCATTGTTCATGGTTTCTCCATGGAGCCATACAAACTTCATAGGTACCCAATGGACAAGATGGTCTTGTTAGAGCTTACTCGACAAATTACAACCTATGATAAGATTTACAAAGGGAAGAAGAAGCTGGGATTGTAGTTTCCAATTTACATAGGAGAAGGGAAAACTGAGGTATGCCCATGTCTAAAAGCTGCAGAAAGATCATCAAATGAGCTCCACTTCTTTGGTCTTCTACTATATCCAAAGAGGAATGATTTTGATCCTTACAACAAGATCTCATCAATAGGAGGATCAAAGTACCAACACAAGGTTCACCTTGAAGATTTTTGGGCAAATGTGGCAGATGAGAATAAGATTGGAAAGAAGATGCATTCAGGACTACCGTTGAACATTATTAGAACATGCAACATATTCAAGGTTCCTAATCAAATGGAGGAGGACCCAAATTTGGTCTGGAAGGGATTCAATCCAGAAATGATGGCTCAACCATATGATTGTAAGAGGAAAGAAATTACAAATCTAGAAGCTCTTTCAAAGCTAGTCGTAGAGTTTCCAAAGTGGTGGATTGAGCGTAAGCTTGAAAAATTAGTTTCACTAGCTAATGGATTCACATATAGGTTTCTTGGTCATAGACCACTTAGGGATGAAAGATTAGGACAAATATCTGAGGGGACTGTTGAGGAAAGAGGAACTCCATACGAGGATGTAGGAACTAAGAAAGTGAAAGAGGTACCTCGAGAAAAGCATCCTAGGATTGAGGAAGTCATCTAGGAACCTCAAAATAAGAATTGGAAACATGGAAATGCTCCCTCTTCTCCAAGTCACACTCCAAGTGTTCAAGAGATAGAAACATTTGAAAGGTAGGATACAGGGACAAGTATAAGGAGATTTGAGTGAGAAGAAAATTTGGATAGGCCAATTCACGATAGACTAAGCATAAATACTTATGAAAATTCCATGGAAGAAAGAGGTAGAGATCAAGATATCGCTACAGAGGAAAGTCTTGCTATAATCTTAGAGTAGGAAATGATTAATGATGAAGATGGTCCACTAGAGGAAGAAAATCTAGCAGAAGCAATACATCCTCCAAATATTGAAGCCATAGTTCCTAAGGTTATAGTGAATAGTTTAGGAGGTGAAGAGGAGATTGACATTCGAGTAGTCCAAAGGAAAGAACAATTGATGATTCTGGGAGACCAAAGTATATCCATTCTAGATTGTTTGAGGCAATGAATTCAATTGCATCAACAAAAGGAGGTTGATCTGACAATTGAATTATAGGAAATTTTGGACCGATCAAACTGACTGAAAGTACAAGGGAAAGGAAGAAGATATACTAAATTCATTAGAGGAGAATCAGGATCTAGAATCTTGTAGATTGTGACTACCACAGTTGACAAAGGAAAAAATTAGATTGCTCTAGACGAATATCATGTTACAGAAATAAATCTTGGTCGGGCCTACTAAGAGAAAATATTAGAAGAATTTGATGACTCTACACAAGCTTTGAAGGATAGGCTAAAGAAAGTGGAAGAAGTGTATGAAAAATAGAAAAGAGAAATTAGGGCCTTATGTTAGTAAATCAATAACTTGCCTTATCCAGTAAGAGAGGAAGGTCCATCATTTGTCCCTCCAAAAGGTGTTTTCATTGAAGTTGTAGGTGATATTGATAGAATCAAGTAGATTACTCAAGGTGCAAAGGTTTGGGTTGAAGGAATCCAGGAAGTAGCCTTCAAACATGCAAAAGAACTAGTGTAAGTGTAGAATAAGGCATTAGCTACACTCTCTAGGATCTAGTGCATGGAGGAATCATGGGTGGATTCACATATTTACCAAGAAGAGGTGATTGCTGACATTCAGAATTTGATGGAGACCCCAAAGCAAGAATTGATTGATGGTAAAGTTATCAGTGAGGGAGATGTCTATGATTTTATTCGATGGTATAGCGCAGTGATCATAGCTAAGGAAATGTTTGAGAGCTTCACCAAAGAATCCACTCGATGGAAGAAGATTGTTGAAAACATCAAGCAATGAATATCCAACACAGTTGCATTGTTGTTATCATAGAGATTGGTGGAAGAATAAATGACAACTGATAATCTAAAAGTCAACTTAGAGGAATTCTTTCAACTAAATGTCTACGAAAGAGATGATTTTGAGAATTTCTCCATCTTCTCGAATATAATACACACTACTAAGGACTTAGTACCTGATTGGGATGAAAGCTTAGGAAAAGCAGAAAGAGCAATTGTAGTTCTAGAATTCAAGTAGGAATCTGCACCAAGCATTAGTATAGAGGAGTTGGAAACAGTGTTAGATTGATTTTGCTCCTTCAGGGGAGGAAATCAAAGATAAATGCATTTAATGCATAGTGGGCATTCTTAGGGCTCATTTATTACACCCCAATCCTTCCTAAATGAGCATGCATAGTGGGCATTTATTACCCACTTTAGTAGTGGATTCCTTGCTACATTAATGTAGATTCCTTTCCTTTGCCGTAACCCTGATTAGGGCTGATGCAGCATGATCTTGGCTATCAGTTATTGTGATCATCTGGGCCACTTTTTGTAATCAAGGACCTATATAAAGGCCTCATTTCTCATTTGTAAGGGGAGATTTTTATGATATTGTTTCTATGAGCTACTAAGGTAATAAAGTTTTCATTGGAGCTTGGTGAATACTTGATATGTCTTAGTGCTTGCATGTTCTCTTAAATTTCTTTGATTAGATTAAGTTTGGCCTAGTTAATGTGTGGTGATTACAATGAAGAATAAGATGATGTGTTGATGAATTCCTTTGGTTCATACTTTTGACATTTTAGTGATTCTAACTTGTGTAAAGTTGGCCTGAACCCCTTTCATGCATATGCTAAACTTCTATTATTCATATACATTGTTCTTTATGATGGTGTATGCAGTGATATGAAAATCTTTGGCATAACCCTTGAAGATTGCACTGATTCATGCGTAGTTGTAGTATAACTTGGCGAAGCAAAATTTGGTAAATTGAAATTTTTTTCCACTACAGTACTATTTGTTGTTATCACTACCCTTAGGATTAGAATATAATTCCTGAACACTATCTTATTAAATTTCTGCATATTTTGTGAAAACTCCAAAAAAGTACTTCATTGCAAAACCTTGAGATAGCTCCCACATCTAGTATGGCTTGAAATGAATCTGAATAAACACATAAGGCCCCTTTTGATCATTAGCAAATCACATCAACCATCGATCTTATCCATAGTCAAGACTTGACATTAAAGGAACCTTGAAGTCATTGTATGATCTTCTAGCAATCTTAGCATACACGAGACTTTATTCAAGAGAGGATAAGATATTTTGATATTTTGTTCTAGTATTTGGTGGATCATAAAACACACATCAAAAGAAACTAGTGCTAGAAGGAGGGCCTTGACTAGAAAATTTTATAGTAGTTTCACATACTAGAGAGCATTAATTCATCCTCGCCTGAGGTACATCGAAGATCCTTGAGATTCACCCCAGGAGCACATGAACTATGAGAGTTGAGTTTTGATCCAAAGCCTAGGCAAAGAAATAAAGAAGAATATACAAGTCAGAATTCACCAAGTATAGTCAATCTCACAAGGATATTCCAAACTCCACCACCTCAACATCAAGCACAACAATCAAGCCATGGAGCAGTTTTAGCAGGAGCTATACAAATTCAACAGTTATTTGTGAAAATACCTATACAAGTTGTTTCACTTGCAATTTTCCAACAACAACTTCCAGCAATGGCCCAACAATGGCATCTATAGAATGCATCAACCCTCGCAACGTTTTCCGCATACAACAATATGCCAAAGAAACCTAAACACTTTTGTTCTATATTCTTTGTGAATGATGTGAACCACACTACGGATGAGCATATTAAGATTTTTGAGGATGCCCTCCAGAATAGAAATATGCAAGATGAGGATGTTGCATATGTAGAGTATTCTCTTATTCATTAGGTGAAGAATAATTTTACTAGTATATCAACCTACCTTCAAATTCAATATAGACTTGGCAACAATTGAAGGATGCATTCCTTGAGAAGTTTAGATTTCCTATCACCCCTGCAGAATTGTACAGGCAGTTTATCGAGATAGGGAGACAAGAACATGAACCAATTGGTGCCTTCAATAACCAATTTTAGAAGGGTTATTCAAGATTGCATGATCCATTTTGCATAGGAGATGATGCAGCATGACTTGTCTACTATGCAGCCCTGGACTATTTCACATCTATGTTCATTCAAAAAACTCATCCGACTCCTACAAGTTTGATTCAAGTATATGTTGAGGCAAAGAAAGTTAGTTTACAATCACCTACAACTAAAAATGGAGCACTCAACTATTTTGGAAATGCAAATAGATTAAATTAAGGGGCTTTGAATTATGCTTCGACTATCAATCCAATTCTTGCCCCTTTGAACCAGTTGGCGTTGCATTCTAGAGCACCTATGTTACAAGCAATGCCCACATAGCCAATTTATCTCCAAAAAATGACAAACTCTACAAGGACCCAAGAGGAAAAGCATGAGATAAGAGATTTTATTAAACAAGTGAAAAAGATGTCCATTGAGGTCACTTAGAGTAGAAATCAGAATAATTAGTTGCAAAATGCACAGAGGAATTATCAGTCATATCAAGGTGGCAACCGAGGTTATCAAGGGAATCCCCCTCCACATCATGATAGTAATCAAGGACACAATCAAGGATTCAATGAAGGTAATCAAGGATATCATAATAGTAACCAATGTCATCAAAGAATATCATGGAACACTAATCCAAATAATGGGGGTGTACTATCACCATTGGACAACCCTCCATCTAAGAATCGCGCAGCTGATAAAGTTTTCTTAGCAGAAGCCGCACTATCTAGATGGTGTAGATTACATGAGACTAGTCAACATTTTGAATTACAATGTCATGAATTTCAAAGAGTAGTAGATATTTTTAAGGGAGAAGTGAGGAACACTACCACATCTGAGAATCCTCCTCCTGCGGGATATGAGATAGTATCTACACCAAGATATGACCAACCATTGGTTTTTGATGATTTTAAGTTTCCTCCTCCTGATTCTCAGGATTACATGCCAATACAAGCTAATAAAAAATTCCCACCGACTTCAGCAAATGGTCCTGTAGAGACGCCATGTTATCAAGTTCCACTAGAAAATCAACCACCACCAGTATCCCCAAATGAATCAATACATAAGGATGGATTTTTGTTTTCTCCTCTATACAATAGTGTCTTGGTGGAAGCGACAAGTGAAGTGAAAGCTTTTCAACAAACATCTGGTAATACTCTCATAAAGACATACCAAAGGAATTATAGGAACCATGATCCATTAACATTGTTAGTTCCTTCAAATAACTTTTCAACTCCTCCACATCAGAATGCGAACAATAATCTTGAGCCTCTTAGAGACTCACCTAAATATCAACAACTCATGAGCTCTCAAGGCGATAGAGGCCAATCTTCCGTGATGAATTCTTCACAAAGTGATAAGGGAAAGAATAATCTTCAATCTTTCACTCAACAAGGAGAACAAAGGCAATGTGAAAATCCAAGACAAAAATAGAAAGGAAGTCCTCCTAGAGAGAAATTGAAGAGATTGAGTTCTTATGTATTAGAGGAATTCAAGAAAATTAAAGTGAGTCTTCCACTATATGAATTGATGAAAATTTTAGAAATTAGAGATACAATGTTGGGAAGTTTCAATGACCCCACGAAGACTATTTCTCAAAATATATCACATCTTCCAAGAGGGGTATCCAATGTCCAACAATACAATTTTTCACAAAACACCAATGTTGAAGATGATGTATCGCCATATTCATCTAAGCTTTCTCAAAACCGTTCAAGTTTCATTGGAATGGTGTAAAACTCTCAAGATGATTAGAAGGTTACATCAAATGGACAAATATCCTCAAAAAATCCACCATTGAAAATGATTAGAGATAATTCTCTTATAGTGGAAAGTTCTACGACAACACAAAATGGGAGAAATTTTGTACATAACAATGAGACATTTGATTCAAAAGTGTAGAAGCCAGTGGTTTTACATCAAGGGAAGCAGGAACCTACACCTTTCCTAGTATCTATTAGAATTTTTGGGAAAATTTTACATAATTGTTTAATTGACTCTGGTGCATCAAGAAATGTAATGCCTTTGGAAATATGTAGAAAGTTGGGATTGATTCCACTTTAGACTGACATTAAGGTTACACAATTGGATAAAACTAAGGTCCCAGTCGTGGGAGAGTTGAATAATATTCATGTGCAATTAGCCTTTAATCCATGTGTTCAAAGTTGTATTGACATACCTATTGTGGATATTCCTGAAGGATATGGCATGCTTCCTAGTAGAGATTGGGCAAGAAAATTGAATGGTTATATTGCAATAGACTTTTTCACACATGTCGCTTCCATGGAAGGGAATTCCCAATTAGATAAGGATAGAGAGCACTCCAAGGCTCCGATTGTTAATCACTAAGTATGGCAAACATAATGAGATCTTATTCATGGAAACGACTTTGGGATCATATGTTCCAAAAACTAGAGAGGTTCTAATGTTGCAAGGTTACAATCAAGGGGGATGTCTTGCTGTGACTCCAACTTTCACTAAGGTACATGTTATGGATGATTCAAAACCATCACTGAATGAAGGTATGTTTGAGAATTTTAGGAATTTTGTCCTAAAAAGCATTAAGCAGGAAGTTGAATTAGGAAAAAGATGCATCCATTCAAAATTTGTTGTTGCCCAACTGGTGTAGAATACATAATGCTTTTCATTCTAAGATATCATGCACTATGTGCAAAGATGCAATTGCAAAAGTATCCAAAATGGTTCCACAAGCATGGACAGAAAAAAATGTGGCCAAAGTGAATTCATCCTATATGAAAATTTTAGAGCCACAGTAGGAAAGAATTCGAGAAAGGCCACTCCTAACAGGGTGATTAAATCCTCTAATAAGGTCACACCTAACCATGTGTATTGTAACCTTTAATAGGGTTGGCTCCTAATAGGGCTCACTTCAAAAAAGTAAAAAATTGGTGACTAGGTACTTGGTGGTTTTTTCCATATTGGGTTTCCACGTTAAATCTGGTGTCTCTTGTGTTCATTTATTTAACCTTTGCATGCATATTAATAACTATGACTGCTAGATGATCAGTAACTAATTAATCTACCAAGTTACAGTATTCCTGCACTGTTTACTAAGTATCAATAAGTAAGTAAGCATTATAGACATCTAAGGGATTTTTGGAATTAATTATATTTTTGGATAACTGATTCACACCCTCTTCTTAGTTACTTCGTCTATAATTCCAACAATTGGTATTAGAGCTCTTGGTGCTTGCAGGATAAGATTTCAAGGATCTAAGCCAAAGATCAGGATGTCTTATAAGAGAGAAATTCCAAGACTTAATAGGGACAACTTCTCAAAATGGCAAGGATTGATGAGACTTCATCTAGCTTCTATTGGAGATATAGGACTAAAATAGCTTGATGAAAAATATGGAGAACTAGCCGGTACACTATCTGTCAATGATATTGCTGAAAAGAAGACGCACAACATTATGATGATAGATACAACATCTAATCTGAGTTATGAAGAATTTGATGACATCAAAGACTAGAAATCTACCTTTGAAATGTGGGAAAAGATAAAAGAAATCTATGGAGGAGATGATAATGTAAGAAGAGCCAAAGTAGAAAGTCTGAGAGGACAATTTGATCAGATGAGGATGAGAGAGGATGAAAACATTGCAAAATATATTGAAAGAGTCAAAGCATGTGTTAGTGCAATCAAAGCATCTGGAGGAGATATCAAGGAGGAGACAGTTATAAGAAAAGTTCTCAGAACATTACTACCCATTTATGCAATCAGAGTTTCTATAATTCAAGAAAGAAGATGTGAAGCAAATTATAAGATAAATCTAGAAGCTATAGTTGGAAGATTGACTGCATTTGAGCTAGACAACTTTGACAATTATGTGCCAGCTACCAAAAACATTGAATCAACATTTGAAGCCAAGCTTTCACTCAAAGAAAAATGGAAAAAGATGAAGGATCTACAATCAGACAGTGATGAAGAATCTAAATCGAGTTCAGATAGTGATCTTGAAGTGGTTGAAGCTCTGCTAGCAAGGAAATATTCTAGAGGCAAAGTAAAATACAAAGGTAAGGTTCCTCTGATCTATTTTTCTTGTGAAGAAATTGGACATATTTCTACCAAGTGCCCAAATAAGCAGAATAAGGATGAAAAGAAAGGTAACAAGTACAATGGCAAAAGAGACTTCAAATCACTCAAGGACAAAGGTAAGAAAACATGTTTTATAGCTAAAGATTCTAATGATTCTGATGATGAAGAAGAAGATGAAATTGTTTACATTGTTGTGAAAGATGAGTTTGATAATGATGAGGAAATGGCACTAATTTCCAATATGAGAATAAATGATACATGGATCATAGATAGTGGTTGTTCTCATCACATGACTGGTGATAAAACTAAGTTTCAACACTTTGAAGACTATGATGGTGGCAGTGTAATATTTGGTAATAATGAACTTTGTTGTATAAGACGAAAAGGAATAACCTCTCTAACCAAGGAACTTTTGTGTGATAATGCATATTAGGTAGATGGACTAAAGCACAATTTGTTGAGTGTGGCACAACTACTCAATAATAGATTCAAGGTAGAATTCATGCATGGAAAAGCAATATTGCTAGATGGTAAAGGAAAACTGATTGGATCAGGCACTCAAACAAAAGGTAACTTATTTTATCTTAAACTTGGTGAATGTTCATGTTTCATTGCTCAAGTTGAAGAAATTTGGTTAGGGAATAGAAGGTTGTGTCATGTAAATTTTGACAACTTGGTCAAAATAATTAAATTCAAGAAAGTAAGAGGCATTCCTAACATCAAGAAACTTGAGGTTGGTCTATGCAAAAACTGTCAAATTGGAAAAATGGGAAAAAAAAGTTTCAAAAGCAAGAACTATCAGATTGAAGAAGTTCTAGAAATTATGCATACTGATTTATGTGGACCCATTGGAATTGAAAGCTATATTGGAGAAAAGTTCTTCATTCTTTTTGTTGATGATTACTCAAGAATGATGACTGTCATGTATCTGAGAAAGAAATCAGAAGCATTTGAAAAATTCAAATGGTATTTGGCCATAGTAGAAAAGGAAACAGGGAAAAGATTGAAACGCTTGAGGTAAAACAGAGGTGGAGAATTCATTTCACATGAGTTCAATAACTTTTGCATTGAAAGAGGAATCAAAAGATAGGTATCAGCCCTTGGAACTCCTAAGCAAAATGGAATAGCTGAAACGAGGAATAGATCTATCATGGATTGTGCAAGAACCTTAATGATTGAAAAGAGCATTGCTATCAAATACTGGAAGGAAGCTCTTAGCACTGCAGTTCATACCTTGAACTGAGTATAGCTAAAAAAGGACTCATTCAAAAATCCCTATGAGTTATGCTATGGCTATAAACCTAATGTAAGTTATCTAAAAGTATTTGGAAGTAAATGTTACATTTTCAAAGAATCTAGAAAAGGAAAATTTGATGTGAAAAGTGATGAAAGAATATTTTTGGGGTATTCTTGCAAAAGTAAAGCATATAAATGTTTGAACTTGTCTACTTACAAAGTTATAGAAAGTGCACATGTGAAAGTTGATGAGTTTGTAGAAAGGACTGAAGAAGAAAGCAAAAGGGAACCAAAAGATTATAGAAGGTTTGTTTTCATTGAACCTAATATAGTACCAATCAATGAAGAATCTTCTACTCCTAAGTCATCAGTAACCGAGTTATAGGAAGTTCAAACCGAGCTACAGCAACCCGAGTTACATTCAGATTCTACCAAGCAAGTGTCTACCAAGTCTGAAGGACCCAAGCCAGAACCTGAAGTTGAAGTGCAAGAGGATAACAATGAAATTCATTCAAAAGGAAAGGAACCTGTATTAGCAAAATATGTCAAGGGACATCATTCAACAGATCAGATCATTGGAGATAAATCTGAAGGAACCATGACAAGAAGTAAGTTCAAAGGTACTTGTTTACTTGCATTGGGAAATGATAGTTGGATTGAGGCTATGAATGAAGAGATAGAGGAGATAGAGAAAAGAAAGACATGGACTCTTGTACCCAGGCCTAAAGATAAAAATGTGATTGGAACTAAGTGGGTATTCAGAAACAAGTTGACTAGAGATGGTAAGGTATCAAGAAACAAAGCTAGACTAGTATGCAAAAGATATGCTCAAGAAGAAGGAATAGACTATGGAGAAACTTTTGCTCCTGCTGCAAGATTAGAAGGAGTCAGAACCTTACTTGCATATGCTGCTCACAAAGGATTCAAAGTTTATCAGATGGATGTCAAGTCAGCATTCCTCAATGGTATACTAGATGAAGAAGTTTACATTGAACAACCTAAAGGTTTTGTTGATCCAGATAAGAAGAACATGGTCTGTAAATTACAAAAGGCACTGTATGGTGTGAAACAAGCCCCTAGAGCATGGTATGAAAGATTGCATAACTATCTTATTTAGATTGGTTTTTAAAGAACTAATGATAATAGTAGCTTGTATATAAAGGAAGGACATGATAATAAGATTGTCTTGGCAAAAATATTTGTAGATGATACTATTTTCACAGGGAATGATGATATTTGCAAAGAATTTTCATAGCAAATGAACAAGGAATTTGAAATGTCTATGTTTGGTGAGATCAAATTCTTTTTTGGTCTTCAAATTCAGCAGAATAAAAATGGTATCTACATCACTCAATCAAAATACATCAAAGAGATATTGAAAAAGTTTGGTATGGAAGACTATAAACTAGTTGGGACTCCTATGTTTACTAGATTAAAACTTACCAAGGAAGATGAATCAAAAGAAGTAGATCAAACATTTTATAGATCTATGATTGGAAAGTTGCAGTATGTAGTTCATACTATGCCAGATATTGCCCTTGTAGTTGGTATTGTAGCAAGATTTTCAGCAAAACCAAGAGAAAATCACATGATGGCAATCAAAAAAATAATGAGATATTTGAAAGGAACTGAAGATTATGGTTTATGGTACAA
Organism: Cupressus sempervirens; assembly: GCA_028749045.1. Lineage (NCBI taxonomy): Eukaryota > Viridiplantae > Streptophyta > Pinopsida > Cupressales > Cupressaceae > Cupressus > Cupressus sempervirens. Next base: position 226,058,016 of record CM053785.1, on the reverse strand, counting down.
ATTTGGAGGTAATCTGGATTTGAAAGTGTTTACTGATGCTGATTAGGCAGGAAACCTTGATGACAAAAAAAGTACAAGTGGAGGAGCATTTTTTCTTGGAAAGAGGTTGATTTTTTGGACAAGCAAAAAGCAGAATTGTACATCCCAATCTACAATAGAGGCAGAGTATGTTGCTGTAGCAGTAAACTGTTCTAATATTGTTTGGTTTAAATAGTTGTTGGAAGGCATGAAGGTGGAAATCAAAGAACTAGTTGTTATGTTCTATGATAATACAAGTGCAATCAACATATCTAAGAATCTAGTGATGCATTCCAAAACTAAGCATATTGCAATAAAATATCATTTTGTTAGAGAATTGGTGCAAGATAAGGAGATCATATTAGAATATGTCCATATAAAGGAATAAATTGCTGACATATTCACAAAGACATTACCTAAGGATGCATTCTTGTATCTGAGAGGTAAGTTAGGGGTCACTCCCCTATCTGAAGTTCACTAAAATGAAGTTTTAGTGATGCATCAATGCATACCAAGTTGAAGATCTATTAGTTGATGCAGCATAATCAGGAAATATTGCATATGAATCAGTACTAAAGGTACATTAAAATTCATTTGAGTTGTGTTGTCTTTGGCATGTGTTGTCAAAGAGGGAGAGTTTTAGTGTCATATCTTTTTGAAATTTATTTGAGAGGAAGAGTTTGCTATGTAATTCCTTCACAGAGCAAGATTACTGAAAGAGGGAGAGTTTTCTATCTAATAGAGAAAGTTGTTCTGATAGAAAAAGACTTGTTTTCAAATTTCATTCTACTATGACATGTTGTGTTGCCGTCAATGCCAAAGAGAGAGATTGTTGGATACAACTATTAATTGTGTATTGTCTTTGATGTTACACAAATGTCATATCAGTCATCAGACAGAGTCTACCGAGCTCAGATGATCAGCAAAGCAATTTACAGTGTCTACTAAACATTCCTAAACATTACATAGTAAAGTCCGTTCTTACTGAGCTCACTCAGGCATCAAAGGATTGTGTAGCAAAAAGTTAGTGTTAACCGAGCTCCCAAGGTTAACAAAGAAAAGTTAATGTCTATTGATCTCACTCCGTCATCAAAGAAAATGTGGCAGAAAGTTAGCTTCTACCGAGCTCACAAGGTCAGCAAAGGAAGGTCAGTGCTAATCGAGTTCACTCAGTCTCCAAAGGATTTTTGTAAGGTTTGCAGTGTTTACCAAGCTTCACTTGGTTAACACTAGAAAACCATTCTGGAGCAATGGTTACCAAATTGGGTTAGCCAGTGAAGGATTTTATTATTTTGATATTAAGTTCAATTGTTTCGTGCAATAAATGTAGTAGACTGATGTAATGATTTTTTAGTTGTTGTAACTTATATTTGAGCCAACTTCATAATCTAAAAGGTATATATAGATGTTCAAGTTGTGAATTCAAGTGTGAGAGTGAATATAGGGATGAGGATGGAATAAGTGAATATTGAGCAAATTTTGATGAAGGATTAGATATCCTAGAGGAGCTGCAATGTTGTATTCGATCAGTAAGGATCCAGTAAAGCATAACAGAGATCTATAATCAGCAAAAGATAAGTTGCATATCATTTAGGTCACTTCATTGTTGCTTTCTAATCATTGTAACAGTAAATCTAGAAACTCTTTACAGAGTTGGTTTACCAGCCATTTTGTAAATCCTCTAACAAGGTGATAGTTTAGTTGAATAGTTCTAAAGACCTCTAGCAAGGCCACTCCTAATAGGGTGATTAAATCCTCTAACAAGGTCACTCCTAATAGTGTGTATTGTAACCTTTAACAGGGTTGGCTCCTAACAGGGCTCACTTCAAAAGAGTGAAAAATTGGTGACTAGTTACTTGGAGGATTTTTCCATATTCGGTTTCCACGTTAAATTTGGTGTCTCTTATGTTCATTTATTTAACCTTTGCATGCATATTAATAACTATGACTACTAGATGATCAATAACTAGTTAATCTACCGAGCTACAGTATTCCTGTACTATTTACCGAGTATCAGCAAGTAAGTAAGCATTATAGACATCTAAGAGATTTTTGGAATTAATTATATTTTTGGATAACTGATTCACCCCCGCTTCTCAGTCACTTTATCTATAATTGCAACAATTTTTAGTACTTTCGCTCCCACGATTGTCTAGAATTTATTCAACCTCTTCCTTCTCAAAAGTAGGAATTGGACATGGCCCCCACATCAACTCCTCCTCATCACTATCATCATGACATGTTGTTAAGTTTGCAATATTGAAAATAGGAGAAATGAGAATCCCATTTAGAATATCCACCTCATATGCATTCCTTGAATCATGTTTCTTCAAAATTTTGCAAGGACCAAATTTATTCATCTTCAGCTTGTTGTAGGTACCCACGAGAAATCATTCCTTCCTCAAGTATACCATAACCAAATCCCCAACTTAGAACTCCTTATGTCTCCTCTTTTGATCTACTCTAGCCTTATACTATAGGTTCACCTTGGCAATATGTGCATATACATCCTCATGTAGGTTCTTGACATGTTTAGAAAAGTCTTACGCCTCTACTACTCCCATACATAATTTGGAATGGAGATCTACCAGTACTCCTATTCATAGAACTGTTTTAAGGAAAGTCTGCTTGTAGAATCAAATCCCATCCCTTGGGTTTATCTCTTATTAAACACATCAAAAAATTTCCTAAACTTCTATTTACTACTTATGTTTGTCTATTAGTCTATGGATGATGTGCAGAACTAAACTTCAATTCTATCTTCAACTTCTTCCACAAAGTCATCCAGAAATAACCAAGAAATTTAGTATCTCTTTTAGAAACAATACCTTTTGGGAGACCATGTAGCCTCACCACTTCTCTGAAAAACAAATATGCAATATGCACTACATGATGAATCTTGTGGCATGGAATGAAGTATGCCTTTTTGGTGAACCTATCCACCACCACAAATACTGAGTCATTACCCCTTTGTGTCCTCAACAACCCAAGAACAAAATCCATACTTATGTTCTCCCAAGGCTTTGATGGGATAGGAAATGGCTAATAAAGTCTAATATTTTGACTAAATCCTTTGGTTGTTTGATATACTCGGTAACTTTGCACAAATTTCTTTACATCCTATGATAGTTGAGGCCAAAAGTAATGTTCAAGAATAATGGAAATCGTCTTATCTTGACCAAAGTGTCCTGCCATTTCTCCATTGTGTTTCTCCTTGATCAAGTTTTCCCTCATGGAACTCCTTAGAATACACAGTTGACTTCCTTTAAATAACATACCATCCTAGATCATGTATTCTAGCCACCTAGTCCTATCTAGAGTAACAAGTTCTTTACAAGCCTTCCAAGCATCTACAAAGTTAGGATCCTCAAGGTTTAGATTCTTGAGTTCATCAAACCTAACCACTTCAACCTGCATGTCTATCAACAACAACTGTCTCCTAATTAATGCATCTACAGCCCTATTAGACCTTCCACTTCCAAATGTATAGCTTTGCATAAACTCTACCCATTTCAAATGTCTGTGATCTAATTTACCTTGGTTATCTAGGTACTACAATGCCTGATGATTAGTATACAAGAAAAATAATTTTGGCAACAATTAATGCCTCCATTTCTTTAAGGCCTGAACTATTGCATAGAACACTTGATCATAAATAGAATACTTCTTCTTTGCATCATTCAATTTTTCACTAAAATAGGCAATAAGCTTATGTTCTTATCTCAACACAGCCCCGATAGCACTACGGCTAGCATCGTAATTCACCTAGAACACTTTGTTAAAATTAGGAACTATGAATACAGGTCTCTTTGTCACCTTCCCCTTCAGCAATTCAAAACTCCTTGTAGCTCCTATAGTCCACTTGAACTCTTTTCTATCCCACCTCATTATTCTAGTTAGGGGTGCACATATACTAATAAAATTCCTAACGAACTTCCTGTAAAAACTAGCTAGACAATGGAATGACCTCACCTCAATGGCAGACTTGTTGGATACAATTGACTAATTGTGTGTTATCTTTGATGTTAAAAAAATGTCATATTAGTTGTCAGTCACTGCTTACCGAGCTCAATTGGTCAATAAGATAGTTTTCCTTGTCTACCGAGCATTCCTAAAAGATTACTCTACAAAGACAGTGTCTACCAAGCTCACTTGGGCATCGAAAGGATTCTAGCAGGAATCAGTGTTCACCAAGTTCTCATGGTTAGCAAAGGAAAGTTGGACAGAGTTAGTACTCACCAAGTTCACTTAGTTGCCAAAGGATTTTTCAAGTTCACAGTGTTAACCAAGCTTATATTGGTTAACATAGGAAATTGTCTTAGAACTAGTGTTTACCGAGTAGGGTCAGTCAATGAAGGATTTTGTTGTTTTGACATAAGAAGCTTAATTATTTTAACTATTGTTTCTAGCTAACTATGGTTATGATTATTGGCTATTGTAATTTGTAATTGAACTAACTTGACAATCTAGATGGTATAAATGAAAGGTCAAATTGAGATTTTAGTGTGTATGTGCAAGTGTGCTAATTGAATTAAGAAAGTAAGAGTGAGAGAAAACTTGAAGGATAAGTAGGTATCCTTGTGGAGAAGAAAAGATTTATTCAATCAAGAAGGATTAGTATGAAGCAGAATAGAGATCTATAATCAAAAAATTCAGTTGCATCACAATTAGGTCATTTCATTGTTACTTTCTTACCATAGTAGCAATGATCTAAAATCTCTAAACAGAGTTGGTTTAATAGCCAGTTGTAAATCCTCTAACAAGGTGATAGTTTCATTGAATTATTTTAAAACCTCTTGCAAAGCCACTCCTTATAGGGTGATCAAATCCTCTAACAAGGTCATACCTAACAGTGTATTTTGTAACTTTTAATTAGGTTGGCTTGTAATAGGGCTCACTTCAGAAGAGTAAAAATAGTAACTAGTTACATTGGTGGTTTTTCCTATATTGGGTTTTCATATTAAATCCTAGTGTCTCATGTGTTCATGTTATTTCTCTTATGTTTGCAAATTAATCATTGTTAATGTTTTAAGATTAGTTAAAAGTAAATCACACTGTGCATTTACCAAGTTACAACATTTTCTATGTGTTTACCAAATAACAGTAGCAATAAGTTTTTTTGTTAACATCCAAGGGATTTAAAATATTTTAGAGGTATCTGATTCACCTCCCCCTCTCAGTTACTTCTTCAATATTTCCAAAAATTGGTATCAGAGCTTTTGGTGCTTGCAAGAAAGGTTTCAAGGACCTAAGCTAAGAATTAGGATGTCTTATAAGAGAGAGATTCCAAAGCTTAATAGAATAAACTTTTCAGAATGGAAGGGACTCATGAGACTTCATCTGGCTTTTGTTAGTGATTCAAGCTTAAAATATATTGATGAAGAATAAACAACTCCTATTAGTATATTATCTATTGGAGATATTGCTGAGAAAAATAACCATAACACGAGGATGATTGATATTGCATCTGCTCTTACCTATTATGAAATTGATGAGATCAAGGACTGCAAAACTACTTTTGATATGTGGAACAAGTTAAAGGACATTTATGGTGGTGATGACAATGTGAGGAGAACCAAAATAGAAAGCCTTCGAGGATAGTTTGATCAAATGAGAATTGATGAGTTTGCGAAAAAGACTGAAGAAGAAAGCAAAAAGGAACCAAAATATTATAGAAGATTTGTTTACATCGAACCTGATACATTGCCAAAAATAGCTATCAATAAGGAGACTTCTACTCCCATCTTCCTCAGTTATTGAGTTGTAAGAAGTTCAAGCTAAGTCACAAGGACTTGAGTCCCATTTTGAAGCTATTGAGCCAATGCCTACCGAGTCTGAGCAACCACAACCATAAGTTGAAATTCAAAATGAAGACAATACAATTCATTCAAAGGCAAAGAACCTGTTTTGGCAAAGTATGTCAAAAGGCATCATGCAACTGATCAGATTATTGGAGATAAATCAGAAGATACTATGACAAGAAGTAAGCTAAAAGGTACATGTTTACTTGTTGATTTTGAACTTAGAAATGTTAAAGATGCATTGGAAAATGAAAGTTGGATTGAGGCTATGAATGAAGAAATAGAACAAATAGAGGAGAACAAAACCTGGACTCTTGTTCCTAGGCCTAAAGATAAAAATGTGATTATAACAAAATGGGTATTTAGAAATAAGCTAAATGAAGATAGACAAGTATCAAGAAACAAAGAAAGATTGGTGTGTAAAAGATATTCTCAAGAAGAAGGAATTGATTATGGTGAGACTTTTCTCCTATTGCAAGATTCAAAGGTATTAGGACTCTACATGTGTGTTTTTCTCATAGAGGATTCAAAGTATATTAGATGGATGTTAAATCTATATTTCTCAATGGTATTCTTGATGAAGAAGTCTACATTGAGCAACCATAAGGTTTTGTTGATCTAGACAGAAGGGACATGGTCTACAAATTACACAAAGCATTAAATGGTCTAAAATAAGCTCCTAGAGCATGTTATGAAAGGTTGTACAACTATCTTATACATATTGCTTTTCAAAGAAATAATAATAACAGTAGTTTGTACATCAAAGAAGGACTAGTTAACAAGATTGTATTGGCAGAAATATTTGTGGATGACATTCTATTTATAGGAAATGATGATCTATGCAAAGAATTTTCAGAAAAAATGACCAAAGAGATTGAAATGTCCATGTTTGATAAGATAAAATTCTTTGTTGGACTTAAGATACAATAGAACAAGAATGGTATCTACATTACTCAATCTAAGTATGTCAAAGAGATACTCAATAAATTTGGAATGGAAGATTCTAAACTAGTTGGAACCCCCATGTGTATTGGACTAAAGCTTACCAAAGATGATGATTATAAAGAGGTCGATCAGACCTTATACAGATTAATGATTGGAAAATTATAGCATGTAGTTCATACAAGGCCTAATATTACTTTAGCAGTTGGGATAGTCGCAAGATTCTTAGCTAAACCTAGAGAAAATCATATAATGGCAATCAAAATAATTTTTAAATATTTGAAAGGTACTAAGACTATGGCTTATGGTACAAACTTGGAGAAAACTTAGACCTAAAGGTATTCAATCATGCTAATTGTGCAAGAAATCTTGATGATAGAAAGAGTACAAGTGGTGGAGCATTCTTTCTTGGTAAAAGATTGGTATCCTGGACAAGCAAAAAGAAAAATTGCACATCCCAATCTACAACAAAAGCAGAATATGTTGTAGCAACAGTGAACTATTCTAAAATTCTTTGGTTTAAATAGTGTTGGAGGGAATAAAAGTTGAGATCAAAGAACTAGTTGTCATGTATTGTGATAACATCAGCTCAATTAACATATCAAAGGACCCAGTGATGCATTCCAAAACTAAGCACATTGCTATAAAATATCATTTTGTTAGAAAATTGGTGCAGGATAAAGAAATCAGACTAGAATATGTTTACACAAAAGAACAGATTGTAGACATGTTCACCAAGAAATTACCTAAGGATGCACTCATGTATCTAAGTGGTAAGTTAGGGGTAATTCTCCTATTTGAAGCTCACTAAATAAATTTTTAGTGATGCATCAATAGGAACCAAGTTGAAGATCAATCGGTTGATGCACCATAAAAAAATATTGCATATGAATCAGTACTTAAGGTACATTAATACTAATTTGATATGCGTTGTCTTTGGCATATGTTGTCAAAGAGGGAGAAGTTTACTGTCATATCTTTCTAAAAAAAAATTTGAGAGAGAAGTATAGTATCAAAGAAGTTATGTAATTCTTTCACAGAAGGAGATTACTACATGAAAGAAAAGAAGTTTTTGTTACAAATCTAAGAGGGAGAAACTTTTTTTTCAAATAAAGTCTTGTTCTCAAATTTTATTGTGCTATGACATGTTGTGTTGCCATCAATGCCAAAGAGGGAGATTGTTGGATACAATTGTCTAACTGTGTGTTGTCTTTGATGTTACACAAATGTCATATTAGTTGTCAGTCAATGCTTACTAAGCTCACTTGGTCAACAAGACAATTTTTATTGTCTACCGAGTGTTCCTAAAAGATTACTCTACGAAGATAGTGTCTACCAAGTTCACTCAAGCATTAAAAGAATTTTGGAAGGAATCAGTGTTAATCGAGTTCTCCTGGTTAGCAAAGGAAAGTTGGATAGAGTTAGTGCTCACTAAGTTCACTTGGTTGCCAAAGGATTTTGCAAGTTTTCATGTTAACCAAGCTTCTATTGATTAACACATGAAATCATCTTAGAACCAGTGTTTACCAAGGAGAGTCAGGCAATGAAGGATTTTGTTGTTTTGACATAAGAAGCTTAATTATTTTAAGTACTATTTCTAGCCCACTATGGTGATGATTATTGGCTATTTTAATTTGTAATTGAGATGACTTAACAATCTAGATGGTATAAATGAAAAGTCAAATTGAGATTTGTGTGTGTGTGTGTGTGTGTGCACCTGCGCAAGTATGCTAATTGAATTATGAAAGTAAGAGTGAGAGAAAACTTGAAGGATAAACAAGTATCCTTTGTGAGAAGAAAAGATTTATACAATCAAGAAGGATCTTGCATGAAGCAGAATAGAGATCTATAATCATAAAATTCAGTTGCATCACAATCAGGTCATTTCATTGTTACTTTCTTACTATAGTAGAAGTGATCTAAAATCTCTTAATAGAGTTGGTTTAACAGCCAATTGTAAATCCTCTAACAAGGTGATAGTTCCATTGAATTTCTTTAAGACCTCTTGCAAGGCCACTCCTTACAGGGTGATCAAATCCCCTAACAAGGTCACACCTAATAGTGTGTTTTGTAACCTTTAACCTGGTTGGCTCCTAATAGGGCTCACTTCAGAAGAGTGAAAACAATAACTATTTATATTGGTGATTTTTCCCATATTGGGTTTCCACATTAAATCCTAGTGTCTCATGTGTTCATGTTATTTCTTTTATTTTTGCAAATTAATCACTATTAATGTTTTAAGATCAATTAAAAGTAAATCACACACTACATTTACCAAGTTACAATATTTTCTATGTATTTACCGAATAACAATAGCAATAATTTTATTGTTAACATCCAAGGGATCTGAAACATTTTTGTGGTAATTGATTCACTCTAGCCCCCACCCCCGCTCTCAGTTACTTCTTCTATATTTCCAACAAGACCTTGGAGTAGACCATTCCAATATTACCTTCACCTTCTCTGGGTCCATTTTAAGACCTTCAACTAACACAAAAAATCCCAAATAGACTAACTCCCTTTTGAAAAAGCTACACTTCGTCAAATTAATCAACAATTTGTCTTCCCTAAACCTTTGAAGGACACTATGAATGTGAAATAAATGTTCATCCAAAGACTTACTTAAAATCAAAATATTATCCAGATAGACAGTAAAAAAATTTCCCAATATTTTTTTTATTACCTCATTCATAAGTCACATGAAGGTGCTTGGTGCATTGGTCAATCCGCAGGGAATGACTAACCACTCATATAGACCATCCTTAGTCTTGAATGTAGTCTTACACTCATCTCCCTCTCATATCCATAACTAGTGATAGCCACTCTTGAGATCTAAGTACTGAGCTCTACTCAAGCTATCCATAAGATTATCCATCCTTAGCAAAGGAAACTAGTACTTGATGGTTATTTTATTTATAGCCTAAGAGTCTATACACATTCTCCACTCTCCATCCTTCTTTGGTGCTAGCACTGTAGGTACTCCACATGGATTCAAACTCTCTCAAATTAAACCTTCCCTCAACAACTCCTGAACTTGTCTGTTTAGCTCCTCAGTCTCAGTAGGAGTCAACATATGATTAGCCTTGTTAGAAAAACTAGCTCTAGGGACTAAATCTATTTGATGATTGATTTTCCTTATTGGCGGCAACCCTTCTAGAACATTATTAGAGATGACATCTCCATAATCACTTAATAGACCTTAAAATTCAAGTGGAACTTCACTACTACCTTCCTTATCCTTTCTAGGAATTAAAGTATAACACATATTCTAATGCTTCATGCTATCCAAAAAATTTCTTCCATCAACAAGACATACCCTAGCCCTACTTTATACCTTTTCACCCTCCTTTATCAAGGGCTTCAATTTGTGGAAAACTCCATCCTTTGTTAGAGAGTATGTATTTTCATGACCATCATGTATAGCATGCCTATCAAACTACCATGACTCTCCCAACAATAAATGATAGACATCCATTAGGATGATATCACATAGAGCCTCATCATGGTAACTCCCAATCTTGAACTCTACCAAACATTTCTCACTAACCAAGACCTTATGATCATCCTACACCCAAGAAATATAATAGGGGTGGGGGTGTTTCTCTCTCTTGAGCTTTAGCTTTGAGACCATCTCCTCTAACACCAAGTTGTTAGTGCTTCCACCATCAACAATCACATCACAACATTTACTCTCACACTTGCACTCGGTATGAAAAAAACTCATCCTTTGTCCAAGTTTAGTCTCACTATTTAGTAAGACCCTTTCATTAACTAGAACCTCTCCTCTTTCTGTATCCTCTAAATGCAATTATTGTGCATCAACATCCACATGAGCAACCCTTGCTTAACCATCAGCTCTCCTATCTTTCCTTCCTTAGTGTTGAGGGCATTCATAGGAGCGATGACCTTCTTCATTGCAATGAAAACATGTACCATGGAAGCCTCCTCTTCCTAAACCTTGTCCATGTCCTCCATCTCTTCCTCTCTAATCTCCAAATTTTTTATCATAGGAGAGGTTGAAACCCTTGTTCCTCTAGTTTTGGCTAGTACCCACATCTTCATTTTTCTTCTAGTTCTCATTTTGGCCTCCAAATGACCTACCAGTGTCCCTTCCTCCTTCACTATTCCCTCTTTTCCTTCCATCAAACTTTTTGTTTATCTTCTCCTCAAGTTGAGGCAAACATGTATGCCTCTTCGATGCTAGTCAAGGAAAACTGGTATGCCTCTTTAATGCTAATCATTCTAACTAGACTTAACTCCTGTTGAATGCTAGGTCTTAACCTATTAAGGTAATGGAAAACTTTCTCCTTGTTTTCTTTTGCATGCCTTGCCCTAATAAGGACTCGGTAAAATTCCTCTGTGTATTCCAGGACAAATTATCCCACTTTCTTTATCCCTTGCATCTTCTTAAACAAATCAAGCTCATAATCAACAGGAATGAATTGCTTCTTTAGTTTGTCCACAGTGCAATTCCATCTTGTGGTTTTCTCTTTCCCTCTTTTATTTATTTCCAATTAAATCTCTTGCCACTAGATTTTAGTATGGTATATCAACTTGGCCTTCAAAAACTTAAACTAGTTAGGGTCCCCAATATCATCATACTCAAAATATTCCTCTAGCTCATTGATCTAGTTGATCACTCATCCACGTTTAGATTTCCCAAAACACGATGATGTCAATTTTTGGTCTTTTTCCAAACTTGGAAATGGCCATAAAAAGCTTCTCCTCTACCTATTTTAGGACTTCTCCATCTCCTTCCCCTTCTTGCACAATATTTTCTTCCTCTTCATTTTCCTCCTCACTTTCATTGCCTATTGTATTATTCATCCCTCTACGGATCCCCTCTTACAATGCTTGAACTTGTCTCTAGAGGGATCTAGCCTCAGGAGGAACAACTTTAGCCCTTCCACCATGATCCCTTTGTGAAGGAATCTTCTCACTATATCAAAACCCATAACAACACAGTCTTGGTGCAAATTGCCTCACATTAGGTGCTATGTCTACACACCAAAGGAAACCTACTCTGATACCACTAGATAAGGGCACAACCCAAGAAAAAATGAACACAACAAGAAAAGAAGAATATTATTATCAGAATTCATATGCTATTACATTCAGTAAAATGAAAAAAAACTCAATGACATGCTCTATGGGCTTACAATGTTGTCTAATTCTGGAGAAAAACCCTCATCATAGTACCTTCTCCCAAACTCCACTGCCAAAAATGACCTTAAGTAACTCAAATTAGGTTGAGGGTTAGGAATACATTTTAGAACATGTCATTTAGCATCCACCACCAAAATAGAAGGTTCTACAAAATATGTCAGAATCTGGTGTAAAATTAGAAGAATCTAAAAATGGTAGTCCAACTTTCAGGAGGCATATCTTTCGATTTGAGACTCTAATTGACGAATGGTTTACATTTTGAGAAAAATCTCCAAGTTCTCTATAGCCATATGAACAAGTTTTTCTAGTTCACCATTTGTAGGGTCAGTACGAGGCCATTAATGCCTCAAATCTAACTTTGAAGCACTCTTAGGAGGTCTCTAGGCAACTTAAAATTGTAATAACCTTCAAACTATAAATCCTTTTGACTAGATTATTTTTTTGGAGTTCTTTAAGTATAATCATCCCTCCAAATTACACCCTCTAATGCATCATAATTTTGGCTCAATTATAAAATAAACTATTTTCTACATTGGCACATTTCCCGAGTTGCTCTAAAACTCTAACATGGAAAAATCAATAGTGGAACTATGATATTTGGAATCTCTATTTAACTCAAATGGGTATCTAGAAAGGAAAACACATTAAACAGAAACTAACACTATGTATATTGTTGGGTGGTATGGGATTGCCCTTACACCACTGGATGCTCTTGCATCAATCCCTTTGTGTTATTCCATGTTATTTTTTCATTTCCTTTTATTTTTCTTCTTTTGGGGGCATCTCATATTGGAAATTTGCTTTGATGATTTTAGATATACTTAGTTAAATCAATGGTGTTTTGAAAGTATTAGAAATGACTTTAACATCAGGGTATACACTCTACTCATTTTTTCATTCCAATCATGGCATACTTTACACTTGATTTCTTAGTGTTCTTCCTAAATTAGCATCAAATATATGCATTACTACTTGGGTATGTACAGGATCATGGTGTGCCAAAAAGTGGTAATCTCAAAAATATGTAGTTCTAAGATACCTCAAAGAATTTCAAAATCTATTCCAACTTTTTCCCCACCCATCCTGATACCAAACCAAAAAATTAATACCCTTATAAGGCCTAGTGTATCTTTGGATACAAACCTTGTCAACTTTTAAAATGTCTTGAAAACATGTTTTTGGCCTTGTGTACTTTTTACTTCGAACATGTACAGCTGATGACTTTTTTCACCCAAATTAGATTAAACAAAGAGGGTTTCTTAAGAATGTTTTTAGATGCACATAATTGTAATGTCTATCAAATAACGAGTATAGTAAGAAATAATTACTTATTTTTTTAATTTAGTTACTTATTTGAGATACTCGAATGTATCCTTATGAATTCTCTTTGTTCAGGGTAAGTGCAAGAAGTTGGGTCTCACTTTTGGGTAAAAAATGGAAGTGTCTCCTTATTTTGAAATTTCTTGTCAATTAATGTCAAAATTTGGGGCATTTAGAGATCAAACATTTAAAAACTTCAAAAATAAAGATCTTATTTCTCAAAATCTACTTTTTGAATATGTAATTTATTTATGTACCAATATGATAGAATTTTTTGGGTATGGATCTTTAAAAACCACTTTTTCAAAATGGTTTCGAGACCATATGACACTCCTGTATGCACACCATAATTTGACACAAATATATATATATATATATTGTTTAAATCCTTTTAAAGGAAGTTACCTAACACACCAAAGATTGATGAAAATATTTTTCCTTAATTTTTAATTGAATAATTTTATTAATATTAATTTTTAATTGGCTATAAAGGTAAGTTATAAAACCTCTTGTGTAAGGACATCATAATTTGATAAAAAATTCACTCTTTCCAAAAAATCCTCTTTTTTTTAAGCATCAAAGGAATTGTATGTAGATTGATGAAATATAAATTAATTTTAAAAAAAACACAAAATAAAGAAGTTATTAAAGTTTTAGTGAACCTCACTATTTTACATTTAGGTCAAGGCCTTAATTTGTCAGTTCAATGTCTTAGCCAAATCTTGAGAGGTCAACGCATAGACTTGGACTCACCAAGCCTATCCTAAACCGAAGTCTGAGGTGGGATAAAAAAACTCCTACCCCATGTGTAAGAAATGGGTGCCCATTTTGAAAAAGTATTTTCAACATTTTAAATCCCAAAAAATAAAAATAAAAATTGATTTTTAAGGTGGCCATTTTTTAAAAATTCAATTCTTATTTTATTTTTTCAAAAATGGGCACCCAATTTGTAAAAAAATGGGTGCCTACTTTTTTAAATTCAGATCGAGCATCCAAGCCTAATACGAGTGGCCATTTTTAAAAAAAAGGTGCCCATTTCTAGAGGAGCATGATCTCAATCCATAGACTTCCATGGAATTGAGACTTATCTTTGTGCACTTACCCTTCAAATAGGCAAGTTATCTATTCCTTGGTAGGTACTTACTCTAATCTAATTTCCTTTTCATTCACCTTTACTCTTAAAAAATGGCACTTCATTAACATATTCTTTGTCTATATATTTTTTATTAGATAAATAGTTTTTACAGGGACCCTAAAACCTAAGAGTTAAAAAACAAACAAGATTGATAATAAGCATTAAAAGCCCAGCCAAAAAAGAGTAAGTCTAAATGCTGATAATAAGCACAAGGCCTAGCCGAACAACAAAGACCATAGGAAAGGCCATACTATTTTTTGAAAAAATGAAACAGAAAAAAGCTAGGACAAAAAGTCAGATGAAAAAGGAATAGCTAGAAACAAAAGGATAGAAAAGAGCTAATCCTCGTTCTTTCTTTCCAGCTCTTGCATGACCTATGTAGCCTTGTAGGCCATCTAGTTCTCCTCAGCCTCCTACTGATGAGTCTTGTGAACATCCTAGTCCAGACAAGTGTAAGTGATACCTATGGCAGTTTCATCATCAGATCTATTTTTCCCCCTGTCTTTTCCTTCCTCATCCCCCAACACTTGTCTATCTTTAAGAAAACTAGTTAAAGACAGGATATTGTCATTTATCGAGTTGAGTAGTGAGATCATCTGGCTTGACAAATTATGGTTGTAATTTTCTAGGTTGAGAATCCTCCTTTTCGCCAAGCTAATTCTATCATCCTGGTCTATCCCTTTCTCAAGACCCTTCAGATTCTTGGCTCCTTCCATTTGACCCACCTTCTCCTTAACCTCCTCTAGCTCGTTAAAAAGCCACTTGATTGACCTAAAATTGTCAATCATGTTGTTGCGGGTGTTGTTCAGAAGGTTCATCCCAATTTCCCTAGCATTATTAGAGATTGCCACAATTGTAGGGTTAATTAGCTCTTTAAGCCGTAGCTCCTAATTCTCCACCAGAATCTAGGGATTCATCACTTCTTTGAAAGTACCCATTTTCATTGTCCTCACATTATAATTCCTCCAAGCTTTCCTCATGTCTTTGGCCAACACTTCCATCCTCTGCCTCATCTCCAATACTGTCCTTTTTTTGCTCATCTAGATGGGCATGAGGATGGACAAGGGAGAGAGGTAGCGTGGACATATCTGGTTCTTGATGCATCCTCTCATCCTCCAAACCCACCCGCTTGTGTTTCTTCCCACCCTGGTCTTCCTTTTTTCCATTTTGCTTCTCCTTATCCTCATCTTCAATCTCTGTGTCCTCCTCTTCATCATTGTAGTCCTTCTCCTCATTCCCAAGCATTTTTTGACCATGACCCCTAAGGCTTTTTCTACTAGGGGTAATGGGAGAGAGCAACTTCTTATCATGTGGTGTACTTTTTTACCAGACAAAGCTAAATCCCCTTCCTTAGAACTAATGCTTTGAATATCATCCAAGTCAGAGGAGTAGCTTGAGCTACCATTTTCCTCTTTTGGAGCCTATGAGGGGATGTTACTTATCGTCTAAGCCTTAAAGTGCTCGTAGATAAGCAATAACAGCCCCTCATGCAAAGTGGGGTTAATAGTGGGCTTCTTTTTGAAGCTAGACAGTACCTTGCTCATGGAAGTCAACAAATAGAAAGGAAATGAAACTTTACTATCATGCCAAAAATGATTCAAAAGAACAAAATGGTGGGTGCGAACACGATCAAACCTAGGGTTAAGAGTAATGTACTCAATGACAGTGTGTAGAATATACCTCCATAGTTTCATTATGGAATCTAGATCATAGAACATATCACTCTTTTTCAGGGCATTCAGCTCCTTAGTGTTCTCAATGAAGTCCTTCACTGCATTGGTCGAGAGCTTTTTGTCCCTAAAGAACTTAAAACCCTCCATTGGAATCTCAGTTATAGTCAAAATCACCTCGTCCGTTATCAGAAATGAAACCCCATTCACCTTGACTCTACCGTCCTTCCATGAGTTGACCATGCTGTCGGTCACATCTTGATCAAAACCATGCAGCTTCATGATATATCTTGTAATCCCACCCTGTTCCAGCTTCTCCCACACTTTGTCCCTACTTCTCCATTTTTCCATCTTTCCCACCATTTCTTTTCAGCTCCTTTCACCCACCATTTCAACACTTTGCACTCGCACAATTCTCATAAGCACAACACACTATAACTTCACCACCTGATGGGGACCTCTGTGTTTAAGAAAAAAGCTGAAGAAATTAACCTTACAATAGCATAGGTTGCATATGGAAAAAATGACCCAAAAAATGTGTCAAATAAACTGTAATCAATTCCACCTCTTGCGCTTTCCAATACAACCTTTATGGATTGTACCCTTTCCCCAAAAACCATTCCTAGTCATAATTGCAAATTGATCTCCTCCATACTCCCTTGGATCTTATCTAGCTCAATCATGCTCTTAACATCCACTGGAAAACTCTTTCCCAGTTGCCAGGTCATCTTTTGGTTAGATTCGATACCTTTATTTGGGAACCAATTTGCCACTGAGTTTGCTTCTTGGAAAACGTGAGTGACATGGACTCTATTAAATTTAGCAAGAGTCTTATGTGTCTCTTCAATTAGATTTTCAATTGACCACAAATAATGAGAATTACCATTAATACATTTAATAATGGTATTCAAATCCCCTTCAAGCCAGAGATTAGTAACTCCAACTTCAAAAACCAGTTTCACCACATGGCAAGCAGTACTTGCTTCCACAAAGTGATTAGTTTGGAAGCCCAGTGGGAGAGAGAAGGTCGCTACTCCCTCACCAAATTCATTCCTTATTATGCCTCCACTTCTCGATGAGCCAAGATTTCCCTTGGAGGCCCCATCAAAGTTGGCTTTATACCATCCTTCTGGGGGGAGAAGCCACTTGGCTTCCTATCTTTTGTCCTTTTCCTTCTCAATTTTTCTACCACTCGCTTTGATATCTCCCCCCTCCCTTACTAGTTAGTTTTCCTTTATATTTTTATAAATCTTCTTCTCGAGCACTATGGTCGGCTCCTCTCTATCTCTGAAGATTCTATTGTTCCTCTCCTTCCATATGCTCCAGCAGTAATGAGGTAAGATCCAAGTACTTAATTCCTACAAAACAGATAGATTGAACAAATTTTTCCATTGGCTGAAAAAATCCAGGAGATTATCTAGCATGCACCAGCTAATCCCTAAGTCTCGGGTAAGGAAATCCCAAACCTCCCTTTGTTTATATATGTTGTTTTAGATTCTTAGAGATGTTTGAAGCACATGAATTATCATAGTAGATTACAATGCATTCATCAAAATAGAACTCATCTAAACTCTAACAGAACATAAACTATTACTAGACAACCCCAAGATTTGAATAGGGTTACAAAATAGGTAACACAAAATATAATAACTCAAAGTGTGAGTTTACAAGATAGACAGACCCAACTCAAAATTTGAAGAGAAACTAATAAATACAAGAACCCTCATAAATATTATTTAATGTACAACAAAAACTAGAATATAATAAACATATGAAAGAATAATACAATTTCTTCTTCAAAAGATCAAAACCTTAACTAGGGTTTCAAATACTTGTACCAATTAAAATTATATCACATAAGTCTTGATCTTTGAAAAATCAAAATCCATGTTGATGAAACCGTAGGCATAACAATAATAACTTTGAAAGGGAATGCTAACACTATGACTAGGGTTGACCATAAAGAATAACAACATAATCAATTAATAAAGACATAACCACAAAATGTAAAATTAATTGGGAGGATCCCACTAATCAATAGCCCATTGGACCCCACTAATTAATGGAGAAAATCAAATGACTAGAACCCCCATTTGCCTCCCTTTATTTTAAATAATTTATTATTATGATTATTTTGTCTCTTTTCTTATTGGGATCTCAACATTTCACTTATGTTTCTTTCTGTAGGTGTAACTTCAAGGAGTGACCCGATGCCCTTTTTTGTGAAAGCATATATATTTTTATAAATTTATAGAAATCGATGAATGAATTCATATAAAAAGTAGCTAGAAAGAGTATACATCTTATAATAAAAAATCAAGTGAATTTGGACAACATTTCAAAGCATGACCAATAACTTATATTTATCAAAGAATTTTTTATTTTTATAATTCAATAAACATACGTATAATTTTTTGAGGACCAAACAATCACATGCAAAGTGTGTTAGGTCATATATTTCTAAGAAAACTTCTCTGCTTGAAATTATCTATTTAATAATTAAACCAACTTGAATTTCATTAGTCTTGAGAGATACTAATATTCTTGGTTATTTCATTTTGTTTTTTGTATTTAGTAATTTAATGTTCAGATTTACTTATGCCAAGGGGACAATTTAGTCTCTTGAGCATTACCTCATGAATTGTGATGATAAAATAAAATTTCACTAATTGTTGCACTCAAATAATATTTTATTGATCTGTCAATATGTTACCACATAATTTATTAATTTTTTATGACCACGTGTATATTTTACAAGTGTAAACTTATAAAGTACAATGTATCTATGTATACACACATACATACATGCACACATACATACATACATATGTATGTATGTACACACATATATCTCACTACAAACAGCTTTAATATCATAACAATAGGTAATATTATATAAGAAATAGAACATAATAACTATCAAAATATAATCTGATATTGTATCTTTTCCCTTACTTAAACAAGCTATCTTCTTTATATTTTCCACTGGCGTAACATTCCAGCATCTGCAGGAAAAAAACATGAAGACAACCAACGGTTACTTACTGGAATAAGGTAAACATTTTTGTAAGGGAAATACTCATGATTATGATAATGGTTCGGACGAAGCCAAGATACACCTTAGGGAGATTGTCTCTCACTGCTATCCCTAATTCTTAATTCCACAAACAATGCCAATGATTCTCAAGTCCCACCAACCATTCCACAACGTACAATGGTCAACCAAAAGCCCAAAGGCTTTCTGCAAATTGTCTACAATATGATTGTTCCACATTGCATTACATTCATTTTTTTACTTGAGGTTTGTTGTTTCTCATTTGTATGGTTTTATGTTCTAGTATTTTAGTTTTTCTTCTATTATAATTGTTTTTTTAACTAATTTTTTCTTTTTTTCTTTTTTTCTTTTTCCATTATACAAAAGAATTGTAGTTCATTCTTAATCATTTCATCAACAATAGCTTTCAACTTAATAGAACAATTTATCCTTATTTCAATTAGATGGCAATCACTCTGCTATGGAAACATGATAAGACAAAGCCCCTATTTGTTCAAAGTGTCTACCTTACGTGACTCTGAACATGGATGATATCAATTTGATTAGAAGGGCACCGCATGGGGTAGGTTAAAGTTTTTCCTACCATTTTATGGCGAATTGATTATCATAGAGTTGGCTTTGTCAGATGTTCAATTTTCTGGGATACGATGATCCTGAGCATACATTAATTTTGGTGGCAGACATTGAACAGGGTTATTATGGGAGCACTTTCCACTGGACTTGTACGTTATATGGGCAGACATCAAAATGGTATGCATAGCAATTGAATATCACAGAATTCATAGATATATTGGGTACATGTATTTATTTAATGACTTTAAGATCTATATTGAATAAGTGTACCTATAAGGTTTTAACAAATATTATGAGAGAGGATCTACTAGTTGAACACCCAGAACTAATATTTAAAAAACACATCATCAAATATTTATATTACAAAATAGTAATCAATTATCTATATTACAAATTTATTAACATTTTAATCATTTAATTTATTTTTTAAATAAACTAATATTAATTTCATAAATAATTTATTTTTTAAACAAACATTTCATAATTTTTTCTCTTGACATAAGTACATCCATGTTGTCTAAAAGCTGATTCTAATTCCAACTTTTTTCCCCCACTAAGAGATCAAGCTGAAGATATATCTTTCCCACATAAAGCAATGAAACAAAATAATTCAAGACTGCGAGCAGCGGTTGTAGTAAATATGAGGCAGTAATATAAGGCAGACATTCATACTTTACTCCTATGCAAAACAATATGGCAATTTTGTTTAAAGTCTAACATTAAATTTTTTTCAGGATCTGGATAGGAACATGAAGATCCCATCAAAATATACGTGGGGTAATACACTAGTTTTTTGGATTATTCGACTTCCAATGGTCCACTATGAAGATAGTCTTCAATACTGTCGTAGTACAAAGAGGATTTCCAGACTCAAGAAGTAGTCTTTCGAGACCAAACTGACGTACCCTATAGCCAGCCACCTGCCAACTAAGGTAAATATTTCAGGTTAGATATATGGTAGCAAAACATTTCCATTGACTCGGATATTCATCCAGATAAGTTTTCAAAATGCACTTCACTTCACTGGTATGTCTCTTTATATAGAAAATGATCTGGATGAATTATTTTTGAATGGATGAGCAGAGGCACAAGCAAATGTAAACACTAAACATAATGTGTTGGGGTACAATAAAAATAGATTGTATTTCATTCACAGTGATTGTTCAAATGAAGACATAGTGCCTCTCTTATAGGCAAGTGTACAATATTCTACAAATATCTAGCATTAGGCGACAAGAAAAAATATCTACATAGTTCTGGAAAGTACTACAGCCAACACAACCAAAATACATAAACCTAAAAACCTAAAAACATCTAATGATGAACATGAGAAAATTAATTCCAAGTAGAAATTAATATTTCTAACACCACCCCCCCCCCCAATTTCTACTATCTACTATTACAAAACTCATTAAGGAGATATTAAAAGGTGGAGACATTACTTATTACCAATAGAGTTCCTTGTGTACATATGAACAACCAAGCACTTAGTTTCCTTAATACCCAACATAAAATAAGTCATAGGGATATGAAATAGGTTGAGGCTTTTTAGGTTTATACCTTTACCATCAAGCACAAGAAGGACATAGCCAACAAAGTAGTTGATGAACTTAGTAGAAGATACATGATTACTTCTCATTTTCAACTAGAAAGTGTGAGAATTGAAGCACTCAAAGACATGTATGGAGTATATCCTAATTTTGGAGAAACTTATAAGGTATGTATGGATTTTGGTGATAAGTATCGTGTTGAATTCTATGATTTTTTGACTCAAACAAACTTTTCTTCAAAGGAAGGAAACTTTAGAATAATGTCACAAAATGTGTGGAAACATGCATGATTTGTTAAAGAGCTAAATGGAGAACTACATATACAGGGATCTATAAATATTTTCGAATAGGTCATAGGCCATAGGAAAGCACAACAATGGATTTTTTCATAGGATTTCCATGAACACATTTGTGGTAGTTGATAGGTTCATAAAAAAGACTCACTTATTTCCATGCAAAGCAACCAATGATGCTTTTCATATAACATTTTTTTTCAAAGAATTTATAAAGATTCATGAGCTAACTCTCAACATAGTTTTACAATATGATGTGGTGTTCATAGGACAATTTTATAGGTTTAGAATAAATGCTTAAGAGATTGAATTTCCACTTGAGATTGGGATCTCTCCCATCTTAAATATAGAAGACCTCACACCATTCAAAGGAGGTAATGGAGAAGTACATTCAGGGAAGATTGTAGATGTAAGCAATACTTGGTACAACATTTTTGAAGAAGTGCATCAAGGAACTACCATTAAGGAAGCTCCAAAACTAGAGAAGATACTTGACACAAAATTTCTGAAAAATACCAAATAAAAGGAGTATAAGCAATACTTGGTCAAAATTAGAGGCTATGTAGATGTGGATGATATGTGGAGGATGACATAAAGAAGCTCATATCAAGTGGGCTTGAGGTAAATTTACTTGGGATCTATGGTTTTGGCGCACCTACATGAAGAACTTTTCTTTTCATTTTACCTCCATATGTAAATAAATCTATCATGCATATTATAATAGGTTACTACATATTTTCAAGTAATTTTATTTCTTTAAGTTGTAATAAAGGCTTATTTTGTAAGGCATTAACATGACTTGGCACACCTATAAGCCATAACGATCTCTTTGCAAATTGGCCTATGTGCATGTAATGAGATTAATTAGCTTGTAATTAAGATAATTTAAATTTGTTATGAGGGTAACAAAAATAGGAATTCATATTAAATTGATAATGTGGACATATTGAAAATGTTGCACTTTTGCAACTATGCAACTTTGGCAACAAAACCAGACTAAGAGTCTTTTGACTTTACAAGAACATGAAAAGCCATGAGATGCATGTATTTATTTCATGAATGATATAACTATAGAAGTTTTTTAGATAAATTGTATTTTGAGGAATGCAGAAACCCAAAGAATTATATTTTGCCTATGTATTTTTGCTAATAAAGGTATACAAACTGTAACAAAGCTGGAACCACTGTGCATGTTTAAAGCATCATGGTATCTATGATTTTTAATAAATTTACCATCGTCAAATGTTAGAATGGGAGAAAAAGCAGAATGCTGACATGATGTATAGAGGAAAGGTGGAAAATAATCTTGGAAAGAAAGATGGTGTTAGTGTGATTTTAGTAGAGGGTTGACAAGATTTAGAATAGTTGGATGTATTATATTATTGAGCTTCATTCATTCTTTCATCTAACATTAATTTGTTCTTTAACATTAATTAACACTATCATTCATTCATTCTTTAACTTTCTTTAGCATAACACATAACACACAATAACAATCATTAATTCAATTACATTTAAAAAAGGTAGAAAATTATTACCTCTACTCCCCAAGGATTAGCATGGGTTCCTTTCCTTTTCCCAAAGTATCCATCTATGACAATAATATTTTTAACACTATCAAACTTAATTCAATACACTAAAGAGAAGAACATAATAAAATAACATTTTTCTTCTATGTAATTTGGATAATTACAATGAGGTTTAATCCTATCGAGAAGAAATTTGTGAGTATCAATATCCTTGTCTTGTCCATGTTGTTGTCGATCCTTGCACCTATGAGACAATGATCAAATATAAAAATGTTAGCAAAAAATTACTATTCATAACTATATTAGATAAACTATCTCCATATGGTGTATTGAATTATACCTGTTGATCCATGAGACTTTGAGAGATGCCTTGGATAGAGGATGGGGCTCCTGCATATGTTAGCTAAAAATAAGAAGCATTCAAACATGGAGCACACATACAAATTTATATAACTTCATTATCTTTGTGCAATTTCAGTATGTAAATATACATGCACATATATATCCAAAAGAATTTGAAGGTATGTGCAGGATCATGGTATGCCAAAAAGTGGTGATCTAAAAAATATGTAGTTCTAAAATTCCTCAAAGCATTTCAAAATACATTCCAACTTTTTTCCTAAAATGCCTCCAAGCATTTCAAAATGTATTCCAACTTTTTTCCCACCTATCCTAATAATGAACGAAAACAATTAAAATTTTTATAATGCTTACTATATATTTGATACCAACCCTGTATTGTCAACTTTTAAAAGTCCTCAAAATATGTTTTTGGCTTGTTGTTGTGTTGTTTTTACTTCAAACATATAGCTCACAACTATTTTTCACCAAAATTTGATGAAATGAAAAGTGTTTCTTAAGAATGATTTTGGTTTTCCATAAATGAAATGTTTATCAAATTATGAGTTTAGTAAGTAATTATTACTTATTTTCTAATAGAGTTACGTATAAAGTGTCGATTGACACACTGCTTAAAAAAATAACTATAACTTTCAGATGGTACAACATTTTTGAAATTCAAAAGATGCATCACATTCCATGCTTCTTCTACTATAAGGAAAAATAAATAATAAATAAATTTTGTAGGGTTTTGAATTATTTAAGGTGGTCAAACACAAGATTTTTTATTCCAAAAATACTAAAGCAAAAAATTAATAATTAATTATTTATTTAGAATTAAAATACCGAAAAATATGTGTCACATCTAGGAATGAGTCTATTTCTATTTAGAATATTATCTAGAATTATTTACATTTGGTTTTGATTAACATGGTTAGACAAATGTTTATTTCTTAATTTTGTCCTAAATTTTTTGTACCATTGTAGTAAAATTCAAAAATTTGACCAATCAAATTTTATGTTTTTTTAGATAGGGCCTGATCGTTTAGAAACTAAATTCAATCTACTAGATTTTTTTTTCTCTCAACTTTTTGATATAAAGTTTATAAATGGTAGAAAATTGCACGTCAAGTTGACATAACCCTTATTTGTTAATTTTTTATTGTCACTTAAGAGCATAGTATGGTTGAGCATGATCTTACACATATCTATGAGTGTGTAAAAGTTAAATACCTTTTCATCTCCAAAAATCTAATATGACACATAAAAAGTTCCAGTGCTTATAAACAATATGTAGTAAAATATGAGCTATACTTACTTCACTATTCAACCTATTAATGGAAGGGGAAGAATATTCACGAGCTTTGTTTAGAAGAAAGAGCTTTTCCACACTTGGTTGCATCCTTAAAATGCATTCTATCAGTACTAAAATAGGAAAAGGATTTCTTTTAATGGAAAATAAATAAATTTATTAGAAATATCATAAAAGTATAAAGATAGAGTGTCATGTACCTTTTGCACCAAATTGTTTCTCCTATGATAAGGAAGTTCTTAGTATTTTGATTATTGATGTTGTTAGTCAAATAAAAGAATAAGTTATTTAATGCTACTCTACACAAATGTGAATGTATGTATATTATTTCAATCTTGTGAATTTCTATACATACACTCACATACATGTCATTATTATATTCTATCACTATGATCCTTTACATTAAGTAGAATTAAAGACATATTAAGGACTTACAAATTAACTAATCAAACTTGATTAGGGTTAGGTTACTTAAAGAGCTATTACATGAACTAAATTCATGTCTCTTCATCAAGAGACATATGGTTACTAGACATGTCTTCCCATCTTATGTCCTTTGCATTTTATATATATGTGAATCGATGCCAAGAGAATAATCATCAAAATTGCTAAATGCATTGATCTCTTCTAATTTGCAATATTAAAAATTATGTTTCATACATTCAAAATAGTTATATATTAGGAAAAAACTTTATGAATTTAGATCTACATTGGCTAGATCATAATCTAAAAAATAAAAATCAAGTGTTAATGTATAAATCCTTTCATGGGTTGCATTAAATCTACAAAATACTCATTTTTTCATGATCAGTTTGATCATTTTATGGGAGGTTGAATGACATGTTGTGTGCCCAATTTTATATCTATTATTTCACCATATTTCATTAAAAATAATGACTAATAGAAAAATAAATCTTGGTGTTGATACATGTTGATTGTTTAATCATAAATGAATTATTTGAAACTTGATTCTTCTCTATGTTAAAATGGTGCAAGCTTTTTAGGGCACTATTAGGAGCCATAGGTATTCCTTAGTTATAATAAAAAATTTGAAACTTCCCATTCTACTTACTTAAAATATTATTCACATTTTTGAACAACCTTATACATAGTGTTAGGTTGTAACATAGAAAATAATGAGTCAACATTTATTAAAATATGGTTTCAATATGAATTTGTTGTAATAAAATGATCTCCTACACCACTATATCTATATAAATTTGAATGTGATGTAATTATAAAAAATAAATTCTTAGCTACAAATATTATTCCATAGGAGTTTACCTCAACAAATCATGGCCAGTTGTGTAGTGTTCAAAACCTGAATTTGTTCAAAACTCAAGTTGTCAAACAGGTATCTAAAAGTGCATTTCATTTTGGAAGTTCTTTGGAAATTTTTTGAGAAAGGAATTTAATTTAATTTTTAGAGGCTTGATTGGGATATTATAATAAGTCCATTTTAATGAAGCTTACGGAAATATTTAATGCGAGATCATCAACATGCTCCTCTCTTTCATCTCTTCTTCCCTTTTCCATCCTTTCTCCTAGGTGAAACTAGAGTAAAACCTAAAAGTTCCTCTTCAAATATCCTATTTATATTTTGTTAAGATCAAAGTAGGATATATTTATCCTAGGTCCTTCCTTTCATTCACTTATCCACTTGGAATCTACTCCTTGAATGGAAATGAGATTTCCTCAAAATCTAGACCTAGATTATGGATCTCAAGACTATTTTGGAGCTCTGACAACTAAGTCGGTCAGGTTGTGGGAGTTAGTCAATTCTGAGATATATATTATTGCTTCCATTCACTCCATTTTTCATATCACAATGTCTCATTCTCAAGCACTTCAAAATTCACAAGATGTAGCTCTTAAGCATTCAAGTCATCAAGTCTTCAGGCATTCCTCCATTAAAGATCAAGGACTCAAACATTCAAGAAATTGAAGTTTTATCTTCAAGATCTTCTTCAATCCATCCAATATCCTTTTTTAATCTTCTTATATCCACTCATCTTCATCCTCTTGTTCCAAATCCATTGATAAAGAAACCACATTGCATTTGATTCAAGATATCTAGCTTTTGTACAATGAGTTTGTACACTTACTTTATATGTTATTTTAATTATTTCAATTCAAGGTTAATTCCTAAACTAGGGATTGATCAAAGTAAACTCCCCATAAACAAAAAGGAAATAATTTGCATGTTGAAAATATCAAATAGATGAATAGGTTGTAGATTGGAGTACCCTTTTTTGCTTTCTTTCAAATTGCAAAATCAGAATCAACATCACACACCATCATTAGGGTTTCACTGCACTCTTGAAGATTCCACTTTCACCCTAAAAATTTAGTTTTCCTATGATAGGTCTTTAAAATATTTTTAGGTTTCATTTGTTGCATAGTTTTAGGCTTGAATCGGCTAACTTCCATTCATTTTAATTAGAACAAGAAGGACAAACCAAATTTCAAAGGTGGGTTCCTTCTCTTGCTTTATAGTTTTAGCATATCTACATTACAGACACACATTAAAGGTTTTAAGGAATTTGATATCTTTCCTCTATTCTTCCTAGATTTAGTTTGCATTAGTGCTCCTTGTTCATTCAGTTAGCACTGATATCTCTAGACCTAGTTCTCTAGAATTAGGATTGAAATGATTCTTTTTCCTTATCTTCCTCTTTCAATATCATATAATTTCATATGTGATTTGGTTATGTTATGAACTGAAGTCATGTATCCTTGATTCATATTTCCTCCACTACATTTATTGGTGAACCCGACTTATGACATTTCCACTTTTAATTTGGTGTTAGATTTTTCATTCAAAGTTAGCTCTTTATCTTGTGTACTTTCTATCTTTCTTTATATTAGTTGGTTTGGAGTTCATATTATAAGGTTAGATATCTTATTGTCTTCTTGCCTTATTTTGTGTATGATCTTTACTACTTTTAATCTTACTTCTAGCATTCCTATTAGGATACATCATAGGCTTATGGCTCTTTCTTGATCCAGATTCCTCATCTCCTCTTATTCAAAACCTTAGTCACCCTTTGGTTTCTCTTGATTCTAATCCTTCTATGTATCATGACTCTTCCTACTTATCTCATGATGAGGATGAGGATTTTAGAATTCCTCTTGAACAAGTTGATAAGCTACTAAAGAGATTGATAAAATATGTGATTGGCTTTTGTATAAGAAAATCAAAATACTTAGATTATTGATGCTTTCAATTCTCTTTAAAAATAATTTGTAATCATGCAAATGGTGTTAATATTTTGCATGGTCTTACTCACCTTGTCCATACTCATGTTAAGCCTTTGAATCAAGTTTCTTCTAAAGTAGGGATGGGTCCTCTTATTTCTACTCTTGAGCCTATTTTACCTATTTATATGCCTATCTTTAGCATTTCAACTTATGTTCCTCTTAATATGACTACTTCTTTTTAGGTATCTAATCCTATTAGTAGTCTTCCTATCCCTTGTTTCCCCATGAGTGTTCCTCCTTCATTTACAACTTCACAACCTTAATAGAAAAATGTTCCTTTCATTTATCCCAATCCTCCTACTATGGCTTCGAGTGGTCCAATTGTGGTTTCTTATATTATGGCTAATTCATAGAGTCTACCTAGTGTGTCAATTATGTTTATTTCATCTCTTCCTTCGAAGAATTCAACTATCCTTACTCCTTCTCGTATGGTGTCTTGTTTGCAACAACAACTTATTTCCTTCACTCAGTTTAAGTTTAATGTTCTTACAAGTGAGATGAATAGTCTTGTATCTTTTGACATTATTCATATTGCTACTCCTTTACAAGTTGATATGCCTCACCTTGACACTCATAATGGTAAGGGTGGTCCTATGGCACATCTTAAGACTTTCCAAGTTCTTTATACTGACTATTCCCATGATCATAGGATTTTAGCTAAGTTGTTTTCTCATACTTTTTTGTGACAAATATTTATAATGGTATTGTTCATTTCCAATTTATTCTATTGATACTTTTCATAAACTTGCTAATTCCATCATACAAAAATTTCATAATACTATTCGTCCCTCTATTTTTTTGACTGATTTGATGCACTGTAAACAAATTCCTAAAGAGAAAATGATTCATTTTATTGTTAGATTTATGCATTTGCATGCTCAGCTTTCTTATCATGTGTTTGATATTAATATTCATCATATGTTTACTGAAAATTTACAAAGAGATATTCAAGATAGGATTATATTTAATGAGTTTACCTCTTTTTCACACTTTGTGGAGAGCTTCATCATTATCAATTACAAGCGAGTGAGTTGAGAGAACTAGTTCAATGGCTCATGTACTATTTAATAAGAGATATGCCACACCTAATTCTAAAAAATTCCACATAGCTTATAGTTATGTCAAGATCAATAAAGCCATGAATATAGTAAATGATCAAGTAGTTGATGGATCTAAAAATGTCACTACTTCTTACTCTACTTTTTAGATGAATCATAACTTTAATCCTCTTGATGGTTCTTTACATTCTATTATGATTAGGTTTCTTAGTGCTAATATTATTACACTTCCTCCTATTAAACCACTTTTTCCTTTTACTACATTAGGTCCAAATTTTAATCTTCAATATTTTGCCAATTTCATCACTAGCCTAGACATGATATCAAGATCTATTATTCTTTGAAACATAAGATTCATTATTTAATTGATAGTAATGCTTTATCAATTGAGGTTCAAGATAATAGAAAAAAATGTGGCACATCCTAATCAAAACCCTTAAATATACACTAATATTTTGCCATAGTACACAACTAATACTATTGTTCAGTTTCCTTCTTCTTTTGTTCCTCCCAAAGTGAATGTTGATTATAATACCTTATGACAAGAGAATGATAATATTGTTAATGCTATAGAAAATGTAGTTTAACCTCCACCTCCACCTAAGGAAGGCATTTCATTTGCTTCTAATGCTCAATGCTAAACCTAAACCAGATCATAAGCATTTTAGAGCCCTTACTATCTCATTCACTAATGTTGGTAAATTTAAGGTTCTAGACATTCCTCTTTATATTAATACTCATAATGATAAATATCCTTGTTATGGGTGTCTTGTTGATACTAATTTTATGGTATATATCATCACTGACGAACATATTTACAATAAGAGGAAACATCATGACTTATATGACTCAATTGATACCTAGATTCATATTTGTAATGGTTTCTTGTATCTTGCTAGAGGTTACATCTCTTTTCCTATTGAGATTCATGTTAAAGTAGTGAATATTATCTTTGTTCTCATTTCTGCTTCCAATTAGTTCCAAGAAAGCTTGGTTTACCTTTGTTGACTATCATGCAAACTATTTCTTCTTCTATTCACAATGTATTAAATTTCCTTATGATGGTGAGAGTATGATGATCAATCAAAGTCTTTATTATCCTTCTAAACCTCAACCTTGTGCTACTCCTAACTTATTTTGGCCTTCTCTTCCTACTACTACTCCTATTCATGATGACTATATATTCTATTCATATAAAGAATATAATGTGAAAACATTTCTAAGTTAAGTATGCCTTGTCATCTTTTCCCTACAACTTCTATGGTTATCTCTTCTGGTTCTTTTATTTCTAATGCTCAATAGCCTCTTGGATCTCCTAATATTCTTAACATGGTTCCTTTTACTAGTATGGACCCTTCTCCTCGTGTGTCTCCTCTTAGTGTGATTCCTCCTTCTACATTGAATATTTCTATTATTTCTCCTCTCATGTCATCAAAAGGCAAGGAACATATGATTTTTCATGCTCCTTCATTTTCTCAAAAAATTTATAGTAAAACTAAGAGTAACCAACATGCTCATGAATGTCAAGAGAATTTTTGAGCTCATGTTAAAACTTGTATGCATCTGTTTCACTGGCCCATAACTATTGAGGAAGTTAATGATATGAATATTCTTGTTTTAGAATCTATTACCATATATTTAGATGAATATGATAATTTAGATGACAAACAACATGAGATTACTAATATTAATGTGGATTTACCTAACATGCTTTCTATGTAGCTTATGCTTACATAAATACCTAATCATAGTGAATCTCTCGAGTGTCCTTATTTACATCTAGCTATTGTTCCTACTTCGTTGGAAATAGATCATATTGCAAGTTATCCACCTTCTCTTATTACTACTGACCAATATAGGGTAGGAGGGAAGTGTGTTGCAAGTGAGTTCTCTACCATAGTAGTTTTTTGTGTGTTTTATTGTTGTTATGTGCTTCCCCCATATTGTATTTGCTAAATTTATATTTAGATTTATTTAAATGTCCTGTGTTTTTCTATTGGCACAAGATGATTAGAAAAAAAAAAGGATTATAACACTCTATTATTTGTATCTTAGTTCTTCTATTTATTGGTCTATGGTGTGTTTTACATGTCCTATTGTTCGTAGATGTATCCTTGTATTATCTCTTGGATTGGTGACTTGTTAGAACCAATTTTTTTTGTCTCCATGGTGATGGTCCAAAAAGATTCTTCTTTGTAACTCTTATGTGTATTCCTCTTCCATTATGTTGTAGTTTGGATTTCTTTGGGAGATGATGACATGTCATATTTGATATAATACTTACATATTATCATATGATCATATTGACCCTTGAGTTAGTAGATCCCTTTGTTCTATTGCATGTTATTTTTTCATTTCTTTTTATTTGTCTTCTTCTAGGGGCATCT
This sequence comes from Cupressus sempervirens, assembly GCA_028749045.1. Lineage (NCBI taxonomy): Eukaryota > Viridiplantae > Streptophyta > Pinopsida > Cupressales > Cupressaceae > Cupressus > Cupressus sempervirens. Next base: position 226,026,607 of record CM053785.1, on the reverse strand, counting down.
TGTAGTGGAAATTTCCTTTAATGATTGTACATATACTTAGTTAAAATCATTGGTGTTGTTAAAGTATTAGCAATGACTTTAACATCGAGGTATACACTCTACCCATTTTTGCATTCCACTTATGGGGTAGTTAATATGGATTTTGAGTCTAGCTTGGGCTACTTTACCCTTGATTGCTTAGTGTGCTTCCTAAGTTAGCATCAAATCTATATGCATTACTACTTGGGTATGTGTAGGATCATGGTGTGCCAAAAAGTAGAAATCTCAAGAACATGTAGTTTTGAAATGCTTCAAAGAATTTCAAAATATATTCCTATTTTTTTCCCACCCATCCTGATACTAAACCAAAAAATTAATACCTTTATATAAGGCCCAGTATATCTTTGGATACAAACCCTATATGGTCAACTTTGAAAATGTCTTGAAAATATGTTTTTGGCCTATTCTTGCATTTTTTTTACTTCGAACATGTAGCTTATGACATTTTTCCACCCAAATTAAGTGAAACATAAAGGGTTCATGAAGAATGTTCTTAGATTTTCATAAATGTAATGTCTATCAAATTACAAGATCAATAAGAAATTATTACTTATTTTCTAATGGAGTTACATATTTGACATACTCAAATGTGTCCTTATGAGTTGGCTTTGTTTAGGGTAAGTACAAGAATTTGGGTTTCACTTTTGGGTAAAAAGTCGAAGTATTTTTCATACTTTTGAAATTTCTTGTCAATTGATGTCAAAATTTAAGGCATTTAGAGATTGAATATTTGAAAACTTCACATATAAATATTGTACTGCTTGAAATCTACTTTTTGAATATGTAATTAATTTTTGTACCCATTTGATAAATTTTTTTTGGTATTGATCGTTAAAAACCACTTTTTCAAAATGCAGGTTTTAGGACCATACCACACTCGTGTACGCACACCATAATTTGACACAAATAAATGTTTTTTTATAAATACTTTTAAACGAAGTTACCTAACACATCAAAGATTCATGAAAATATTTTTCATTAATTTTTAATTGAATAATTTTATTATTATTAATTATTAATTGGCTATAAAGGCAATTTTTAAAATCTCTCATGTATGAACACCATAATTTGATCAAAATTTCACTTTTTCTGAATTTTTTTTTTTTTTTTTTTAACTTCAAAATAATTGTATGTAGATTGACGATAGATAAATTAATTTAAGAAAAATCATAAAATAATTTGGAATGTGCCCTCATCAAGGTGTGTCATCTTTTCTAGATAACTTGTGACCAATTACGATTGGTGTACTAATAGGCTTACAAATTTCCAAGGCAAATCTTTTCAACAAGTCTTTTAGATAGTTAGCTTTTGAAATAAAAATAAAATCATTGTTTTTCAAAATCTGTAAACCTAGGAAAAACTTCATCTCACCAATCATACTCATCTCAAATTCATTCTTTATTTCTTCAACAAAATTATCACTTGCTTCATCATTACCTTAAAAGATTATGTAATCAGAAAATATCATATTAATCAACAAATAATTCTCAATTTATTTCAAATATAAATTAGCATATGTTGTACCTTTAGAAAATCCAAGCTTTGCTAAATACTTATCCAATAGTGCGTACCATGTTCTAGGTACTTGATTTAAATCATGTAGAGATTTCTTCAACTTGCATACCATATCCTTGTCTTTTGTTAAGGGAAATCCCCTAGGATGCTTAATGTAAACCTCTTCTTCCAGATCTCCATTCAGAAAGGTTGATTTGACATCTATCTAATATACTTTGAACTTCTTACTTGCTGCATCAATTAAAAACATTTTGAATTCTTCCATTCTGGCTACAGGGGCATATGTAAATTTTCATAATCTATTTTTTCTCACTAAGAATAATCTTTGCACACTAGTTTAGCTTTATTTATCACAACTTCATCTTGTTCATTCATCTTGTTTTTTAATACCCATTTAGTTCCTATAGCATTCTTTTTTTTAGGTCTAGAAACCAATTCCCATATCTCATTCTTCACAATTTGATCTAGTTTCTCCTTCATTGCTTGAATCCAATGATCATATTTACATGTTTCATCTATACTCTTAGCTTCTACTTGAGAAATCAGTCATCATTTCTCATTTACTCTATTTCTTGTCATTACTCCTTTGTCTTCATTTTTGAGGGAAATGATGAAGCTAGTGATAAATTTGCTAAGGAAATGAATAATGAATTTGAAATGAGCATGATAGGAGAAATGAAGTTTCTCCTAGGATTATAGATTGTGCAAAATAATGATGGTATATTCATTTCACAAACTAAGTACCTAGAAGATTTGTAAAAAAGGGTTGGTTTGGAAAGTTTTAAACCTATTAACACACCCATGATAACTAGTCACAAGTTATCCAACAATGATGAAACACCTGTAGTAGAATAGAAGAAGTACATATCAATGATTGGAGGTTTGTAGTATCTGACTCACACTAGACTAGATATAGAAAATGTAGTTGGGATTGTAGCTAGATTTCAAGATTATCCTAACGAATATCATTTTGTAGCAGTAAAGAGAATATTTAGGTACTGAAAGGGACATATGATTATAGAATTTGGTCTATGATAGGTTAAGTAATTTCACACTTTGTGCATATACTGATGTTGATTGGGAAGGCAGTATGGATGATAGAAAGAGCAGTAGTGGTGGAGCATTCTTTCTTGGAGGCAGATTAGTTTCTTGGTTAAGCAAGAAGCAAGATTGCATTTCATAGAGCACTACTGAGATAGAGTATGTTGCATGAGCAAACAACTATAATCAAGTTTTGTGGATGAAGAAGATGTTGAAGTATATTGATCTCCTTTTCTATTATACTTTATTGTGATAAAAAAAGTACAATAAGTATGTCTAATAACCATGTATTACTTTCTAAGACAAAGCATATATCTATTAAGTATCATGTGTTGAGAGAGAAATCAATAGAAAAGGAGATCAAATTGGAGTATGTCAGTACTAAGGATCAAATTGCAGCTATCTTTATGAAGCGTTTTCCTAAAGATACTTTTGATTACTTGAGATGTATGATTGGGGTTATGCCCCTATCAACTTCTAAGTAGATGATGCATAGAGTGTATCAGTCTAGTGGTATAGAGAACTATTATTTGACTGAACTAAATGATGATGCTTCTTGTATGGGGGAATATTTGGTATATACTGATTCATTGAGGACATTTGGTATTTGATATTTGGTATTAAATAGTGTCTTTGGACACTCAAGTTGGTTGATGACTTAGAGCAACTAATTAACAATTAGTATGTAACAATTGGTATTGAGATTTAAACCTTTGACATTGATGTCAATGAGGGAGAGAATATGCATGAAAAAAATCTCCAAAAGCATGAGTTAGCATATGTATGAGAAGAACCCCTATGTAATTGGGGAGTGGTATTTCTTTAGAGAGATTTAGAAAGATTCATGTAAAGAAGAAAGAATGTGTATCTAATGTATTACAAATTATTTAGTGTGAAGTAAAAAATTGATGTCTAAGAAGAAGGAGAGTGCACATATTGTTTTGAGATTTTTTTTTAGCATGTGAACAACTAATGTTAGTCAGAATTAGCAACAAAACATTGTTTGGTATTCTTGGAACTTGGATATTTTTCATCTATGTTCTCATCAATTCCAAAGGGAGAGATTGTTAGCATGAATTCTAATGATACTATGTTGTGGGAGTATCCTGAGCATTCGAGAGTATTGATATGCTATATTCATGATTGTTTTTGTCATTGATGTCAATATAGCACTATTTCTATAAATACTAGTAAACTACCAGATAGAAATATTGATGGTACATATAGTATTTTGATTGTTTGGTCATGTACAATTATAGAAATGTACATCACAATATCCTGATGATGTAGCTAAGTGCACAAAGCTTGAGCCAAAGACATATAAAAGTTGTACCTAATTTACAAAGAATAGTTTATAGACAAAATATTGGGAAAGTAATTCTTGACATTTGTTGGCTATCTTTCATCTAAAATGTAATTAAGAGATGCATAGTTTGGTAGTGATAGAGGACAGCCAAGTGTTGACATCAATGAGTGTGGTAGCATCAGTATCACACAACTGAAGTATTGCATAGACTCTTAGCCAATAGTGCTATTGTAATTGTAATTAATTAATTATCTTATTTTAATTAATTAGGAAAACCTCAAGGGCAACTAAAGGAATTATTATAAAGATTTGGTATAAAGGAAAGATGTTTTCCTTGATTGTAAATAAATTATTGAGAGTGTCTATTTATGTAAGAAGTGAGAAGTGCAAAAAGGAGAAGAGTGCTTACTAAATGAGTGTAAGCAAACCAAGCGATTATTAGATGCATAGTTCATGATCTGGTTACAAGATATGAAGGAGCAAAAATTGATTGACAGGACAGAGATAGAGGAAGGAAGTTTAATTTAGTTCTATTATTCTATAAGGAATAATACAGAGATCATTTGGATAGTGGGTTCATTGATCTTTCCCTTGAATTTGTTTGGCTAGAGGGTCTAGCTATCTTCCATAACTCCTAACAGGGTTGCCTCAACTACTATTAGGGTTGGAATCTCCTAATAGAGATTGAAAGTCTCCTAATAGGGACTCATATGTATTGAATGTTGTAACAAACTCCTCATAGCGTCTATCCTCTAACAAGGAATTTTTATATTAGTACATCATCTTGTGGGTATCATGCCCGCCAGTGTTTTCCCTTTGATAAAGGGTTCCCTAGTTAACATATCTAGTGTTATTGTGTATGAGTATCTTGTTGTGGTTTTACTTCATATTACTCATATGGTTAAGATTAATTAAAGTTTTTATTTTGTGATATTGGTTAGATAAATGATTCAACCCCCCTCTCCCCCTAGTTATATTAGTGAACTATATATTCTAACAACAACTTCAAGACTTGTCTGAATCTTCATGCCTGGGACTTCATACTTGAGGTAATATTCAATGAAGCTAATGAGAATTCTAATGGACTTTATAATCTATATTTTTATATCAGGTCAACACTACAAGAATAGGAGCTTTAAAATAGAAATAAAACTATCATGTACAAACATTAAAAGTGATATTCAATGGAAGGGTGCAGAAGAACAAAACTATTTGAATTGAAATTTTTAAAATAATGTGTATGTTTAACTTGGGACATTTATCAAGACCATCAATATTTTTTCCATCAAGTTCTTTGATTGCTTTATCAAGATCATGTTTCAAAAAAGATGATACCCATTCAAAAAAGAACCATTCAAAAGAAAAGGCAGGGAAAAATATGGGAGATTTGTTGAGCTTAATTACCTTTGCTACAAGAGATCAAGTTCCTACATGTTTATAGTCCCATATGAATATATTCACATTTTCCTCAACACTCGACATATGGCCATTTACTTGAATGTAGTTTAGGTAAGATTCATTTGTAGTGGCTCTGTGCAATCATGCTACTCCCCAAAGTAAGTTGTCTTGCATAAATTTAATGAATATATCTCAGGCCTATTCCCTTTTTTTTTCTATTAGTTAATTTAGAAGGTTTATGGTAGGATATACTTACATGACATCCAAAATAAGAACAATAAAATGGGCAAATGTTAAACTATAATGAATCACTATATCTGCATCTATATTTGTCAACAAACTTGAAAACCTGGCCACCCACATATAGTAAGAACTGAGAAAATCAATCAGTATTGAGATAGTTTCTTTAGAAATCAATTGTATATAATTTACTATAGGATATTTTAACATGGATAAGTATTCTATACAATGGTTGTTGTAACAAAATATAAAGAAAACCTATATATATATATAAATACTAGAGTATAAATAAAAGTCTCTTTAATAATCATATCTATCACCATACATACTTTCTTCTTAATTAAAATGATACTAGTATTATGGGTGTTTCCTATCACACTCAATATAATCATTAGAAAGTGGCCAATGTGCAAAATATTGATTGAAAACTTGATCATAAGGCATGAAACATGTTATTGATTTAAAAGATGACCTCTTGAATAACAACACAAAAGATTATAAAGAATAGCTAGTTGGACTTCATCATCACACACATACATTGTATGAACATATGATGAAAACATACAATCTGTAGATAACATATAAAGTTATGATTTTCATTTTTGTTTTACTATGTTACTTCCATGGAAATAATTTTGTGACAAAAAAAATTACACAATTTTCTTCCCACAAATAGAAAAGTGGAATGATTCAATAGTAGAAGGGGATTTTCATAAATCCAAGAGGAGGTATATCAAGGTTCTCATCATCATCATCATTAGATGCATGACTATCATTATCTTCATCATATTCATCAGTTGTGCTAGTAAAATCTTCTTCAATCCTATTCTCCAGTACATTATCAATTGCACCAATACCAACAAATATAATTTTGTTCTCTACCTTGGGATCATCTTCTTCCATGGGAGCATCACCTTCTCCTTCAATATTCACACCTCCATGTTCCTCTAGTTCAAAATCCACATTCACCAAAGGGCAAAAATCCTTTCCCCCTTCAATGTGATCATGTTGCCTACAATGTCTCTAACCTATTGCGATTATAATTCTTTGATTCTTTAAGCCCTTTCATTTTTCTCAAAGACAATAACATTTTCCATCACTATTTGTTTTGAAACAAGACCACAATCTAGAAATTGTCACCTTATTTTGTTTTGAGTTCATATTGTTAGGCATGCACTTTCTTCACAAGTGAATATACGGGCTATAAAATTATATCAAATATAAATAATATACAAGCATTAGTAGTATCTTGTATATAATTGATAATAATAAAATAATTAAATATTACTATCTCTTTAGTAGAGATGACATCTAAACAAATCAAATAAATTATGCAATATAAATATGGATCACAAATAACACTCAACAATAGATGTAATAAACCATTTAAGGAACTCATATGCCTCTGAATTTTGGATTACAATGTTCCTCTTCTCGGACATAAGAAAAATTGAATATGTATGGAAGGTTTATTTGCATGCCAAATAGTAAACTAATGAAGAAAATTATAATGTATGATGTCTCTAAACTCTTATCAAATATTACACAAAATTCTCAAAACATGAAATGAAAACATGTAATATTGGAACCTATATAGTGTAAAAGTGGGCCCATATTTTGCAAAATATCCAAAGTTGGTGCAGGGGCCCAAGGTCCTAATTAAGGTGGTCAAACAACAATGTTGTATAGTGTAGGAGGTTAATAAGTGTCCAAGATACACTAGTACATTTGACCTCATTTTCGTCAAATATCGGTCAAAATTTTGACACAGGTTGGTCGAAATGTTGACCAACCAGTTCATCAAAAAATTTCTTGTCAAAATTTTGACCAACTCATTGGTTGGTTGAAATTTCAAATAATCCATTGGTCAAAATCTTTCAAAAGCCCTGGCACAATTTCTACTAGGCATTGGTCAAAATTTTGACTAAAGCTTGGTAAAAAAAATACCCGGCATTGGTCAAAGTTTTGACCAATACTTGGTAGAAAACTACCAGGAATTGGTTAAAATTTTGACCAATGTTTGGTCGAAAACTACAAAGCATTGGTTGAAATTTTGACTAGTGCTAGGTCAAATATTTTTTGAGACATTCTATAAAATAGTTCACATGCCTTCCCTATGATTTGACATTTTGCATGCATCCTACACTCTCTCATCTTGATGATGGATTATAGAGAGTGATTTGAAACAATAATGCTAAGAAACACACACAATCAAATCCAAAATGAACTTTCATTAAAAATGGATTACGAAAATCTCATATTGTCAATTTTGCATGCATGACTACCAGGACAATGACAACTTAAACATATATATATCTATAATAGAATTCATGAGATCATATATAATCTCATCAAATCTATTATAGACTATATATATATATATATATATATATATATATATATATATATATATATATATATATATATATATATATATATATATATATATATATATATATATATATATATATAGTCCTGGTAGACATGCATGCAAAATTAACAATATTAGATTTCCACAATCCATTTGTAATGCAATTTCATTTTGGATTTGATTATGTTTTTTTTTTAGTAGCATCATTTTAGATCACTCTCTGTAATCCATCATTAGGATGAGAGAGTGTAGGATGCATGCAAAATTTTGAATCATAGGGAAGGCATGTGAACTATTTTATAGAATGCCTCAAAGAAATGTGGTCTCTTTGCAAGCCATGATTTCAAAATACACAAAAAATGGATTAAGAACTCTTCCTCCTCCTCACTGATTAACTTGCACCACTGACCAATAGTCTTCATCTTTGTTGTAGGCTCCTATCCACTATGTGAGTGTTGATGTAGAATTCAAAGTAGAAAAATACATGACAGTGTGTAAAATAAGGTTTCTAATCTCAACCTGGTCAACATTTTTTATTTAAGGGCTATGGATTGGGCAATTCTTCAATGTCCAATTAGGGGTAGCATTGCATCCTCTTTAACTATTACATGTATAGCCCTAGGAGGAAATAGGTTGTTGGCTGATTCTTCTAGCCTTGCACTTTCTTCTTTGAGAGTTTTTCTTAAACATAGCTCTACACCCATCCCTAGTTTCAAGTGATTTGGCAATGCATCCATTTTCTGCAAAAAACAATACCCATTTCTTGTTTTAGTTTCTAATAGGTCTTGCTCAACTCTTTCATTTGGAGAGAAGGTTTTTGTCATGGCAATAGTACATAAAACATCTCAAGGCAAAACTAAAGATGAAAATGAGTACAAGCATATGGTTGACATACCTTAGACAAGCTTCACCCTTAGAGCCAATTCAACAACACATGAACTATAAATATAGAAGCTATGGGATGAGAAATAGATATTAAATAGGGTTGCAAACAAGAACACGAGAGATATTTTTACTCTTCATGATGGTCCCCCTTATGCTAATGGAAATTTTCATATTGGGCATGTGTTGAACAAGATACTAAAAGATTTTATCAATAGATATAAGCTACTTGAAGAGTATAAGGTGCACCATGTGCCTAGTCCCCCTATTTGATACTTTCTCTAGAGTATATATGAAGCTACATAGATTGAAGTATTTGGGAAAATCGGAGTCCCTCATCTAGCATGGCTTTGGTTGAGGCTGAGTTGGAGTATCTAGAGGGACCCATATCAAGAAGTGTTTATGTTATTTTCAAAGTGGTTAACATAGCAAACACAACTTCCAATTTTCTCAAAGGACTTTTACCCAATTTGCTTTGGTTATCTAGACTACAACAGCATGGACAATTCCTACAAATTTTGTTATTGTAGTCAATAGTCATGTTCTTTATGCAATGGTCAAGGTAAGAACAAAATAATATGTAGATACTACTACAAAAGGTGTTTAAAAGCCTATTTTTGAAAGAAGCCAACATATTGTTGTTGCGAAAGATTTAGTTAGTACTCTACAATTGAAGTGGGGGGTACTTAAGCTTGATGTGTTGGGAACATTTTGTGGTTTAGATCTTGAAAATTCTAGTTATATCCATCCCTTAGAAATAGGGAATTCCTTGTTGTTGTGGGTGGAGATTATATAATGATAGAATCTAGAATAGGGTTGGTTCATACTACCCTAGGCCATGGCCAAAATTTTTTTTTGATTGACATGAAATATAATCTTCTAGTGTCATCTCCTGTAGATGATAATGGAAAGTTTACTAAAGAAAGTGGGGAGTTTTCTGGTTTGGATGTCTTGGGTGATGAAAATGTGGCAATTTTCAAGAGCTTAGATGAACACTCATGTCTTATCATGGAAGAAGCATACAATCATAAATATCCTTATCATTAGAGGAAAAAAAAGATTGGAAAAATAAATTACGAACTACTAAGATTAAAAAAAATAGGAAAGGATTAAAGATCCTATTAATGAAAAAGAAACCTAAATTATGCTCAGGAATAGGAATCTTCTTTGTTATGTATTCACATACAAAATCAATGTTATACTTTAGTTGTGTAGATATTGGTACAACTGCAACTCCATCAACAACGGTACCCTAATACAACCAAAACATTTACAACACCTTATGGTCACAAGGAAAAACAAATGCTGATATTAGAATTGGTAACAATCATCAATGCATTTAGCATTGAGATTAAATATATTTAAAATGCACAAAATGAAATTCAACTTACAAGAATAAATTTCTGAATTGTCTCGTGTTGGTTATTTGCTACACTATCCTGGATCAGGTCAATTTTGTTTTGTAGAGTAATAATATGCTGAAGATTTGCATAAAAATTTACAAATAACTAAACTAAGTTATTATTATACACATTGGGAAATCAACAAATGAAACATATCGTAAAAGCTTCATGTGCACATTTTCAAATATAGGGACTATTGGAAATTATTGAAAAGATCATGAATGAAAAGAAATGGAATTGGTAAATAATGTTTCAATCATTGTTTTGTCATTGATGTCAAACTTGCTACTTGCAGGAATGACAATTGCTCAAGTGATCCAAATACTATCAATTGGTTGATCGACAAGGAGGTGGCAATCAATAAGATGTAACTAGAGTACCTAGAGAAAGGTTGAAGTTATGATGTTGTAATGAAGTACAAGGATCAGCTAAGACATTGATAAAATAGTGTATTGATGACATACTCTAAGACACAAAGGATGGACACACTAAGACATATCAAAGATGTAAGGATTAACTAAGTTCTAGTTAGGTGCCGAAAAGATTCGTAGTTGAAGCTGAGCAAGATACAGGTGTCGAGTGATCTTCAGATGTCGAGTGAAGATCAAGCACCGAGTAGTCTTTAGGTGCCAAGCAAGATACATGTGTCAAGCACCAATAAATAATATTAAGAAGCCAAGTAACACATAAGGTACCAAGCATTAGTAAACCAATGATGCCAAGTTGCTGCATTATTTTGAAAAGTTGAAGATTCACCAAATCTGAGCTAACATGGTAGTTATCTAGAATTTTGTGAACTAGATAGAAGATAAGAATGATGAGCTGGTGGCACAGAACACTATGTAAAACATTTTTGGCAAATGCTAATCGATTTACGAGATATGGGACAGATACATTGTATCCTACCTAATCCATTGAAACCCTAAAGTTAAAAAGAGATATTTGAGTGGGAAATCAAGAACAAAACTTCTTTATAAGGAGTTACATGTCAAAGATCAAGAGCCCATGCATGAGATGGAGTTGATCATAAGTGTAATCATGCGAAGAAGCCTAGAGGAGTAAGAACAGAGCATCAAGACTCTGAATTGATCGAGTGACGAGAGAGAGCATTGGCATAACAAGTAGAAGAACTTAAGGAGACAGATCTTGAAGGGTGAAAAAGCTGTTAGCACTATAAGGGAGGAAAGCCAAGCAATGAAAAGGACTAGAGTGATCTAAAATTTGCAAGGTTGAAGTTACATTTTGTATTAGGTCAAAACCCTTCTAATACTTTCTTACAATTGTATTAGACATTGAAACCCTACATTGCTAGGTTAGCTTAACAGTTAGGTGAATAAGCCTCAGGAAAAGGATAAAGATATCCCCAAGAGAAGGAAAAAGAGATCCTCAAGAGAAGGATAAAGAGATCCTTTCGAGAAGGATAGGAGATCCTTAGAGAGGGATGAAAGATTCTTTTGAGAAGGTGACTGAAAATCCCATGGACTTGGGTGAGCCTAACAGCTCTATGTAAATCCTTTAATAGGGTGACATTCCAAGTTGAATGTTCTTAAATCCTTTAACAAGGTCACATTTAACAATGTGATGTAGCCTTTAATAGGTAACACCTTTAACAGGGAAAGCCATCAGAAGTGGTTGAAATCAATTGTGCAGTTATTTTGTGGGTATCGTCCCCACTCCAATTTTACCTTCTTATTCCTGGAGAGTTTCTGGGTTATCAAATTCTTAGTGTTATGGTGTGATGCATGTTTACTTTTCATGATTTTCTAATGTTCAAGTACATGCATGATAATTTCAGTTATGTGCAATTAAGGATTTGTAGAAAAAATTTGTATTGGACATCATTGGACCTTGGATAACTAATTCACCCCCCCCCCCCCCTCACCCCCCCCCTCCCCCACCTCTTAGTTATTCTAAAGAATTCTAACAATTGGTATCAGAGAAATCTACTGAGTTGTTTCAAGGTACTAGCAGTAGGGAGATCAAGATGTCCAAGAGAGAAGTTCCCAAGCTAAACAAAGACAACTTTGTTGCATGGCAATGTCTGATGAAGCTACACCTCAGATCAATTGGTGACTATGCATAGACCTCAATCATAGTTGACCATGTAGACCTTGTAGGACCCCTCACTACAGATGACATGAGCAAGAAGAAGGAGCATAATCAAGCAATGTTAGATATTGCTTCAGCATTAAGCTATGCCAAGTATGATGACATCAAAGGATGTGATACTTCACATCAGATGTGGAATACATTATCAAGAATCTATGGAGGAGATGATAATGTCAAGAGAGCCAAAAGAGAAAGCCTAAGAGGAAAATTTGATGATATGAAAATGGAAGAAGGAGAGAATGTTGCTTAATATGTTGCAAGAATGAAGGAAGTAGTTAGTGCCATAAGAAGCCTAGGAGGATAGTTAGCAGAAGAAACTGTATGCAGCAAATACTTGAGAACTTTGCTTCTCATCTATGCTATAAGAGTTTCTGCCATCCAAGAGCTAAGGTGTGTACCAGGAAACACAGTGACATTTGAAGGAATAATTGGAAGACTCACTGCCTTTGAGCTATCCAACTTTGACAACTACAAGCCAAAAAAATTTGAATCTGCATTCAAAGCTAAGATGACAATGAAAGACAATGAGGAGGTTCAAACAAAGAAAAAGAATGGAAAAGGAAAGTATTTATCCAATGATAGCAACACTGATGAAGATGATGTAGACCAGTTGGAGGCATTACTAGCAAGATGATTTCATAGAGGAAAGGGTAAATTCAAAGGTAAGCTACCAATCATTTGTTACAATTGTAATGAAGTTGGTCACATTGCAACCAGATGCACATAAAAGAAAAATTACAAGGATGGTGGCAACTTCAAGAACAAGAAAGAGGAAAACAATGACTACAAAGGTAAAGGCAAAAGATGCTATATTGTTGAAGAAGAATCTAATGAGAATGATGATGAAGTAGTCTATGTGGCTATGGAAGATGAATTAGATGAAGATGAAGCAACTGCTCTGGTAACCTACATGAACAAAAATAATAGATGGATCATAGACAGGGGATGCTCTCATCACATGACTGGAGACAAAAGTAAGTTCATTACCTTTATTCAATATGAAAGAAATAGTGTTAGATTTGGTAACAATGCACCATGTCAGATCAAAGGGAAAGGTAGTATCAAGCTTACTGAAAAGATATCATGTGATCATGCATACTATGTTCAAGGACTAAATTATAAAACTTGTTAAGTGTCTCAAAGTTAGGAAAAATAGGATGTAAGGTTGAATTTGAAAATGAAGTTGCTAAGATTTATGATTCTCAAGGAAGTCTATTAGGAAAAGGTGATCAGACTAAGAGTAATTTGTTTTACCTTTACATGGAAGATGCTTCTTGTCTTATTGTTCAAACTAATGATGTATGGTTATGGCACAAGAGGTTATGTCATGTAAATTTTGACAATTTGATAAGCATCAGCAAAATGAAGAAAGTCAGAGGTCTACCAAAGTTGAAGAAGCCTGATAACATCATGTACAAACAATGCCAACTAGGAAAGATAACCAATTCAACTTTCAAAAGCAAGACTTATACTTCAAAAGAAGTATTAGAGCTAGTTCACACTGACTTGTGTGGTCCTATTGAAGTACAAAGCTACAAAGGTGATAGATACATAATGTTATTTGTAGATGACTATTCAAGAATGATAACAGTCATGTTCCTGAAAAAAAAATCAGATGCATTCCAAATGTTCAAATGGTACTTGGGTAGAGTTGAGAAAGAAACTAGAAAGAGCCTAAAATTTCTCAGATCTGATAGAGGAGGTGAATTCACATCAAGAGAATATGAAGAGTTCTACAATGAAAGAGGAATTAAAAGGCATACATCAGCACCCAAAACTCCACCTTAGAATGGTATAGCAGAGAGAAGGAATAGATCAGTTATTGACTATACCAAGACCTTAATGATGGAGAAAAATGTTGCACTCAAGTACTGGAGAGAAGCTGTAAGTACTACAGTCTACACACTGAACAGAGTTCAAGTCAAGAAAGGTACAAGTACAACACCTTTTGAATTATGGTATGGGAATTCTCCTAATGTAAAATATTTCAAAATATTTGGATGCAAATGCTATATATAAAGAGTCTAGGAATGGAAAGTTTGATGTAAAGAGTGAGGAAGGCACATTCTTGGTTATTCTACTAGTAGCAAAGCTTATAAATGCCTGAATGTTAACACTAACAAAGTAGTAGAAAGCAAAAATGTGAAATTTGATGAGCTTGCAGAAGTTTAAAGTGCTGAAAACACCAAGAAAGCAGAAGAATAAAAGACCTTTGTATATTTTTATGAAGGTATACCTAATAATGGTGAAGTTGCAACTCAGAATGACAATCAGCAATAGAATCCAGTATCTGTCAAGTCACAGACAGTGAATGTCAAACAATAGATACATTTAGAAGTTGAGCTATAGAATATAGAAAACATTCGTTCAGATTTTGAGAACAGCCAACAAGAAGAAAATGAACAAATACCCGATGAAAATATGCATGAGGATATAGATTCTCAAAGAGACAACATGCAAACAAGGAAAGAACCTATATTGGTAAAGAATGTGAAAAGACATCATCCTACAGATCCAATTATTGGAAACAAAGAGGCAGGACCAATGACAAGGAATAGACTCAGAAATGAAACATGTCTACTCAGCAAAATGGAACCAAAAACAATAAGTGAAGCCAGAACAAATGATGACTGGTATAATGCTATGAAAGAAGAAATAGAACAAATTGAGAAGAAGAAGACATGGACCTTAGTCTCAAGACCAGTTGATAAGAATGTGATTGGAACCAAGTGGGTGTTCAAAAACAAGGCAAGATTAGTCTGCAAAGGATATGCACAAGAAGGACTAGATTATGGAGAAACTTTTGCTCCAGTTTCCAGAATGGAAGGAGTAAGGACCTTACTAGCATATGTAGCCTTTAAAAGATTTAAAGTCTATCAGATGGATGTAAAGTCTACATTTCTGAATGGTATACTTGAAGAGGAAGTCTACATAGAGCAACCAGAAGGTTTTGTTGATGAAAAGAATAAAAATAAGGTATGTAAACTACATAAGGCTCTATATGGATTGAAGCAAGCCCCTAGAGCTTGGCATGAAAGAATTCACAAGTATTTGGTGCAAATAGGATTTGAAAGAACTAATGATAACAACAACATGTACATCAAATCAGAAGAAGGTAAGGATATTCTTGTATCTGAAATATTTGTGGATAATATAGTTTTTGGAGGGAAGGAAGTATTCTGAAAAAATTTTGCTAACAAAATGACACATGAGTTTGAAATGTCTATGTTTGGAGAAATCAATTTCTTTGTAGGATTGCAAGTGCATCAACTAAAACATGGTATATTTGTGACACAATCAAAATACATCAAGGAGATACTCAAGAAGTTTAGATTGGAAGACTCCAAACCTGTCAGCACACCAATGGAAACAAGACATAAGCTATCTAAAAATGATGAATCAACTGAATTCAATCAAGCAATGTATAGATCCATGATTGGAAAACTACAATATGTTGTACATAGCAGACCAAACATCGCACTAAAAGTTGGAATAGTGGCTAGATTCTTTGCCAATCCTAGAGAAAATCATCTCATGGCAGTAAAAAGGATAATGAGGTATCTCAAAGGAACTAATGATTTTGGCCTATATTACAAAAAGAATGAGAAGTTTGAGATCAATGCATACACATATGTAGATTGGGGAGGCAATATTGATGATAGCAAAAGCACAAGTGGAGGAACATTATTCTTAGGTAAAAAGCTAGTTACTTGGACTAGCAAGAAACAAACATGCACATCTTAGTCCACTACAAAAGCATAATATGTGGCAGTAGTAGTCAATTGCACAAACATTGTGTGGCTTAAAAATCTATTGAAAGGAATGAAAGAAGAGGTAATGAAACTTGTAATACTATATTGCGATAATACAAGTGCTATAAACATATCCAAGAATCTAGTAATGCATGCAAAAACCAAGCATATTGCAATCAAGTATCATTATGTCAGAGAATTGGTGGAAGACAAACAAGTGAAGATGGAGTACATTCACACAAAGGAACAAATTGCAAATATCTTCACCAAACCATTACCCAAAGATGCTTATGAATATCTTAGAGGCAAGTTGGGGGTAATGCCCCTAACTCAAGCAGTCTAAAGCAACATAGAAGTTGCCCTGCATCAACAAGAGTAGATCATTGAAACATCAAAAGTATGTTGTAGAGGATGATAACAGGAGAAAAAACTCTATATCAGTCACAAGCATGGTGACAGAGGGAGAAAAACATGAAGCTGGAAAGCCTATATTTAGCATGTTAAAGATGCTACATCTTTGGCATTTATGTCAAAGAGGAAGATATAGGATAAACTGATGAAAAGAAAGTAAGAGGGAGATATATATGAAGGATTAGGAATATAGAGTAAGGATGCAGTAGCCCAAAGGAGAAGCAAAACAAAGGATTCTAATCTTGGTGGTAACTAAGTTGATCAGCTTAATCATTTGATCAGTTTGATTTGCCATCAATGCCAAAGAGGGAGATTGTTGGAAATGATTGAAAAGATCATGAATAAAGAGAAATGGAATTGTTAAAGAATGTTTCAATCATTGTTTTGTCATTGAGGTCAAACTTGCTACTTGCAGGAATGACAATTACTTAAGTGATCCAAATACTATCAATTGGTTGATTGACAAGGAGGTGGCAATCAATAAGATGTAACTAGAGTACTTAGAGAATTTTTGAAGTTATGATGTTGTAATGAAGTATAAATATTAGCTAAGCCATTGATGAAATAATGTATTGATGACATACTCTAAGACACAGAGGATAGACACACTAAGACATATCAAAGATATAAGGATTAACTAAGTTCTAGTTAGGTGCCGAACAGATTTGTAGGTTAAGCCAAGCAAGATACATGTGCCGAGTGATCTTCAGGTGCCGAGTGAAGATCAAGTGTTGAGCAGTCTTTAGGTGCCGACCACTAGTAAATAATATTAAGAAGCCAAGTAACACAGAAGGTGTCGAGCATCAGTAAACCAATGATGCTGAGTTGCTGCATTATTTTAAAAAGTCAAAGATTCGCCAGATCTGAGTTGACATGGTAGTTATCTAGAATTTTGTGAACTAGATAGAAGATAAGAATGATGAGCTAGTGGCACAGAACACTATGTAAAAAATTTTTGGCGAATGCTAATGGATTTACCAAATATGGGACAGATACATTGTATACTACCTAATCCATTAAAACCCTAAAGTTGGAAAGGGAGATTTGAGCGAGAAATCAAGAATATAACTTCTTTATAAGGAGTTATAGGTTAGAGATCAAGAGTGCATGCATGAGAGGGAGTTGGTCATAAGTGTAATCATGCGAAGAAGCCTAGAGGAGTAAGAACAAAGCATCAAGTCTCTTTATTGATCGAGCGGCCAGACAGAGAATTGGCATAATGAGTAGAAGAACTCAAGGAGATAAATCTTGAAGGGTGAACAAGCTATCAGCACTGTATGGGAGGAAAGCTAAGAAAAGAAAAGGACTAGAGAGCGATCTGAAATCTACAAGGTTGAAGTTGCAATTTGTATCAAGTCAAAACCCTTCTAATACTTTCTTACCATTGTATTAGATATTGAAACCCTACATTGCTAGGTTAGCTTAACAACTAGGTGAATAAGCCTCAGGAAAAGGATAAAAAGATCCCTAGGAGAAGGACAAAGAGATCCTCAAGAGAAGGATAAAGTGATCCTTAGGAGAAGGATAGGAGATCCTTAGAGAGGGATGAAAGATTCTTTTGAGAAGGTGACTGAAAAATCCTATGGACTTGGGTGAGCCTAACAGCTCTATGTAAATCCTTTAACAGGGTGATATTCCAAGTTGAATATTCTTAAATCCTTTAACAAGGTCACATTTAACAATGTGTTGTAGCCTTTAATAGGGCAGGCCTTTAACAAGGCAGACCATTAGAAGTGGTTGAAATCAATTGCATAGTTATTTTATGGGTATCATCCCCACTCTAGTTTTACCTTCTTATTCTTGGAGGGTTAATGGGTTATCAAATTCTTAGTGTTATGGTGTGATGCATGTTTACTTTTCATGATTGTCTAATGTTGAAGTACATGCATGATAATTTCAATTATGTGCAATTAAGGATTTGTAGAAAAAAGTTGTATTGGACATCAATGGACCTTGGATAACTGATTCACCCTCCCCTCTCAATTATTCTAAAGAATTCTAATAGGGACATCACACAAAGGACTATCTTCCTTTCCACTACCATATGCCCTGCAATGTGAATTGAATGACATTAGTTATTTACCATGCTCCAAACCAAAGAGAAAAGCACCATTCCACTTTCATAAACCTTTCAATCATCCATTATGAATAAGAAATAATACTTATCCAAACCATCCTTATTCACAATGTCCTCTATACATTTACATGAGAGCCTAAAAATTTAGCAAATTTTAGATAGAACCGAAGTAGGAAACAATAACTTATTGGAACAAAAAGATGTGTCAATTTTAGCATATGGTTGACTTACCTCAAACAAGCTTCACCCTTAGAGAGAATTGAAGCTGAAGATGATAATTTCTATTTCATACAAAATTAAGAGAACAACTAAAAAAAAATTAATAATAAAGGAAATAAGGTATGTTAGTTTGAGCTTCACTTCGTTTCAAGACTACTTTAATATTCTCTACTTAACAAGGCCAACCATGTAAAGGTGGAAGCTCATCTGGCCCCACCCCCCTCCCCCTAACATCAATCTAAATTCCCCATTAACATCTAATTACATACTTCATTCATTTCATTCATCCATTTATGAACTATAACATTCAATCAATACAATCACATAACATTCATTAATATGGTATAAAATTCATTAATACGCAATAGTAATCAAGACTTTAAGCTATATTATCAAAAAAAATTACAAAAGCTTTTCCCTATTCAACTACAGGCACTGGGGGAAAAAGAACACAGAAAAGAAAACCCCCAATATAGCTTGGGACCAGAGTCCTGTATACATTACAGATGCCCTTTATAAGGGTCTTTAAGAAGGCATACCTCTTTTTATACAAGGGGAGAATTTATGATAGAAGAACCTTCAAAAACAAATGCAAGGTTGGATCAAAAAATTTCTCAGCTAGATTCCCTTCCCAACATATTGGGGATTACAAATAATAGTGGTTGAGAGGGTTACAAATATTAATGTTGGAGGAAATTGGAGCAACCAAATTTTGAGGAGATCTATGGTATAGTTAAAGAATGGTGGACATTGGAGGTAAATGTTGGAATCCTTGAATAATATGTAATAACAAAACAATATTCCATGGCAATGAAAAGAAAGAGGGTAAGGTTTAATTGGTCTTACCCCCTTAAAACAAATATCTGACAAGTCACTTGTTCTCAAAATAGGAATCCGTAAAACTATTTAGCACCTTACACTTCTAGCTTTGGTCACAAATAGAAATATACATATATAGAGAAGAGCATATGAATGATTCAGATCTGCATATGTATACATATACATGTATATATACTTATCGAAGATAGTTTGTATATATATATATATATATATATATATATATACATACATACATATATACATATATGGAAACATACATTTAAACATATATATCTACATAAATACAATTGTAAATATATATAAAAATATACATTTATATATATAATGTATATATACATATATAGATCTCTATACATACATACATATACATATATATATATATATATATATATATATATATATACATACACACACACACATATGTATATACACACATACACACACACACACACACACACACACACATATTTGAGATTAACTTGCACCAGTGATTAGATAGTGGTTAACTTGCACCAGACAATTACAATAGACTGTGCATGATTTTGCATTAGAAAATACTAGTTTTTGTTTTATTTGGAAGCAATTTGCAATATGGTTGTCACAATTATGGATTCAGATAGTTTGTACATAGTGACTTTTTCATTGTATTGGCATTAGATTACTTTAGTTTTAGTGCATTAGAGTTTCTTTTCCAACTTTCAAGTTTTGTTTATAAATTCCTAGTTTTGAGGTGTGAAAATGGAAAATGGGCTATAATTCTTGTTTCCACCATGTGAAAATATTAGTCCTTTGGATTATAAGACTATAGACCCTAAATTGTAACATTATGCAAGCAAGGGCCTAGCTAGAAAGTGCAGGTGATCATTTGACAAAGCCCCAAGCGAGCTAGGTGATGCTTGGTTAGGAGCAAGCAGCAAAGAATTTATTCTCATGAGCAATGGGAGTAAAATCAAGACTTTTCCTTTGGATAGAATGAAGGGAAGTATGTAAAGGTGTTGTGTTCAAGAGGAGAAGTTTGTGTGATTTGTGGAATGCATTCAAAACAAGAGGACAATAAGTAGTCCTTCAAAACCCTCCTAAACATTCATTTTACAAAATCTATTATATGGCCTTTTTGGAGCCTAAGACCCTAATAATCTTGTAGAAGGTATCTAGGGGAAAAAATGCCCTTATTACCAGAGATTTTGAATCCTTAAGGGTAAGATGTTATAAGCCCTACAAATCCATGTGGAGGCCTAATTTGGGTCTCTTTTGTAGGAGTTGATGAAATCCAACTCCATAACTCACCAAGATAACCTGCATACAAATAATCTATCAAAGGGAAACCAAGAAGGAAGAGGTGGAGAGTGGAAAAATCCTAAACGGACATGAGAGAGAACATATTGCAAAATAATGAAAATGTATTTACAATGAGAATGGAATGCAAGTTGTGAGATACAAATGAGAGAGCCCGAATATAAAGGCCTCATGGAAGCTTGTAGAACAAGTAGGAAAGTGGTAGAAGATAAGGTTGACAACTAAGCACCCTTCCACAAAAAGGTAAAACATGTTAGAAGGGAACAAACTCCCATGTTGTCAACAACTAACTAATACAACTAATATATACTAAATGTTAAATAAATGCATTAACCTAAGTAAGCTTAAGTAAATAGAATAAATACTAATTAATTACTTAATTATTTACTCTAACATCCTCCCTTAAGTGCAACTTAGGGGAATGTCTTAAGACCACAAAACTAAGATGAAATGCAAAATGGGTCTTGAAAATGATGCCATGTTAGGTACCCATGTACAATGCAATGAGATGCAACCTCTGAAAATGGAGAAAGAGAGAAAATCACTTGGGAAAGACCCTCCCCCAAAAAGAGGTAAGAACCTAGTGAAGAACTGAAGAAGCCTCCAACTAGAGGAATGTCCCCTATGTAGTGCCTACCCTCATTCACATCTTTTCTAGACTTATTGTTGCTATTATTATCAGACTATGTAGACTAGTTTTATGTTGATGGTTTAGTGGTGTTGTTTTGACACTATCAGATATTATGATAGGGATTCAGTTGATATATGATGAGATCATTTAGACTTTACATTTCATGTATGTATGATGATCATTACATTATTTTTAGTTATTAATGATTATTAGTTAGATGGTTTATTATCTCATGTGTTTTATTATGGTTACTTACCCCATACTTACATGTGTATGGTGTGCGTGTTTTCTTATTGTATGGCATTTCTGATGTGGTTAAAGAAGGGAGTCGTAGTCACCTGCTTAGTCGGGATCTACACGATGCACCACTTCCTGCCATTGTCTATTTAGCTTAGCATTATATATTGTATGTACATGCATGGTTTTTCTGCAAGTTGCAGGTATCGGGTATCGACTTCCCTGAATTACCAGGATGAGCATACCCTATTATACTATCTCAATCATAAGAGAAAGGAGATAAATTCTCAAGTCCAAATCCCAAACCTAAAAAAACCATTTGTCCTAGTGAGTTATGACAAGTATTAGAGTTGAATACCCACTGAATGTGTTGGATGACATATTTCATGATTTTTAACCCTTTAGATTGATTTTGTATGATTTGTTCTATGATGGGTTTTCATATTTTATCTTAGAGGTCTATGGTGAATTTTCTATTAATTAAGTCTTAATAAATAGATTTAATTAATAAATTATTTATTTGAGAAACTTAATAAAATATCATGATCTTTGATATTTTGATTGTAATTAATTAAATGTGAATTATTAGGGAAAAGGAATTAAATAAAAGAAAACTAGAAATTAAAATTAATAGTAATTATAAAATAATAATAAAGTAATAAATAAAATAATAATAATAAAAGTTATAAAAATTAAAATGAAAATTATAAAATTTAAATAGAAATTATTGGAGTTATAAGCTTGCATAGGAATTAACATGTGTCAACAACACGGGGGTTAGTGCATCAATTAAGCACAAGGTGTCTACAACTCTATGACTCATCAAAAAGGTTGGAAAAGACCCATGCTTAGTTGGTGACACCTTCCAGCTGTTTCAAGAAGCATTCCAAAGGTTTCTTTAGAGCTCTTTATATTCAGGCATTCCTAGAAGCTTAGGGATAGTGTTTGGAGTGCAATTGGAGCATTGGAGGACTCAAGAACTCTGAAGAAGGGAGGAGCTTGCTCTGTAGGTTTTTTGAGGAAGAGCAATTTAGCATCAAAATCTGGATAGATTCTTGTGATTTTACTTATGCTATTTCCGCATCATGCATTCCCTATCTTCTTCGTGTCTTCCATATGTCTTCTAAGGAATTTTGTATTTTATTTTTTATGCATATGGGTAGTTTAGTTTATTTGAAAATTTTATATGCATAAATCTGAAAAGAACACGGGGCTAGGGTTTAAATTCGTAACCAAAACCATTAAATAATTTAATGGATAAATTTTGAGGCCAAATGGTTTAAAGGAAAATTTTGAGAATTAGAATCCTTAAATAGATTGTGTATATGCTCATTGTAAAATATACATGTTTATATTTTTGTATCTACATACATATATATATATATGTATATACATATGTATATGTACATACATACTCTCGTATCTACATATATATATATATATACATATGTATACGTATATATGTATATATATATATATATATATATATATATATATATATATATATATGTATATATATATATATATATATATGTATATGTATATATGTAAGTTCTTTTGAAAAGAATCTACAAGCGTTTCTTTAAAAATTATATATGAAAAATCGTTATTTGAAACAATTTTCAAAAAATATATAATATATTTATAAGTCTGAAATCGTTCATAGTAAATGATTTGTGAAAAATATTATCGTATGCAATACGTATGCGAAATTTTTGTTTTTAAAACATTTTTTTTAAGAAGGGCGGGGGTTTTTATTGCACCCGACCCATTCTTTAGAGCCACTGGTAGTGGGTCTGCTATCGCAAGTACTGCGACTGCCGTCGCAGGCCCTGCGACAGAGGCAGGCTACATGGCACTGTCGTATGTAAATGGTGGTGCGAGTATAAACTCGCCTTTGTTTATAAATACATTAGGCTTTGTTATAAGTCGCTTAAACAAAATTTGATTTTGTATTAAAATTAAATATTAATTGTTATATGCATTAGTAAATATTGTTATATGTTATTTATTATATATATATATATATATATGTAAATATATGTGTATATATATATATATATATATAATATTTATATATATATATATGTATGTATGTATGTATGTATGTATGTATATGTAATAATAATGAAATTTTAATATTCAAAGTTATTTAGAGTTTTTAAATAAATAATATGGGTTTTAATTAATCAAAATTACTTAATTAGAATTTAGTCTAATTAAGGTAAATTTAAAAGTTATAACATTTAAATTATCAAATATTTTAGCCCTTTTCAATATTATAAATTGAGTTATGATAACTCAATACCAGAATAACGTATAACGTATATTCTTAAAAACATTTAGATAATTGAGTTCTAAGAGTTAGAGGGAAAAACTTTTATCTATCAACAATTATGCGGGCTAGGAAAAACATACAAAATGTTTCTCCATTCATTATCCAAATTGGAACGTAAACTGAGACTTTTGCATTTAATTTGTAAACTTAGCAAAACATGTGTATTCTTTATACTATTATTTTGGGTTTTGGGTTGACTAGTGTTGACCAGTTATAGGATGTCTACCAGAAGCTTGGGAGTTATGTGATTGTGATGTCATGATGATGTTTTAATCTCGATCTTTATGAACCCAACCATGGTTATGTGATGGAATGCTCTATGTATTGGTTGTAATACTGATCGTTATAGTTGAGGTTCTTATTTATGAGACACTTGACTTAACCATTATTTTTGGTCATCGATCAGTTATCCTTGGTTATTTTCTAGTAGCCATGATGTAATTGAAATGTGGATTTATTCTTGATGATGTCATGTTGTGACATGTTTGACTCAACCATTTTTGGAGTCTTCAATCAATGTGTTTGAGATATATTGTTGGTAATTGAGAACCGTTGGATACTTTTTATTATCAGTGATGCTTCAGTTGCCAACAGAGAGCTGTTGTGGTCATGATTTTCTATGGATGCTTGCTCATGGATATTTGACGCTTTTATGCATATTTGATGATTTTATGGATTATATTTTGTAATTTTGAGATTTATGAGTCCATGAGCTCTAGGGTAGGATATCTACATGTAGTGTTGAGAAGTGGCTTCCAATGGGGGCTGAGGCCCTAAGAGGCTGCCAGGGTAACTCATTGTAAGTTGGATTAATAAGTGATAACATTCACACCTAATACTAACTGAATGAACCTAAAAAGATAAGTATTTTGTTCTCGCGCATGCCTTGAGAGCTTGTATAGGCTAGGATGGGAGTAGTGAGAATGCATTGTTGCGACCTTGCATTCCATAGTATGCCTTGTCAGTATGAGAGGATACTAGTGGCTGCATGAGATCAGTATGGACCCGTGGAGTTTAGCTCACTTCCAGGGTAACTTGTATGTGATAAATGTGATGACACTTTCCCGCTTGCATAGTAGGCTCCTACATGTCATTGTGTGCCTCTGGGAAGTAGATGTCAGTTTCATAATTGGAACCTTTGAGTTAGTATACTTTTAGGATTCCTGGACTATAGAGATTTGTGCTATGTGTTATGGATAGCCTATTTGGGACTTGAGATTATCTCCTCAGCACAGTGGGAGTGGACCACTTAGGAACCACGCGGTCAGGTAGTAGTGTATTTTCCACTCTTATCATTTGAGATTCATTGAGACATCGTGGCTGATGCGTCCTTCATGATGGTGGATATGTATCCTTTCATTGATGATTAGCATATGTTAGATGATGTTATCTTATGCTTATATTGGCATGTTAGATTTCTTTCTACATATAATGTTATATATGTTAGGAGTGACATTCCTACTATGTTAAAACTGATGATCTCTTCGAAGATTTGGGATGTTACGCACAGAGGGATGGCTAGGGCCCACGATGGTCTAATGATGCTATTAACGGTTGGGAGGAACCATGCACTTAGTTAGTTATGTTTGATCTTACGATGGATGTATATGTATTCTATGATGATGTATCATGTGTATCATGTGATTTTCTTTGATTTATCATGGATTAGAATAGGATGATGTACCTTATTTCACATATGTATATTTTTTTAAGCCTTCATACCCTGTGACATGTACAGTGGATGACTGAGCATTTGGAAATGTAATGTATGAACATTGGACTTATCATTATTATTTCATGTGGATGTTGTACTAGATAGACTCATGACTGTTAATTAATTTAGATGTAACTCAACGTTAAGGGATTCTTAAAGAATGAAATCGGTTATGTATGTTATGTTTACTTTTAGATGGACATTGCTATTGCTTCCATTATTATGTACAAGCTATATGTGGTATTTACTTTCATGTTATTTAAATTTTTTTTTTTTTAAAAAAAAAAAAAAATGTTACCAAACTTAGCGAAACTCTAGGTTAATTCTTTGGATCCCTTGGTGGGGCGTTGCATTTGGTATCAGAGCCCAAGTATCTACATTGGGAGCTCTGGGTATTTTGGAACAACTAGAACTGTAAACTATTAAGTGTATCTCTTCAACTTGAAACTAGGTGAACTGAAACAGAACCTGAACTGTTACATGAATATTTTTCATACTTCAACACTTAGTTTTCAAAACTGGAGATTTTACTTAAACCTAAACATAGAATTGAACAAGTAGTCTATTGCAAACATGTGTCTTTTGATTGTAATAGTACCTTGTTCTATTGTAAGATGGTGTCTAGGACTAGGTCTTCTGTTAGAGGCCATGGTAGAGGCCGAGGAAGAGGTCGTGGTCATGGCAGAGCTATCAGTGCCCATGAGTCTACCCATGAGGGATCGGCTCGTGTAGAGAGCAGGGAAGAGCACTCTAATAGGCAGTAGGAAGAGAGTCACAGAGAGGACCAAGCTGAGTCTGATGAGGTTATTCTGAGACAGATGATGCAGACTATTCTAGAACGTTTACCTCTTATTCAAGAATAGCCTAAAGTGCATCAGACAGAATAAGAGCATAGACCTAGATCTAGAAGTCCTCAGAAGGAACATCAGAGGTCCATTGTGTCCACTCAGATGAAGGATCTTTCAAGATCCAAGGTTAAGCCTTTTAATGGGCAAGGTTCTAGTTATGTGACCAAGTAGTGGCTTATTTCTCTCGATAGGATTTTTACCATGCAAGATTTTGACAACAATGTTAAGGCAAGATTTGCGATCACTAATTTAGAGAATTTTGGAGCCACTTGGTGGACGATTGAGGAGAAGAAGCTAGGAATTGATATGAGCAGTGTCATGTGGGAACTATTCTTAGAGAGTTTTCGTGAATGATTCCTACTAGAGGAATGGAAACTACAAAGGGAAGATGAGTTTCATAATCTCAAGTAGTACACTTTGTTAGTGACAGAGTATGAGCGTAAGTTTTATGAGCTTATGCCTTTTTTAGGGTTCAGTGAAAATTCAGCTCAGTTGACACAACACTTTATTAGGGGTTTGAATAACCGTATAATTGGGGGTGTCAAGGTATTTGAGCCAAAAACTCTCAAGGATGCGGTACATCGAGCAATCCTTGTTGAGAAAAGTGTCAACCTTGGTCAAGGTGGTTTTGTAGGAGCACCAGCAACATCAGGATCTAAACGCAACTTCAATTCAGGTGGTAACAAGAAGCCTTTCTTTTCTAAGGGGAAATAGTATCAGTAGCAGTCTCAACAGATGCAGTAGTAAAAGGGATCAAATTCTCAGGCTCAAGGTGGTGACAAAGGTTCTAACTTTAAGAACAACCGCAATGCTCAACGCAATAAACAAAATCAGTCCAATCAGCCAGTTCAGAGTAGCCAGTCTTTTGTAAGCAGGAACAATCGCCAGCAATCTAATGTACCACCTATGGGAAGAGGATCTGGCAGGAATAGAAAATGTTTTTCATGTGGTCAGATTGGACATTATGCAGCTCAGTGTCCACAATGAGCACCTTAGTTTTTAGGACCTAGGCCTATAGCTTCAGAACCCATAGTTGGTGATGTAGGGAGAGCTCATAGAGTTTTTGGCAACAATTGATCAGCATCAGGGAGATCATCAAGGAATAGTGGTTGAGACCATAGGTGCTATTTGAGGTATATCTCTTTCAGTATTGTTTGATTCAAGAGCTACAGATTCATTTATTTCACCATCTATAGTTTCTAAGTGTAAGCTGGATGTGGTGAAGAAATATCATGGTTGGCAAGTGGAACTAGCCTCAGGGATTAAGGCCTCCACAGATTCTGTAGTTCATAAGTGTGGGCTTAACTTAGGGAGCTTTGATACGGCAGTGGATCTTTGAGTCATAGCCCTTGGTTCCTATGATGTGGTTCTAGGCATGGACTGGCTTGGATCTCATAGAGCCAGTATAGATTGTAGGAAGAAGATTATTTTGTGCCAAGATGACCAAGGGAATGATGTGAAGATAGTTGGGATACCGAGGCCTATATCTCTGCGGATGATTTTTGCTATGCAATTGAAGCAAAGTTTCTGTAAGGGATGTCAAATAGTTGCTGTTATGGTAAATGATCTTGATGAGGAAGATCTTGTGAGGAAGACTTTAGATCACCCAATTTTATAGGAGAACGCAGATGTCTTTCCAAGTGAGATTCTAGGCATGCCTCCAAAGAGGGACATTGATTTTAGCATTGATCTAATTCCTTGAGTAGATCCTATCTCTAAAGCTCCTTATCATATGACTACTTAGCAACTAGGTGAACAACGTCTTCAGCTAGAGGAACTTCTGGCCAAAGGGAGCATTCGACCTAGTGTATCACCATGGGGAGCTCCAGTGCTCTTTGTGAAGAAGAAAGATGGTTCTTTGCGCCTTTGTATTGACTACAAACAGTTGAACAAGGTGACTACTAAGAACAGGTATCCTTTGCCTAGGATTGATGACTTATTTGATTAGATCAAGGGAGCCATAGTATTCTCCAAGATTGACTTTAAGTCAGGATACCACTAGCTTCGTATTAAGGAAGCAGATATTCACAAGATCACTTTTCGAATGCGCTATGGGCATTATGAGTTCACAGTGGTACCTTTTGGGTTGACTAATGCTCCATCAGTGTTCATGAGTTTGATGAATGTTGTTTTTCGATCATATCTTGACAGGTTTGTTCTCGTGTTTCTTGATGACATATTGATATTTTCTAAGACTCAGAAGGAGCATGAGGAACACCTGCGGTTGGTATTGCAGTGTTTGAGAGGCAATCAGCTTTATGCCAATACCGCTAAGTGTGAATTCTTCAAGTCAAAGATTCAATATTTAGGGCATGTTATCTCAGGTGATGGTATTTCAATGGATCTTGCAAAGATTCAAGCGATAATAGATTGGCCTACCCCGACTAATGTGTCATACATTTGTAGTTTCATGGGTTTAGTTGGTTATTATCGCAGATTTGTCCAGAACTTCTCTAGGATAGCACATCCTATCACTTGTCTTCAGAGGAAAGGTAAGAAGTTTGTGTGGACAGAGAAATGTGAGGAAGCATTTCAGAGGCTCAAGGAGCTTTTGACTAGTGCACTGATTTTAGCTATACCTGAACCAAAAGGTGATTTCATGGTGTGTATAGATGATTCTCTTAAAGGAATTGGAGTAGTGTTGATGCAGAATGGACGAGTGATTTCGTATGAATCATGTAAGCTCAAGGATCATGAGTTAAATTACCCTACACATGATCTTGAGTTAGCAGCAGTAGTTTATGCTTTGACAAGGTGGAGACATTTCTTGTTGGGGCACAGATTTGAGCTACATAGTGATCATCATAGTCTTCAGTACATTTTTACTCAGCCTAATTTGAATTCTCACCAGAGATGATAGATGGAATTTTTATGCGAGTATGATTTTGAGGTTAAGTACATTCAGGGTAAGGAGAATGTGGTGGCAGATGCTTTGAGTCGCAAGAGACATGTGGTAACATCGATGACTCTTACTGTGGATTTGAGGAGTCAGATTCTTCAGGCACTTCCTACGAATTTCTAGTATCAGGAAGTGTGCAAAGAGATAGATTCAGGAAGACCCTTGGAAGGTAAGTTTGCAGGTTACGTTTGAGAATTAGATGGTCTTTTGAGACATTTGGGGAGGATTTATGTGCCATTACTGGATGAGCTTCACACCTTGATTCTGGCAGAAGCCCATCGTACACCTTACTCAGCACATCCAGGTGTCAAGAAGATGCATGTTGACTTGAGACATTTTTTCTTTTGGTCCAGGATGAAGCGAGATATTGCTGATTTTGTGACTAGGTGTCTTGAGTGTCAAAGAGTCAAGGCAAAACACCAGCACCCAGCAGGACTATTGCAGCGTAATCTCATTCCTTCTTGGAAATGGGATATCATCTCCATGGATTTTATAGTAGGATTACCTATGACAGTTTGACGTCGTGATGCTATAATGGTTACCGTTGATTGGTTGACTAAGGTGGCACATTTTTCACCGATCAGGTCTTCCTACACAGCAGCTTTTGTAGCGAATGTCTTCATGCGTTACATTGTGAGATTACATGGTATTCCTAGAAAGATCATTTTTGACAGGGATCCTATATTCACATCTGCATTTTGGACATCATTGCAGCATGAGCTTGGAGCATAGCTAAACTTCAGTTCAGCATATCATCTAGAGATTAATGGTTAGATAGAGAGGGTGAATCAGGTTCTGGAGGATATGTTATGGATGTATGTGATGGATAGGCAGACACATTGGGAGGACTATCTCTACCTAGTGGAGTTTTCTTACAACAATGGGTATCATAGTTCTATTGGCATGGCAACCTTTCAGGCATTATATGGACATCCTTGTCATACACCATTGAGTTGGGATAGCCTCGAGGATCGCATTCTATTGGGACCTGAGATGCTTTGTGATATGGAGCAACAGGTAGTGCGTATCCGTGAGCATTTGACTACAGCACAGGATAGGTAGAAGAAGTATGCCGATGCTCATAGGATTGATAAGAAGTTTGTTGTGGGTGATAAGGTTTTCTTGAGAGTGCGACCGCGAAAGAGTTTGATCCGGTATGGAATGGGTAATCAGCTAGCACCTTGCTTTATGGGACCATTCGAGATTTTGGAGAGGATTGGCCCGATTGCTTACCATCTTGCTCTACCGCCTAGTCTAGCTCGCATTCATGATGTTTTCCATGTTTCAGTCCTTAGGCAGTATATTCCTGATATTGTGCATGTTCTTGATTGGAATGCATTGCAGGTAGAGGATGGGCAGCTAGCTTTAGAGCCGGTTCATATTCTAGAGCAGCGGGAATTGACCCTCAAGGGTCGAACCATCGAGCAGGTAAGGGTCCAATGGGACCCTACTGATGATTCTTTATCTACTTGGGAGGATATAGCTAGATTGAGGGAGTTATATCCATATTTGTTTGTAGGCTTCCAAGAGTAAGCCTAATTCAAGGGGGAGTGGATGTAGTGCCTACCCTCGTTCACATCTTTTCTAGACTTATTGTTGCTATTATTACCAGACTATGTAGACTAGTTTTATGTTGATGGTTTAGTGTTGTTGTTTTGACACTATCAGATATTATGATAGGGATTCAGTTGATATATGATGAGATCATTTAGACTTTACATTTCATGTATGTATGATGATCATTACATTGTTTTTAGTTATTAATGATGATTAGTTAGATGGTTTATTATCTCATGTGTTTTATTATGGTTACTTACCCCATACTTGCATGTGTATGGTGTGCGTGTTTTCTTATTGTATGGCATTTTTGATGTGGTTAAGGAAGGGAGTCGTAGTCACCTGCTTAGTCGGGATCTACATGATGCACCACTTCTTGCCATTGTCTGTTTAGCTTAGCATTATATATTGTATGTACATGCATGGTTTTTCTGCAAGTTGCAGGTATCGGGTATTGACTTCCTTGAATTGCCAGGATGAGCGTACCCTATTATACTATCTCAATCATAAGAGAAGGGAGATAAATTCTTAAGTCCAAATCCCAAACCTAAAAAAAACCATTTGTCCTAGTGAGTTAGGACAAGTATCAGAGTTGAATACCCAATGAATCTGTCGGATGACATATTTCATGACTTTTAACCCTTTAGATTGATTTTGTATGATTTGTTCTATGATGGGTTTTCATATTTTATATTGGAGGTCTATGGTGAATTTTCCATTAATTAAGTCTTAATAAATAGATTTAATTAATAAATTATTTATTTGAGAAACTTAATAAAATATCATGATCTTTGATATTTTGATTGTAATTAATTAAATGTGAATTATTGGCAAAAAGGAATTAAATAAAAGAAAACTAGAAATTAAAATTAATAATAATTATAAAATAATAATAAAGTAATAAATAAAATAATAATAATAAAAGTTATAAAAATTAAAATGAAAATTATAAAATTTAAATAGAAATTATTGGAGTTATAAGCTTGCATGGGAATTAACATGTGTCAACAACACGGGGGGTTAGTGCATCAATTAAGCACAAGGTGTTTAAAACTCTATGACTCATCAAAAAGGTTGGAAAAGACCCATGCTTAGTTGGTGACACCTTCCAGCTGTTTCAAGAAGCATTCCAAAGTTTTCTTGAGAGCTCTTTATATTCAGGCATTCCTAGAAACTTAGGGATAGCATTTGGAGTGCAATTGGAGCATTGGAGGACTCGAGAACTCTGAAGAAGGGATGAGCTTGCTCTGCGAGTTTTCTGAGGAAGAGCGATTTAGCATCAGAATTTGGGTAGATTCTTGTGATTTTACTTATGCTATTTCTGCATCATGCATTCCCAGTCTTCTTCGTGTCTTCCATATGTCTTTTGCAGAATTTCATTTTATTTTTTATGCATATGGGTAGTTTAGTTTATTTGAAAAATTTATATGCATAAATCTGAAAAGAACATAGGGCTAGGGTTTAAATTCGAAGCCAAAACCATTAAATGATTTAATGGATAAATTTTGAGGCCAAATGGTTTATAAGAAAATTCTGAAAATTAGAATCTTTAAATAGATTGTGTATATGCTCATTGTAAAATATACATGTTTATATTTTTGTATCTGCATACATATATATATATATATATATATATATACACACATTATAATTTTATATATATATATATATATATATATATATATATATATATATATGCTGTGATAATTAAATTCTGCGAATATATATATATATATATATATATATATATATATATATATATGTAAGTTCTTTTAAAAAGAATCTGCAAGCGTTTCTTTAAAAATTATATATGAAAAATCGTTATTTGAAATGTTTTTCAAAAAATATATAATATATTTATAAGTCTAAAATCATTCATAGTAAACGATTTGTGAAAAATATATTCGTATGCGATACGTATGCGAATTTTTTTATTTTAAAACCTTTGTTTTAAGAAGGGCGAGGGTTTTTATTCCACCCGACCCATTCTTTAGAGCCGCCGGCAGCAAGCCTGCTGTCGCAGGTACTGCGACTGCCTTCGCAGGCCCTGCGATAGAAGCAGGCTGCACGGCGCTACCATATGTAAATGGTGGTGCGAGTATAAACTCACTTTTTTTTATAAATACATTCGGCTTTGTTATAAGTCGCTTAAACAAAATTTGATTTTGTATTAAAATTAAATATTAATTGTTATATCCATTAGTAAATATTGTGATATGTTATTTATTATATATATATATATATGTAAATATATGTTTATATATATATATATATATATATATATATATAATATTAATATATATATGTATATATATGTATATATATGTAATAATAATGAAATTTTAATATTCAAAGTTATTTAGAGTCTTTAAATAAATAATATTGGTTTTAGTTAATCAAAATTACTTAATTAGAATTTAGTCTAATTAAGGTAAATTTAAAAGTTATCACATTTAAATTATCAAATATTTTAGCCCTTTTCAATATTATAAATTGAGTTATGATAACTCAATACTAGAATAACGTATAACATATATTCTTAAAAACATTTAGATAATTGAGTTCTAAGAGTTAGAGGGAAAAACTTTTATCTATCAACAATTACGTGGGCTAGGAAAAACATACAAAATGTTTCTCCATTCATTATCCAACTCAGAATGTAAACTAAGACTTTTGCATTTAAGTTGTAAACTTAGCAAAACATGTGTATTCTTTATACTATTGTTTTGGGTTTTGGGTTGACTAGTTTTGACCAGTTATAGGACGTCTACCAGAGGCTTGGGAGTTATGTGATTGTGATGTCATGATGATGTTTTAATCTCGATCTTTATGAACCCAACCATGGTTATGTGATGGAATGCTCTATATATTGGTTTTAATACTGATTGTTATAGTTCAGGTTCTTATTTATGAGACACTTGACTTAACCATTATTTTTGGTCATCAATCAGTTATCCTTGGTTATTTTCTAGTCACCATGATGGGACTGAAATGTGGATTTATTCTTGATGATGTCATGTTGTGACATGTTTGACTCAACCATTTTTGGAGTCTTCGATCAGTGTGTTTGAGATATATTGTTGGTAATTGAGAACCGTTGGATACTTTTGATTATCAGTGATGCTTCAGTTGCCAATAGAGAGTTGTTGTGGTCATGATTTTCTATGGATGCTTGCTCATGGAGATTTGACACTTTTATGCATATTTGATGATTTTATGGATTATCTTTTGTAATTTTGAGATTTATGAGTCCATGAGCATTAGGGTAGGATATCTGCATGTAGTGTCGGGAAGTGGCTTGCAATGGGGAAGGGAGCCCTAAGAGGCTGCTAGGGTAACTCATTGTATGTTGGATTAATAAGTGATAACATTCACACCTAATACTAACTGAATGAACCTAAAAAGATAAGTGTTTTGTTCTCGCCCATGCCTTGAGTGCTTGTATAGGCTAGGATGGGAGTAGTGAGAATGCATGGTTGCGACTTTGCATTCCATAGTATGCCTTGTCAGTATGAGAGGATACTAGTGGCCGCATGAGATCATTATGGACCCATGGAGTTTACCTAACTGCTAGGGTAACTTGTACATGATAAATGTGATGACACTTTCCCGCTTGCATAGTAGGTTCCTACATGCCATTGTGTGCCTCTGGGAAGTAGATGTCAGTTTTGTAATTGGAACCTTTGAGTTAGTATACTTTTAGGATTCTTGGACTATAGAGATTTGTGCTATGTGTTATGGATAGCCTGTTTGGGACTTGAGATTATCTCCTCGGCGTGGTGGGAGTGGACCACTTAGGTACCATGCAGTCGGGTGGTAGTGTATTTTCCACTCTTATCATTTGAGATTCATTAAGACATCGTGGCTAATGCATCCTTCATGATGGTGGATATGTATCCTTTCATTGATGATTAGCATATGCTAGATGATGTTATCTTATGCTTATATTTGCATGTTAGATTTCTTTCTACATATGATGTTATATATGTTAGGAGTGACATTCCTACTATGTTAAAATTGAAGATCTCTTCGGTGATTTTGGATGTTACACACGGAGGGATGGCTAGGGCCCACGATGGTCTCATGATGCTATTAATGGTTGGGAGGAACCGTGCACTTAGTTAGTTATGTTTGATCTTACAATGGATGTATATGTATTCTATGATGATGTATCATGTGTATCATATGATTGTTTTTGATGTATCATGGATTAGAATACGATGATGTACCTTATTTCACATATGTATATTCTTTTAAGCCTTCATACCCTATGACATGTACAGTGGATGATTGAGCATTTGGAAATGTAATGTATGAACATTGGACTTATCATTATTATTTCATGTGGATGTTGTACTAGATGGACTCATGTATGTTAGTTAATTTAGATGTAACTCAACGTTAAGGGATTCTTAAAGAATGAAATCGGTTATGTATGTTATGTTTACTTTTAGATGGACATTGCTATTGCTTCCATTATTATGTACAAGTTATATGTGGTATTTACTTTCATGTTATTTTAAAAAATGAATAAATAAATAAATGTTACCAAACTTAGTGAAACTCTAGGTTAATTCTTTGGATCCCTTGGCGGGGCGTTACACCCTAAATAGAAACAAAAGCAATCATGAAGAGCATCACTAAAGTATGAAGAAGCTGCAAAATCTACCATCAGAAGAAACTACTAATCTAAAGAACCTCCATGGAAGAAGAAGGCATGAACTGAGCATGTCTATATAGTAGATGATCCATCTCACTGAAATGCATAGGTAGCTAGCCACTGCAATCACCTCATATATATGATCAAACATTGAATACATAGCTCACACTATCGAACCATCAAACCAAGGATGCATTAGAACAACAACATAACCCCCCCTTAATGAAGATGGGGTGAGATGATAGGCAACTGAGAAGGTGGGTCAAAATCCCTAGTGGATAGAACCAAGAATGACGAGAGAGGAAGAGGTAAAAACACCTATAAAGACATGGTCACACTGATGCTGCATGGGGCTAATGTTGTGGAAGGGACACTCACTTGACAAAAGAAGAAGAACAAAAAAATGGCAACATCTATCCCCCCATGGTGCTTTATAAAAATAGTGCAAATACAATTGTCTCAAAAAACAACATTCATGAATCTAAAATGCAAAAGTGGCACTCTATCTCACAACGTATACAAAAGAGCTTCCAAATGATTTCTATAATGATCAAAATAGGAAAAAAATAACACAAAAGATAGGACAGCCCAAAACAAAAGAAATCATGCCAGAAAAATGATCTTCGGACCTAAAATACCTAAGATATCAACCATAGAGAAAAAATGCCAGAAACATGATAGAAAGAGCATGGTCTGAAATCTGGAGGAAATGACAGCATTTCTGAAAAGATGAGAAAACCAACTTTCCAAAATTATAACATTTTCAAAAAATAGACATCGGATGCAAATGAAAAGCTTGTCAAAGTCAAAAACACAACTTTGGAATTCAACATATAAAATGGGCAAACAAATTGCATCAAAACTTAAAAATACCTATACCAATGTCTCCACATCAGAATTAGATTTTTGGTGCTTTTTTTGGATAGAAAAATACCTCTGTATGCTCAAGTTATGGCCAAAAAACTAAAAGTAGGTGAAAATGACCTTGGAGAGGTGCAAAAGGCACACTAATGTAGTGTTGACATTAGCATTTCATGCTAAAAAATTTGACGGCCTGTCAGCACGTGGCATCCATGTGGCAGAGGGGTGACGTGGCATGGTCCACATGGAAAAGTTCCACATGGCACCCATGCCATGCTTCACCACAAAAACTATGCTTAGTGGGCCAAAAAGCCATGTGGGCTAGCTGACTGGGCACTGACAGGCCCACTAACTATGCTACATGTATGGAGGTGGAATTGAATGGATAAGTGGAGTGCAGGTGTCAATCACCAATAGAGTTGAGAGTTCTAGGGGTGCCATCGGCTACGAAGGTAGGTTGGCAGTAGCAGGATGGCTCGCTAGCGGTGATCAAGTTAGGGCTACCCTATGACAGTTGGCGAGCTAAGTGTGGGTGGCCATCCAATGGCACCCTAGTAGTGATCTTTTTTTTTTTTTGCCACAAAATTGTTTGTACAACTATATGAAAGGGCCTGCACCTAAAAAAATTTTGCCTCCCAGAGCCCTGTCTCAAAAATCAAAAAAGTTTTATATAATTCTAACTACAAATAGCCTTTTGGATCTAATGGAAGCATTCATTTGGGCCCAAAGTGCTTTGAAAAATTCTCTTCCCCTAGATTGAAGAAAAAAACACAAATGAACTATGGTTTGTGTTTCTAAATTGTGGCTTCAAAAAACCTTCAATGAAGTAGTAGCAGGGAGGCTTTGATACCATGTAGGAGTTGATGAAATCCAACTATATAGCTCACCAAGATCACCTGTATGCAAATAAATTCTCGAAGGGAAACCAAGAAGGAAGAGGTGGACCTTGGAAAAACCCTAAATGGACATGAGAGAGAACATATTGCAAAAAAATGAAAATGTATTTACAATGAGAATGGAATGCAAGTTGTGAGATACAATGAGAGAGCTCGAATATAAAGGCCTCATGGAAGCTAGTAGAACAAGCTAGAAAGTGGTAGAAGATAAGGTTGACAACCAAGCACCCTTCCACAAAAAGGTGGAACATGCTAGAAGGGAAAAAACTCCTGTGTTGTCAACAACTAACTACTACAACTATTAAATACTAAATATTAAATAAATGCATTAACCTAAGTAAGCTTAAGTAAATAGAATAAATAATAATTAATTAATTAATTATTTACTCTAACATCTTTTAGTAGCCTTTTTGTGAAGAAACTAGTAAATTGAGTATTAACCCATCATTACCATCAATTTGATTGTGTTGGGAGTGTTCTAATATCACCTTAGGACATCATGGAAATCTTGGTTGGAGTAGGGAGTGTTGTGGTACACTAGTAGACTTATAAGACCTTTGGAGGGATAGTGTTCCTAGAAGAGCAAGGGAGTGATGCTGCATGTTTGGATCAGTTGACCTGGTGAGGAAGTTAAGAAAGGTTAGGGATTCTTAGAAAACTAAGACCAAATTCTTTCTTTAGGGACACTTGCTCTCAATTTGGCCAAATTTGGCCAATTTGGACAACATACCAACACACACATACATACATACACATGTAGATATGTACATATATGTATATATGTTTAAACACATATATAACATTTGTGTTTATATTCAAGCAAATGCAATTGGCACGTATAATGCTAAATCACACAACCTTTGTTAGCATTATTGATGCCTGTGCAAAAACAAGAGCTTTGGAATAAGCTATGGACATGCTTTAATGCATAGAGAATTTTTATTAGATGTTGTAGTCATAATTTCCATGGTAGACATGTTTGGAAAATGGAAGCATAAACAAGGCATGTGAATTTTTTGATAGAATTCACAAACAAAGTGTGGTCATGGCATGCCATGATTGCTAGAAATTCATCAAAATAGATTTGATGAGATTATATATATATTTAAGTTGTGATTGTCCTAATAGACATGCATGCAAAATTAACAACCCCATGGACAATTCCTAGAAAAAATGTTGTTGTAGTTAATGGTTAGCTTCTTTATGCAGTGGTCTAGGTAAAATGAAAAAAGGTTTTCTATTTCATTTTTTGGTTTTCATGGAGCACATGAAGGAGATGGAGCATGCTATTTTGTTGTTGTTGAAGTTTAGCATCTGTCAAAGTAATTATTTGACTCACATATACATACCTATGTATATATATGTATGCATATATGTATATGCATACATATATACAAACAAATATGTATACAGATTAGTTGAGTATATTTGATACCTCTAATAATATTAGGCTTGTTAAAGACACTTGCTATACTACTGATATGTATATGTATATATATATATATAGGTATATATACTTATGGGAGATAGTTTGTATATATATATATATATGGAAATATACATTTAAACATTTATATCTACATAAACACAATTGTATGTGTGTGTGTGTGTGTGTGTGTGTGTGTGTGTGTGTGTGTGTATAACTGATTGGGTTTCTAATCTCAACTTGGTCAACATTGTTGATTTAAGGTTGCTTCTTCTAGCCTTGCACTTTCTATTTTGCGGGTTTTACTTAAGCATAGCTCTACATCCATCCCCAATTTCAAGTGATTTGGCAATGCATCTATTTGCTGCAAAAAACAATACCCATTTCTTGTTTTAGTTTTTGATAGGTCTTGCTCAACTCTTTCATTTGGAGAGAAGGTTTCTATCATGGTAGCAATGCATAAAACATCTCAAGGTGTGTGTGTGTGTGTGTGTGTGTGTGTGTGTGTGTGTGTATATATATATATATATATATGGATTCATACATATATACATATAAGTATATATATTTAAACACATATATAGCATGTGTGTTTATATTCAACAAAATGCAATTGACAGGTATAAAGCTAAATCGCATGACCTTTGCTAGCATTATTGTTGCTTGTGCCAAAACAAGAGCTTTGGAATAAGCTATGGACATGCATTAAAGCATAAATAATTTTTGTTAGATGTTGTAGTCACAATTTCCATGGTAGACATGTTTGAAAAATGCAAGCATATATAGACAAGGCATGTGAATTTTTTGATAGAATTCATGAACAAAGTGTGGTCATGGCATGCCATGATTGCCAGAAATGCATCAAAATAGATTTAATGAGATTATATATATGTTTAAGTTGTTATTGTCCTAGTAGACATGCATGTGAAATTAACAATATTAGATTTCCAAAATCCATTTGTAATGCAAGTTTATTTTGGATTTGATTGTGTGTGTTTTTTAGCATCATCATTTTAGATCACTCTCTATAATCCATCATCAAGATGACAGAGTGTAGGATGCATGCAAAATGTCAAATCATAGGCAAGGCATGTGAACTATTTTATAGAACACCTCAAAGAAATGTGGTCTATTTGTAGACATTGCTTTCTATACATATAGTGTTGGTATCAATTTCATGATGTATTTTGGAAATTTCAATTTTACAATTGCAAGATTTGACAACCATCTCATAAAGTGGGTGCTACTAGTGTTCTCACATAATTTTCAATAGACATGGTATCTAGATGGTGACTAAGAAGAATTTTTCTACATTTTAGTCTTGGTGTCTGAGTTGACTTTTAAGGGTTTACATATAGTTTTTTTGTAAGGGTTTACATCACTATTCTACAATCATATGGTGTTCTTTGTATTGATCCATAAACACACATTTCTACTTTCATTGATATGCCTACCTTTACTGGTTTGAAAATCATTACTCCAGACTCTTTAAGAATGACAAAGACAACTTTCCTTTAGATCAAGGGTAAGTATCCTTTTGGTGATAATGTCATGATCTTCATACATTTGATTGTAATAAGGATTTGTATGTTCCTTTATTACTCATCTATTCACCTAGAATGATAGAACATCACTTTCAATATTCTCCATAGTGTATATGACCTTGGGAACCTGAGGACCAAAAAGAACTAAAAATATGAAGAAACTCTAGCTAGAGAAAAAATTTCATGTTTCTACTTTTAAAATTCTCCATCTATTCATTTTGAAGGAAAATGTTTCCATTTCGTTGCCTTTTTACTCTCTCTAAGCTTTAAAGTTTAAGTCTAGTAGACATAAACATATATATGGTTTCAACATCTATAGAAGTGCATTCATATGTTGTCTTCAAACTGTAACCATATTTATGTTTCTACCACAACATTTTTAAGCCTTGGATCTAAAATTCACTTTGATTTTATTGGTATCAATCTGGATTGAAATATATCCCATCAATTAATCATTTTTTCAAACATTATTTTGTTTTTATCCCACATTAAAATTCATAATCACAGTCTTTCCATCCATTCAATGATAGCAACTATTGCGATTGCACTAATGTCAAGTGTGAAATAGATTATGATCCTCAAACTTTCATGTAGACACCAAATAGGGACAAAATCTATATTTTCTGTTTTTGAATCACCCTCTCTTATCAACAAAAGATGTTAGTTACCAGGTGAGTAAAGAAGACACCTAAGATGTGAAGTGCAAAGAATATACTAGTAGACTTGTGCCGGATGACAAATCACAACATCTAGACATCATAACAATAGCTAAATTCCATCAAAAGAAAATAGATTTCCACAAAGAAAATTTGTTTTCTCTCTCTTTCTAAGCCTGATATAGGTCAAAAGTTTTTAAAACATTCTTGCAGTATATTAGGAAATTTAGGTACAAAAAGGATGTCACCCTAGAATCCATGTCATATATCCTCTCTGACTAGCATTTTTGTGTATTGTAATACAAAAAATATAGCCAGTAGTGTGATATCATCAAGAAATGCATCAAAATTGGCAAACTCTGTCAATCTATAGAAGGAAATGAGACAAAAGATTATATCTAGTAACAATTCACAATTAAAAGAATTTGAGGAATCTAATTCCACATCTATAAAAGGAGGGTTATTTGATTCTTGGCCACCTACAATAAATACTTTCAACACTTGAAATATAAAGATAAACTAGAGAGCAATGGCAGAGAGAAATCTACTATTCTCGATTCCATCAATAACTTGCATACTTCCATTAATAATTTCTAACTGAAGGGTCTCAAACATATTCATATACTATAAGTATATAATTATATGGAGAAGATTTTTTGTTCTTAGGAATTGGAAAACAATAACCTATACTTAAATTACAATGTTCTTAGTTTGTAAACCATATAACAAAGAAAGTAAAACTAACTATATTCCTAAGTCTAATTGAGTAGCCAAACCATAACCGTACAATAATTTAATCTAAGCCCTAAACATAATACTAAGTATTTAGTGTGCTCCCTTACCTTAAAACCATAATTTTAACTGTAAACCCTAGATTCATGTAACTCTAATCATAAGCTCAACTCTTTAATCCTAACATTAACTAAATCTCTAATCCTCAACACAACCTTAGCCCTAATTATGACATTTAAACGTAGACGAGCTCTTAAATTCTAGTTGTCATTTTTAATAAACTTAATATTTCAAGGTCCAAATCAAATGTAATTTGAAATCCCCTACTCCAAATTATCCAGACCATCATATGCATTTATCATTTGATTATTTAGTTAGATATATTTTACAGAAAAATTTTCAATAATTTGATGACCATATCTTTTTAATAAAACTACACACTAACCATATACATAGTATTAACCTTGATGTAAAATCTCCTTCTCA
The DNA here is from genome assembly GCA_028749045.1 of Cupressus sempervirens. Classification (NCBI taxonomy): domain Eukaryota; kingdom Viridiplantae; phylum Streptophyta; class Pinopsida; order Cupressales; family Cupressaceae; genus Cupressus; species Cupressus sempervirens. Next base: position 225,984,223 of record CM053785.1, on the reverse strand, counting down.
GCATAACTCTAAGCCTAACCCTAACACTGATTAAATTTTTAACCAAAGTATATAATTAAAATTGAGAAACCTAACCCTAATCATTAATAAACTTAATCCTAAATGTTGAACCCTAATTCTAATTGTAACTTCAAATTTTAAAACTAACACTTGATCCCTAGCTAGGTAACCATAATAGTTCTTAAATCCATGATGGAAAGTAATCATAATCCTACGTTTGAAAAAATATATACCTATCTATTGTAATAACTAGAGTGTCATAAATTTGACAAAGAATCCAATTTTCCATAAGAAAGAAAAACACATGGACATCTAATACCATTTTTCTCATGCAAGACATGATAGAGATAGAAATGTAAACTTGGAGAAATTTGACACTTAGGTGAATATTGTACAAGTACCTTGAAAAAAACCTTTGAGCATACACAAGTTTAGGAGGAATTTAAAGTTGATAGGCCTCATGAACCCTAATAATTGATATCTTGTTATTTTAGTTGACTCTTAAAAGATATTCAATGAGTGAGAGATTCTTAGAAATAACTATCTCAATCATTGATTATTTATTTATCTTCTTATGTAATTATTTATGTGCATTTTATCAATGGTAATTTTTGGACCTCTTTAGTTGATATTAAAAATTAATTCAATGTTGTGGTAAAATGTAGAAAGGCTCTATGAAAACTATAGGTTGTGCATGTACTTTACATGTTGAGTTTTTGATGTGCATGTTCCTTACATATTAACTTTTGCATGAAC